>JBAIZL010000001.1:87683982-87728982 GCA_036971475.1 Prosapia bicincta | reverse complement strand
TAGAATGCTAATAGAAGCACATTGTTAAGAAAAATAAATATCTATCCAGGGTATAAAAAAGTGCTCAAAAATCTAATGGGTAAACACAATATTTTTATAAATTTTAAAATCAGCAACCTTAATCAGTTATTTGCTTCATATTTATCTTGACATTTATGTTTATTGTAATTCTCAAGTACTTAATTAAATGAAACAAATGGAAGATTCTCCGCGAATTTACTCATTCATTCATAGATTCGTTCGTACAACCTGAGTAGAAAAAGTTCACCATGAATGAGCTAAATATAGTACAATAGAAAGTGTGTACGCATCTCTGCTTCAAGTTATAGTTAAGTTTTTAACAGGAATCTAATTGGATCGCAATGAGAATACACAAAACGTATTGGATGAATGTATCCGGAACTGCGACAGCGCACGCACCCATTCCAAACCCCTTCCTTTGCGACTCCTACTCCTGGGTTCGACTGTATTGATTTTTATAGCTCGTGAAGAAAAGCAAAGCAAGGATCTCAGCGAGCAACATTGATTGCGCAACCCGGAGCCAGGAACAATGGGTCTGGGGTCTAAACCTCGATACCACGTGAACCAAATCTAAAAACAATCCCGAGGTTAACGTTACAAAAAAATCTTACATTCAAACAAGTGATGTTAAAATCGAAACGTAAACAATTTAGCAAATTGTTACCACATTTAAGCAAGCAGAAATATCTTTTGGCTTATCATGCCGGGGGACTGGGAATTAACCTATCCCGACGGAAAGTTTACTTCATTATAACACCTTAAGAGTTGACGAAAGGAATCATTAAATTTGCTCCTTGTTTAAATACATTCCAAATTTAAAAAAGTACTCAATAGCATTGTATCTAAGTACATGTACAGGTGGTATTTGATTTACGAAAACAAGTTTACAAAAACAAGGTAATCCTTAAATTTTTGGTATCTGCAGTTTTATAAAGAAATATTTAGTCTTCGAGACTTCTTCGGAAGTTCTTTAAAAACTTTAAAATAATATTCTACTAGTGTTCAACAGGAGCAAAGTAAGCGGGCTTTGGAGGTTAACCTTCCTCCCTAAAATAATAATGAAATTATAAAAAAAAATATTTTATCAAATAAACATATCTTTAAAATGACTTCTGCATTTCATATTTTCATTTTAATTTACAAATTTAAAGTTTTAACAGTATCGTATTTTAAACTGTCATAAGGAAACTATAATTTAAAGATAGTTTTTACCTTAAGATGTTTAAATAGACGTATACATATACAATCTCTGTAATATGATTTAACAAGAGTCCGTTTAGACGCTCTTCATAAATATCGTTTCTCATATATGCGACCATCGCTAAACGAAGTTAAGTACATTAAAGTCTGTTACAGAGATTGTATACGACTTAAACATAAGGTAAACACTATCTCTGAATTATAATATTTCATTTTCCCTATGTCGTTTGAAAATTAATATGAAATTTGTTTGAAAAATGTTAATTTAGTTGTTAAAAGGCCTTTTTTAAAATTTCATTGTCGTTCTAGAAGGGGTCATCTTTCAAAACCCCTGTTACTGTTTTCCTGTTGAACACTAGTATGTATTATTATTTTTAAAGGCATAATATAATATCAATTTCTCTATTAATGAATAAGCTAAGACTAAGGAAATCAATAATATCAGTGAAACCTACCTCATAATAAATACAGGTGTTTCAACTACTACAATATTGAATGCCAGAAAAATGGCATTAGCGCGTTACTATAATCTATAAGCCTCGACTAATTATTGTTCATTGCCAAAAGCATCGAACTAAACTATGACAATTGCCCATTTTTAAAAATATTTTCACAATCTATAAACCACTTGTTGCTATTTATTTATAATTTACCACCATGTTATTGTATACCACAATATTTCATCTTGGAACTGTGTTTTTGAAACATTAGCTAATACTTGAAGTATATATATATATATATATATATATATATATATATATATATATATATATATATATATATATTATAAATCTACAGACGTGAGTGATAAATCAAATAAAACGTCTTAAATTAGTTATCTTTATAGGTTAGGCCTAAATACACACAGTTTTTATTATATTCTTGTCCAGTAAAAGTGAAAATGATTAATTTTATACTATGTTATAGTAAACATATATGTTTTGAAATATGTAATTACTAGACACCTATTTATCACCCCGAAATTATTGCACTTCAATACTTCAAACTTACAAAAAATATATAATTTGAGAATGATACGAAGATAACAATTCTTTTCTACTTGAAGAAGAGCTGATATCATGATTGAGTTTACAAAGCGTGTTTACAAATACAATGAAACAGGTATTTGTACAAGAATACTGCACCTCTGGATGTTAGATAAATGTTTTTAGGGTAGCTAGTACGTAGTAATATAACGCAATGAGTAATACAGTCCTCCAACAACTGGCACCCATTCATTACATTACTTTTATCTAACTGTAGTACTGGAGGGGTGTAAGTCAATACGTGGTGCAGTCAGCACATCTCTTCAGAGAGTTTCCCCTACTATTCGTATGGTATAAATTAAATTGAATGCGTATGCCACTATAATATATGAAATAGTTTGATTTAAAATCATCTTGAGTGAAATATTTAATTATACATTCCGATTACATTAAGCACTCTTAAGTCGGTCTGTAAGGTCAATACTAGGTTAATCACAATATTTGACCCCGCCAATTTAAGCGCTCCTGTGCACGTTTCGCCAAGGTATCATTATGCCCTATCTTTAGTAATTATCCACTCTTCCGTATGCTTCTTCCTACAAGGGTTGTAGATTGTAGACAAATAATAAGATGCAAGAAACTGCGACCCTAATACATCCTAGAGACCTATATCCTCTACCAGGGTTAGGATAGGGGTGGGTTCCTATACTAATATTAGCGATGTTGTCAATCCTTTCCAATCTATCCTAGACTAGTCAGTTTGGCTGAACCACAAAACACAGTTCCTGTCGTTGATGTATTTTTAAATACTGTATTTAATTCTTAAATTTAAAATGTTTCTAAATAAATTATTTAAGCAATAGGAATGAATTATTTTGTCAATATATATTATTTTAATATTTTGTATTATCATCATATATTTGCATACTTTTAATTACAAAAGAATATATTTGAATGTAATGTAATTGAAAATACAGTATTCAATTATATAAAACCCAATTAATAAATCTTAAAAGTAATAGATGAAGGAATAAAATCGAAAATTAAAACAATATAGATAATTACAAAATGAAAATAAAATTAATAAATAAAACAGGATCAATCAATTTAAATAAAGTATTGTTAGGGGGGGGGGTGTTATTAAACCGGTTCAAAGAGGGTGATATAGAAACGAGTTATACCACGTGATCTCGATGCCCAGGACAGGAGTGGATCTAGAAAAATATTTTGGGGAGGGCTGGTGTGAGGGGAGGAAAAGGGTCCCCCCGTCCGGAAAATATTTAGGAGATATGGTAGATATAGTGTAAACTCTAATGGTCTTCTATTTGAGGGAAATAGTTATAGGCCTGCCATGTGATATTACACATGAATTATTTAGCCCCATTTACCATATATTTACAATATAAACCCCCTAATTATTACAATGTGGGTGGCCCTATTTATTATTGATTATAGTATGGTATTATAGTGCTTAGTATGGGTTTCTAAACATATTCTACTAATAATTAAGTAAATTTAAATCGGGGACGAAAGCAGACATCGGAATGACATTTTAGTTTAAATTTATAGTGTTATTTTATAGTTTAAAAATTTTCACTTTTCCATATTTTGGGAGGGGCTTTAGCCCAAAAGCCCACCCCCCCCCCTTAATTCTGCCACTGACGCAGGATACATATATAACTAACTACACAGATACATCCCACCTCAAATATTATAGAGAAATTGACTTCCCAATTTGGTTGCTTCTACTTTTAAAATAGTAAAAGTAAAAAATTTTAATTTTTGTAATCATATTTACTATTTCAAAATTTCAGTTATTTTATTTTAGACTATACATTTCACATTGTGCCCTATGTAGCCTAATTCGTAGGTTATAGCTTTACTTTAGTTTATATAGAAATTTAAAGTTGGTTTACGTTAAAAGTAAAAAATATGATTTAGCCTACTTAAAAACCAGTTAAGAAATTCCTCTATAAAGCATATACAGTAGTAGTTAAATGTAGTGTTTAGGAAAAAATTAAATCCGTCCTATTAAAAGTATTCTAATTTGTTAAACATAAATACTTTATTATAAAGACTTTTAAATATTTCTTTATGTTGTAAGATTGTTTTAATTTGCCATAGACTGAATATTGGGAAAATAGGTAGGAAAGGAACGAACCTGTACCCATTTTACCTTATTATATAAACCTTTTCTTTCTATTATGCATTTGTGGCCAAGGCCTAATTGTTTGTAAAGTATTAACTACATATATATATATATATATATATATATATATATATATATATATATATATATATATAGCCTATACATATAGGCTACACAATTAAATGACACTTTATAAACAAGACTTTTTATTTTAGTTTTTTCATACATTGAAGCTTTTCGCCGACTGACAGTATCAGCATTATCAAAATTCTCTATGCACCTTATAGTTCTATGTTTACACCTGGACTCAAATTAGAACTATAAGTTATGTAGAAAACTTTGATAATGCTGATACTGCCAGTCGGCAAAAATCTTCAATTTATGGAAAAAACTAAAATAAAAAGTCTTGTTTATGAAAGTGTCATTTAATTGTGTATACATAAAACAAGAAAAAGAAATTCATCCAAGGATTACAATATATATATATATATATATATATATATATATATATATATATATATATATATATAGCCTATACATATAGGCTACACAATTAAATGACACTTTATAAACAAGACTTTTTATTTTAGTTTTTTCGTACAATGAAGCTTTTCGCCGACTGGCAGTATCAGCATTATCAAAATTTTCTATGCACCTTATAGTTCTATGTTTACACCTGGACTCAAATTAGAACTGTAAGTTATGTAGAAAAATTTGATAATGCTGATACTGCCAGTCGGCAAAAATCTTCAATTTATGGAAAAAACTAAAATAAAAAGTCTTGTTTATGAAAGTGTCATTTAATTGTGTATACATAAAACAAGAAAAAGAAATTCATCCAAGGATTACAATATATATATATATATATATATATATATATATATATATATATATATATATATATATATAGCCTATACATATAGGCTACACAATTAAATCTATAAACAAGACTTTTTATTTTAGTTTTTTCATACATTGAAGCTTTTCGCCGACTGGCAGTATCAGCATTATCAAAATTTTCTATGCAACTTATAGTTCTATGTTTACACCTGGACTCAAATTAGAACTGTAAGTTATGTAGAAAACTTTGATAATGCTGATACTGCCAGTCGGCAAAAATCTTCAATTTATGGAAAAAACTAAAATAAAAAGTCTTGTTTATGAAAGTGTCATTTAATTGTGTATACATAAAACAAGAAAAAGAAATTCATCCAAGGATTACAATATTAATATATATATATATATATATATTCTTTTACCCGTTCTTGCTCCGAATGTTTCACAAGTGTTACTGTGCAATAGTCTAAATTTCATTTAAGTAGGCTAAATTTAATTAAAAATGAATCCTTGCCGAATTGTCACCTGAAATACTAAAGCCCTGGTTAAACAATACACATGGAAGATAGTAGACTGAGCTACGTATGGTAATAAAATGTTTTAAAAATCAAATCAATTATTTATCAAAGGCTCCAAGTCACTTTTCTTATCAATGGACATCCATCACAATAACCGATAAGCCATATTAGGGTCTACAATTCACGTTTAAGTAAGGAGCGGCCTTATATGCGTATGCATTTTTAATTAGTAGAAATAAAGCTCCTTTTATAAGCGATAATAATCAACCTAATCGTTTAGCGAACAGACCTTGTCAGTAAACGTTCATTTAGCAGAATCCACTACAGCCACATCATTTCCAAGTTTTGAATCAACTAAAATAGTTCCTAAAACCTTTAGAGGTATCGTGGAGAGTGCCGTGGAAGATGAGGGTTATTAAACCATTACTCCATATCCAAGAATGGAACGAAAGTCAGAAATAAAGGTAATGGTGAGCATGCTCGGTTCAATAAATTATACATGTGCTTTTATGTCTCCTATAGAGTTCTCTCCTACCTAGCATGCTTTATTCAATAAAAAGGTTTAGTTAACATCCCTTATAAAGAGGTCTAGCCAAATGAATAGTTTATTATCCAGAGGAATATTGAGATTAATGAATGATAAAGGTAGAGTCATCATGTATCCTTGCTTTGTGGGAATGAGACGATCAAAGCCCTAGCCAGCATGCTTTATTCAATAAAAAGGTTTAGTTAACATCCCTTATAAAGAGGTCTAGCCAAATGAATAGTTTATTATCCAGAGGAATATTGAGATTAATGAATGATAAAGGTAGAGTCATCATGTATCCTTGCTTTGTGGGAATGAGACGATCAAAGCCCTAGCCAGCATGCTTTATTAAAAAAAAAAACGCTTAGTTAACATCCCTTATAATGAGCTCTAGCCAAATGAATAGTTTATAATCCAGAAGAATAATGGGATTAATGAATGATAAAGGTAGTCATCATGTATCCTTGCTTTGTGGGAATGAAACGATCAAAGCCCTAGCCAGCATGCTTTATTAAAAAAAAAAACGCTTAGTTAACATCCCTTATAAAGAGGTCTAGCCAAATGAATAGTTTATAATCCAGAAGAATAATGGGATTAATGAATGATAAAGGTAGTCATCATGTATCCTTGCTTTGTGGGAATGAGACGATCAAAGCCCTAGCCAGCATGCTTTATTAAAAAAAAAACGCTTAGTTAACATCCCTTATAAAGAGGTCTAGCCAAATGAATAGTTTATAATCCAGAAGAATAATGGGATTAATGAATGATAAAGGTAGTCATCATGTATCCTTGCTTTGTGGGAATGAAACGATCAAAGCCCTAGCCAGCATGCTTTATTAAAAAAAAAAAACGCTTAGTTAACATCCCTTATAAAGAGGTCTAGCCAAATGAATAGTTTATAATCCAGAAGAATAATGGGATTAATGAATGATAAAGGTAGTCATCATGTATCCTTGCTTTGTGGGAATGAGACGATCAAAGCCCTAGCCAGCATGCTTTATTAAAAAAAAAACGCTTAGTTAACATCCCTTATAAAGAGGTCTAGCCAAATGAATAGTTTATAATCCAGAAGAATATTGGGATTAATGAATGGTAAAGGTAGAGTCATCATGCATCCTTGCTTTGTGGGAATGAGACGATCAAAGCCTAGCCAGCATGCTTTATTTAAAAAAAACGCTTAGTTAGCATCCCTTATAATGAGCTCTAGCCAAATGAATAGTTTATAATCCAGAAGAATAATGGGATTAATGAATGATTAAGGTAGAGTCATTATGTATCCTTGCTTTGTGGGAATGAGACGATCAAAGCCCTAGCCAGCATGCTTTATTCAATAGAAATGCTTAGTTAATATCCCTTATAAAGAGGTCTAGGCAAATGAATAGTTTATTATCCAGAGGAATATTGAGATTAATGAATGGTAAAGGTATAGTCATCATGTATCCTTGCTTTGTGGGAATGAGACGATCAAAGCCCTAGCCAGCATGCTTTATTAAAAATAACCGCTTAGTTAACATCCCTTATAATGAGCTCTAGCCAAATGAATAGTTTATAATCCAGAAGAATAATGGGATTAATGAATGATAAAGGTAGTCGTCATGTATCCTTGCTTTGTGGGAATGAGACGATCAAAGCCCTAGCCAGCATGCTTTATTAAAAAAAAAAAACGCTTAGTTAGCATCCCTTATAAAGAGGTCTAGCCAAATGAATAGTTTAAAATCCAGAAGAATAATGGGATTAATGAATGATAAAGGTAGTCATCATGAATCCTTGCTTTGTGGGAATGAGACGATCAAAGCCCTAGCCAGCATGCTTTATTAAAAAAAAAAAACGCTTAGTTAACATCCCTTATAAAGAGGTCTAGCCAAATGAAGAGTTTATAATCCAGAAAAATAATGGGATTAATGAATGATAAAGGTAGTCATCATGTATCCTTGCTCTGTGGGAATGAGACGATCAAAGCCCTAGCCAGCATCCTTTAATAAAAAAAAAAAAAAACGCTTAGTTAACATCCCTTATAATGAGCTCTAGCCAAATGAATAGTTTATAATCCAGAAGAATAATGGGATTAATGAATGATAAAGGTAGTCATCATGTATCATTGCTTTGTGGGAATGAGACGATCAAAGCCCTAGCCAGCATGCTTTATTAAAAAAAAAAAACGCTTAGTTAACATCCCTTATAAAGAGGTCTAGCCAAATGAAGAGTTTATAATCCAGAAGAATATTGGGATTAATGAATGGTAAAGGTAGAGTCATCATGTATCCTTGCTTTGTGGGAATGAGACGATCAAAGCCCTAGCCAGCATGCTTTATTAAAAAAAAAAACGCTTAGTTAACATCCCTTATAAAGAGGTCTAGCCAAATGAATAGTTTATAATCCAGAAGAATATTGGGATTAATGAATGGTAAAGGTAGAGTCATCATGTATCCTTGCTTTGTGGGAATGAGACGATCAAAGCCCTAGCCAGCATGCTTTATTTAAAAAAAACGCTTAGATAACATCCCTTATAATGAGCTCTAGATAAATGAATAGTTTATAATCCAGAAGAATAATGGGATTAATGAATGATAAAGGTAGAGTCATTATGTATCCTTGCTTTGTGGGAATGAGACGATCAAAGCCCTAGCCAGCATGCTTTATTCAATAGAAATGCTTAGTTAATATCCCTTATAAAGAGGTCTAGCCAAATGAATAGTTTATTATCCAGAGGAATATTGGGATTAATGAATGATAAAGGTAGAGTCATCATGCATCCTTGCTTTGTGGGAATGAAACGATCAAAGCCCTAGCCAGCATGCTTTATTAAAAAAAAAAAACGCTTAGTTAGCATCCCTTATAAAGAGGTCTAGCCAAATGAATAGTTTAAAATCCAGAAGAATAATGGGATTAATGAATGATAAAGGTAGTCATCATGTATCCTTGCTTTGTGGGAATGAGACGATCAAAGCCCTAGCCAGCATGCTTTATTAAAAAAAAAAACCGCTTAGTTAATATCCCTTATAAAGAGATCTAGGCAAATGAATAGTTTATTATCCAGAGGAATATTGAGATTAATGAATGGTAAAGGTATAGTCATCATGTATCCTTGCTTTGTGGGAATGAGACGATCAAAGCCCTAGCCAGCATGCTTTATTAAAAATAACCGCTTAGTTAACATCCCTTATAATGAGCTCTAGCCAAATAAATAGTTTATAATCCAGAAGAATAATGCGATTAATGAGTGATAAAGGTAGAGTCATCATGTATCCTTGCTTTGTGGGAATGAGACGATCAAAGCCCTAGCCAGCATGCTTTATTCAATAAAAACGCTTAGTTATCATACCTTACAAAGAGGTCTAGCCAAATGAATAGTTTATTATCCAGAGGAATATTGGGATTAATGAATGATAAAGGTAGAGTCATCATGTAGCCTTGGTTTGTGGGAATGAAACGATCAAAGCCCTAGCTAGCATGCTTTATTAAAAAAAAACGCTTAGTTAACATCCCTTATAATGAGCTCTAGCCAAATGAATAGTTTATTATCCAGAGGAATATTGGGATTAATGAATGATAAAGGTAGAGTCATCATGCATCCTTGCTTTGTGGGAATGAAACGATCAAAGCCCTAGCCAGCATGCTTTATTAAAAAAAAACGCTTAGTTAACATCCCTTATAATGAGCTCTAGCCAAATGAATAGTTTATAATCCAGAAGAATAATGCGATTAATGAATGATAAAGGTAGAGTCATCATGTATCCTTGCTTTGTTTGAATGAGACTATCAAAGCCCTAGCCAGCATGCTTTATTCAATAAAAACGCTTAGTTAACATCCCTTATAAAGAGCTCTAGCCAAATGAATAGTTTATAATCCAGAAGAATAATGGGATTAATGAATGATAAAGGTAGAGTCATCATGTATCTTTGCTTTGTGGGAATGAGACTATCAAAGCCCTAGCCAGCATGCTTTATTCAATAGAAACGCTTAGTTAATATCCCTTATAAAGAGGTCTAGCCAAATGAATAGTTTATTATCCAGAGGAATATTGGGATTAATGAATGATAAAGGTAGAGTCATCATGCATCCTTGCTTTGTGGGAATGAAACGATCAAAGCCCTAGCCAGCATGCTTTATTAAAAAAAAAACGCTTAGTTAACATCCCTTATAATGAGCTCTAGCCAAATAAATAGTTTATAATCCAGAAGAATAATGCGATTAATGAATGATAAAGGTAGAGTCATCATGTATCCTTGCTTTGTGGGAATGAGACGATCAAATCCCTAGCCAGCATGCTTTATTAAAAAAAAACGCTTAGTTAACATCCCTTATAATGAGCTCTAGCCAAATGAATAGTTTATAATCCAGAAGAATAATGCGATTAATGAATGATAAAGGTAGAGTCATCATGTATCCTTGCTTTGTTTGAATGAGACTATCAAAGCCCTAGCCAGCATGCTTTATTCAATAAAAACGCTTAGTTAACATCCCTTATAAAGAGCTCTAGCCAAATGAATAGTTTATAATCCAGAAGAATAATGGGATTAATGAATGATAAAGGTAGAGTCATCATGTATCTTTGCTTTGTGGGAATGAGACTATCAAAGCCCTAGCCAGCATGCTTTATTCAATAGAAACGCTTAGTTAATATCCCTTATAAAGAGGTCTAGCCAAATGAATAGTTTATTATTCAGAGGAATATTGGGATTAATGAATGATAAAGGTAGAGTCATCATGCATCCTTGCTTTGTGGGAATGAAACGATCAAAGCCCTAGCCAGCATGCTTTATTAAAAAAAAAACGCTTAGTTAACATCCCTTATAATGAGCTCTAGCCAAATAAATAGTTTATAATCCAGAAGAATAATGCGATTAATGAATGATAAAGGTAGAGTCATCATGTATCCTTGCTTTGTGGGAATGAGACGATCAAAGCCCTAGCCAGCATGCTTTATTCAATAAAAACGCTTAGTTATCATACCTTACAAAGAGGTCTAGCCAAATGAATAGTTTATTATCCAGAGGAATATTGGGATTAATGAATGATAAAGGTAGAGTCATCATGCATCCTTGCTTTGTGGGAATGAGAGTATCAAAGCCCTAGCCAGCATGCTTTATTCAATAAAAACGCTTAGTTAACATCCCTTATAATGAGCTCTAGCCAAATGAATAGTTTATTATCCAGAGGAATATTGGGATTAATGAATGATAAAGGTAGAGTCATAATGCATCCTTGCTTTGTGGGAATGAAACGATCAAAGCCCTAGCCAGCATGCTTTATTAAAAAAAAAAACGCTTAGTTAACATCCCTTATAATGAGCTCTAGCCAAATGAATAGTTTATAATCCAGAAGAATAATGCGATTAATGAATGATAAAGGTAGAGTCATCATGTATCCTTGCTTTGTGGGAATGAGACGATCAAAGCCCTAGCCAGCATGCTTTATTCAATAAAAACGCTTAGTTAACATCCCTTATAATGAGCTCTAGCCAAATGAATAGTTTATAATCCAGTGGAATATTGGGATTAATGAATGATAAAGGTAGAGTCATCATGCATCCTTGCTTTGTGGGAATGAAACGATCAAAGCCCTAGCCAGCATGCTTTATTAAAAAAAATAAAACGCTTAGTTAACATCCCTTATAATGAGCTCTAGCCAAATGAATAGTTTATAATCCAGAAGAATATTGAGATTAATGAATGGTAAACGTAGAGTCATCATGTATCCTTGCTTTGTTTGAATGAGACTATCAAAGTCCTAGCCAGCATGCTTTATTCAATAGAAATGCTTAGTTAATATCCCTTATAAAGAGGTCTAGCCAAATGAATAGTTTATTATCCAGAGGAATATTGGGATTAATGAATGATAAAGGTAGAGTCATCATGCATCCTTGCTTTGTGGGAATGAAACGATCAAAGCCCTAGCCAGCATGCTTTATTAAAAAAAAACGCTTAGTTAACATCCCTTATAATGAGCTCTAGCCAAATGAATAGTTTATAATCCAGAAGAATAATGCGATTAATGAATGATAAAGGTAGAGTCATCATGTATCCTTGCTTTGTTTGAATGAGACTATCAAAGCCCTAGCCAGCATGCTTTATTCAATAAAAACGCTTAGTTAACATCCCTTATAAAGAGCTCTAGCCAAATGAATAGTTTATAATCCAGAAGAATAATGGGATTAATGAATGATAAAGGTAGAGTCATCATGTATCTTTGCTTTGTGGGAATGAGACTATCAAAGCCCTAGCCAGCATGCTTTATTCAATAGAAACGCTTAGTTAATATCCCTTATAAAGAGGTCTAGCCAAATGAATAGTTTATTATCCAGAGGAATATTGGGATTAATGAATGATAAAGGTAGAGTCATCATGCATCCTTGCTTTGTGGGAATGAAACGATCAAAGCCCTAGCCAGCATGCTTTATTAAAAAAAAAACGGTTAGTTAACATCCCTTATAATGAGCTCTAGCCAAATGAATAGTTTATAATCCAGAAGAATAATGCGATTAATGAATGATAAAGGTAGAGTCATCATGTATCCTTGCTTTGTGGGAATGAGACGATCAAAGCCCTAGCCAGCATGCTTTATTCAATAAATACGCTTAGTTATCATACCTTACAAAGAGTTCTAGACAAATGAATAGTTTATAATCCAGAAGAATAATGGGATTATTGAATGATAAAGGTAGAGTCATCATGTAGCCTTGCTTTGTGGGAATGAGACTATCAAAGCCCTAGCCAGCATGCTTTATTCAATAAAAACGCTTAGTTAACATCCCTTATAATGAGCTCTAGCCAAATGAATAGTTTATAATCCAGTGGAATATTGGGATTAATGAATGATAAAGGTAGAGTCATCATGCATCCTTGCTTTGTGGGAATGAAACGATCAAAGCCCTAGCCAGCATGCTTTATTAAAAAAAAAAAAACGCTTAGTTAACATCCCTTATAATGAGCTCTAGCCAAATGAATAGTTTATAATCCAGAAGAATAATGGGATTAATGAATGATAAAGGTAGAGTCATCATGTATCCTTGCTTTGTTTGAATGAGACTATCAAAGCCCTAGCCAGCATGCTTTATTCAATAAAAACGCTTAGTTAACATCCCTTATAAAGAGCTCTAGCCAAATGAATAGTTTATAATCCAGAAGAATAATGGGATTAATGAATGATAAAGGTAGAGTCATCATGTATCCTTGCTTTGTGGGAATGAGACTATCAAAGCCCTAGCCAGCATGCTTTATTCAATAAAAACGCTTAGTTAACATCCCTTATAAAGAGCTCTAGCCAAATGAATAGTTTATAATCCAGAAGAATAATGGGATTAATGAATGATAAAGGTAGAGTTATCATGTATCCTTGCTTTGTGGGAATGAGACTATCAAAGCCGTAGCTAGCATGCTTTATTCAATAAAAACGCTTAGTTAACATCCCTTATAAAGAAGTCTAGCCAAATGAATAGTTTAATAATCCAGAAGAATAATGGAATCAATCAATGAATAGTATATGAATACAAAATAGAATTGGACTTAAAAGGCTAAAGTTAGGGACAATAAACATCCTTACGTTGGGGAAAGGAGGAAATCAAAGCCCTCTTGAGTATGCTATAATCAATGAAATACATTGAAAATCTCTTATCATGAGGTCTAGCCCAATGAAGAAATTGGGAATGCAAAAAAAATAATGGAATTTAAAAGGATATAGTTTTGGACGTTAAACATTCTTACATTCGTGAAGAAAAAAATCAAAGTCCTAGCGATCATGCTTTATTAAAATGAAATATGCTTAGTGAAAATCTGTCATAAAGAGGTCTAGCCCAAGGGAAAGGTTAAGAATGGGGTACTATAATGGGATTTATGAATGATAATTTAGAGACATAAGCCAGACCTGCATTGGGGAAATGAGACAACTAAAGTCTTGGCATCCATGCTTGGTTTAATGAAATGCCCTTAGTGAATATCTCTCATATATTGATCTAGCCCAAAGAAGGATTGAGAAATGGAGAAGAATAATGAGATTTAAGAAGATAAGGGTAGAGACATTCGGCACCCTTGCATTGGGGATATGAGAAAACTAAAGTACTGGCGAGCACGCTTGTTTTAAGAAATACCCCTGGAGAAAATCTCTGATACAAGGTCAAGAGTTGAGGGTGGAGGAATTATAATGGGATTTGAAAAGGATAAAGTTAAAGGCATCATTCATCCTTGCATTGGGTGAATGACTAATGCAAATTCCTGAAGAGCATTCTCGATTCAATGAGTTACATTTAGTGAAAATATTTAATGAAGAAGCCTAAAAAAGAGTTAGAAATTCTGAAGAATAATGAAATGTAGATTCATTGAGCATCATAACATGGGGGAACTGGGATAATCAAAGACGTTGTAAGCATCTTCGGTTCATAAAATACTCTTATTGAAAATGTCTCATAATGTCTAGCCTAATGAAGACTTTTGGTAGGATAAAAGAAGAAAGAATATTCGTCGTGATAATGAACTTTAGCAAAAGAAGAAAACATGGCCAAGTGGGCATCCTAGAATAGCTAGATAATAATAGTAAAATCTCGAGAAAGTAGGAAAATATAATAGTTGCATTTTTTACTGTCCATCACTTATAATACTAACCAAATTTTAAAATTTTCAACTTTTCGTCCAAAATGGAATCGAATGTAAATATCACCTAATGAATTAGTCATCAGTTGTATATAGGTTATTTTAACAATACATATAGGCTGCTGCAAAGAAACCAAGTAGACTACATGCAGCGGGAGAACACACATAAATTTACCAGTATGTCTTAAATAAATATAATCTATTTAAAAAAATAATTTACAATAAAACCCATTAAAAAATCTTATATGGGTTGCACCAAGATATATGAATGATGTTTTTAATAACGTAAATTTCTCTCCCTCTAGTGTCTATAAGCTTACTTTAGCAAATTATTGACTGTGATATAAACCCTCATCCCCTATTTCCATAAAACCTTTTAAGCACCGGAAGGAAGCTAATTTCCATCTTGCTACATACGTCATCAAGTAGTTGTACATTTACTTGAAATTCTAGATTTAAATTCTATTTTTTTTAAATTGGAGGAAGCTTTCATTCGGTTCTGGAATTATCTCTAAATACAAATTATGATTGATAATATATTGCCTTTTCCCACTTTCGTGCTTATTTATCCATGTGATTTCACGTGTGTTATATAGGACGATTCTGTTTTTATGTTATATGGTTATTTTCAAACTGTTTTCATTACGTTGTTCGTAGTTTACCGCGATCATTAATTTTCCTATACAACACTGCATAGCGTGTTTGTGCTGGAGATTTGAAAAAAAAATATTTTGAATTCTTACAATAAGCCTTTCATTATATCCAATAAAAAGTAGTTAATATCTGTATACAAACAAAGATTAATGAAAGGGTCATAAACGGTATTTAATAATTATTATTTTGGTATAATTACTTGATTGCTATAAACATATTCCATAATACAAAAACAGATATCCTATAGGCCTACATCAAAATTAATAAAAAAAAACAATTCTTAAAGAACATGATTCTAGGTTTATTATATCCTATCACTACTCTTAGAAAAATTAATTCTAAGAGATTTAAAATCTGTAAGAAATGCTTGGGAAAAAATTCAGAGATGTCAGAGTTTCAAGTAGATTAACATTATATGTTCTCGAAAAGAGTAATTTAAACAAATTTAAAATAGTCTCTTATTTATATATTTTTTAATATTGCTTTTACGACTGGGATGTGTTTTAAAATCTCATGGCATGTGTTGCTTGCGCTCAAGTGGAGGACAGTTGAGGATAAATCCTTACTTGTTTATGGGAGGTATTAAGGGAAATATAGTGCAGGCGAGGAGAGTTTTAGGCCAATCGAGACAATTTTGTAATAAAGCTTAGAATAAGTGAGGGTAACTCCGTACTAATATCCGTACTGTAATATGAAGGTAATTTATACATTAGCATATGATACATTTGAGGAAGATTCCAAATAAGGTATAGAAAAATCAAAGAAAATATAGGCTACATAGTAGCCAATGGAAGCTTTAGGTGTAATATAAGTGTATTTGTAGTTAGTTAGGTACAGAACATTTGTGAGAGTTTCCAGATTAGTGTATAGAAAAACCACAGGAAATATAGCCCATGTAGTAGCCAACGGAGGATTTAGGTGTAATATAGAGTGTATTTATAGTTCGTTAAGTACAGAATATTTAAGGTAGATATCAGATGGGTATAGTAAAATCAAAGGAAATATAGCCTATGTAGTAGCCAACGGAGGCTTCAGGTGTAATATACAGTGTATTTCTAGTTCGGTATGTACAGAACATTTGAGGGAGTTTCCAGATTAGGGTATACAAAATTAACGGAAATATAGCCTATGTAGTAGCCAAAGAAGGCGTCTTGTGTAAAACAGACTGTATTTGTAGCTCGTTAGGTACAGAATATTTGAGGCAGATTCCAGATTAGGGTATAGAAAATCCAAAGGAAATATAGCCTATGTAGTAGCCAACGGAGGATTCAGGTGTAATAGAGAGTGTATTTGTGGTTCGTTAAGTACAGAACATTTGAGGCAGATTCCAGATTAGAATATAGAAAGGCCAAAAGAAATATAGCCCTGTGTGGTAGCCAACGGAGGATTCAGCTGTAATATAGAGTGTATTTGTAGTTCATTAAGTACAGAAAATTTGAAGCAGATTCCCGATTAGGGTATAGAAAGGCCAAAAGAAATATAGCCTATGTGGTAGCCAACGGAGGATTCAGCTATAATATAGAGTGTATTTGTAGTTCATTAAGTACAGAACATTTGAAGCAGATTCCAGATTAGAATATAGAAAGGCCAAAAGAAATATAGCCTATGTGGTAGCCAACGGAGGATTCAGCTGTAATATAGAGTGTATTTGTAGTTCATTAAGTACAGAACATTTGAAGCAGATTCCAGATTAGAATATAGAAAGGCCAAAAGAAATATAGCCCTGTGTGGTAGCCAACGGAGGATTCAGCTGTAATATAGAGTGTATTTGTAGTTCATTAAGTACAGAACATTTGAGGCAGATTCCAGATTAGAATATAGAAAGGCCAAAAGAAATATAGCCCTGTGTGGTAGCCAACGGAGGATTCAGCTGTAATATAGAGTGTATTTGTAGTTCATTAAGTACAGAACATTTGAGGCAGATTCCAGATTAGAATATAGAAAGGCCAAAAGAAATATAGCCCTGTGTGGTAGCCAACGGAGGATTCAGCTGTAATATAGAGTGTATTTGTAGTTCATTAAGTACAGAACATTTGAGGCAGATTCCAGATTAGAATATAGAAAGGCCAAAAGAAATATAGCCCTGTGTGGTAGCCAACGGAGGATTCAGCTGTAATATAGAGTGTATTTGTAGTTCATTAAGTACAGAACATTTGAGGCAGATTCCAGATTAGAATATAGAAAGGCCAAAAGAAATATAGCCCTGTGTGGTAGCCAACGGAGGATTCAGCTGTAATATAGAGTGTATTTGTAGTTCATTAAGTACAGAAAATTTGAAGCAGATTCCCGATTAGGGTATAGAAAGGCCAAAAGAAATATAGCCTATGTGGTAGCCAACGGAGGATTCAGCTATAATATAGAGTGTATTTGTAGTTCATTAAGTACAGAACATTTGAAGCAGATTCCAGATTAGAATATAGAAAGGCCAAAAGAAATATAGCCTATGTGGTAGCCAACGGAGGATTCAGCTGTAATATAGAGTGTATTTGTGGTTCATTAAGTACAGAAAATTTAAAGGAGATTGAAGATTAGGGTATAGAAAAGCCAAAGGAAATATGGAAATATTGGAATGTAGAAGACAAATTTAGAAAAGATATTTAGTAGCATATAAATTATTTTAAGGAGATGAATGATTATGGTGGAATAGTTCATATCGTATATAATTTTTATACATGGGCGTAAACAATAAATGAGGGAGATTCCAGATTAGGTTGTAAACGATATGAACGAAATTTTACAGCGGAGTATAAAGTACATATGAAGGAGATTCCTCATTGGAATGTAGAAGACAAATTTAGAAAAGATATTTAGTAGCATATAAATTATTTTAAGGAGATGAATGATTATGGTGGAATAGTTCATATCGTATATAATATTTATACATGGGCGTAAACAATAAATGAGGGAGACTCCAGATTAGGTTGTAAACGATATGAACGAAATTTTACAGCAGAGTATAAAGTACATATGAAGGAGATTCGTCATTGGAATGTAGAAGACAAATTTAGAAAAGATATTTAGTAGCATATAAATTATTTTAAGGAGATGAATGATTATGGTGGAATAGTTTATATCGTATATAATATTTATACATGGGCGTAAACATTAAATGAGGGAGATTCCAGATTAGGTTGTAAACGATATGAACGAAATTTTACAGTGGAGTATAAAGTACATATGAAGGATATTCCTCATTGGAATGTAGAAGACAAATTTAGAAAAGATATTTAGTAGCATATAAATTATTTTAAGGAGATGAATGATTATGGTGTAATAGTTCATATCGTATATAATATTTATACATGGGCGTAAACAATAAATGAGGGAGATTCCAGATTAGGTTGTAAAAGATATGAAGGAAATGTTTACAGCGGAGTATTAAATACAAATGAAGGAGATTCCTCATGTGAATGTAGGATATATATGTATATATCACTGAAATTCGCTTTCTCTCTGTCTCTCTCTCTCTCTCTCTCTCTCTCTATATATATATATATATATATATATATATATATATATATATATATATATAAATTTGTATTTGTGAAAATCCGTATTAGAATGTATTAATATAAAAGTATAATTATTAAAAACGCAATCTTTAAAAATAAAATAATAGAAACAAGTTATTATCTGATTGTTTTACCGTTACTTGATTTGGCGACACGTGGGCAGGCTTCCTACTTGCAGTGTGTCTAAAACAAACCACAATAGTGGAATTTCTCTATAAAACTGCGTAAAAATCTTCTCTGGTAAATACATTTTAGATTTTTCAAATAATAATAAGATTACACACAGATAATTACAATATTCATATAGTAATAACATTAAACGTTAGATATACCGAGGTGAGAAAAACTGTCATAGATTTTTTTAAATTTACAAACTACTTTCATAGTTGTTTATTAATAAGGAATGAACATGGCTTTGGAAATGTATCATGTTCAGCTTACTTTAACAACGGAAATTTTTAATATTTTTCCATTGACTTTGTGAAAAAAATATAGTTGTAAAATGTTACAAAAAAATATACAAAATAAAAAGTTTTAAAAGTAAAATTTATATTTTTTAAAACAAAATAAAAAATTAACAAAATAAAATTGTAATCTCAATCTAGAATATTTTTAAAAAAACTTGAGGTGGTAAAAATTAAACAACTATAAATTAAACAAAAGGCATAAACAATAAGTTTAGTAAATTTTCTTACAGTATTAATGTGTTGCCATTATTTTAAATATTTTACCTAAAGCTTTGTAGAATCAGTTTTGTTTTTTGTTAGTCTTCTTTGCTTATTTATTACCGTCGCTTAACTAGTCTAGACGAAAGAACCATAAATGAAATTTAAAAAGCGCAAAACTAAAAGGTGTTGGAACAAGATAAATTCCAAATAATTCTTCTTGTAAGCCCTTTTAAATCATTTCTAGTCTATATAGTGTGAAAAATTATGAATAAATCGTAATAAATGATGAGATGAAAGCATATAGAAGTGAGAAGATATAGTACATTCTTGTAGCTGGTACCGCCAAAGTTACAGCCCGGGAAAACAAACCATTGCTTAATGAAGCAATACGTAAACGTACAGAGGATCACAGGAAAGAGAGGCTTTTTTAGTCCAGAGAGGGCATTAGCAAGCGTGAATATAATAGGTAGAGCAGGCCATAAGTGGGCTAGGCTTGCTAGGTAGACCAAGGCGTCTGTTGTACTGGGTCAGAAGATAAAGTATAGAAAAAAACTATTTCTTGTACGTAGCTATAAATCTTATCACAATTCAATTAAATAATATTTACATTATTGATTAAATTAAATTAATTAAACATATAAACCCAAAATCAGTCAAATATAAATTTAGTTGAATTTTAAAACAAATATTTCTTTAACAAAGAATTACTTAACTACTGTATAAAAATCACTGAGTAGGTGCACGTATATTTTAAAGAGCGGTGGTATTTTATTGATGGAAATTTTAGGCTCGCTTAATCATTAAAGTGATTCATGCGCTCCAAGCGGACAAAGCTCCAAGCCTTTTCTTGCAGACATACTCTAGCGGAGTCTTTAAGCTGGTGACGCCTTAATAACTATAGTGGGAATAATAACTATAATGAAGTGGCCATTGAGGGTGGGATAAAAATATGTCCTAATCTAAATGTAATGCATTTTTTTCACATTTGTAAGAAGTTTGTTTCCTTAATAACCAAAATATAGAATTGTAGGTGAAGTTTACATGAAGTATAATTCTCGAACTCTATTTGATGATTATAAATAAATAAAACCTCCTAAGCCACCAAAACTCTTGTAATAATTTTCTCTGAAAATCATTGCTTTGCAATCGAAATGTACATCAGGACATAAATAAAAAATGTTTTGTGGTTTGAGAGGTGTTATTTATTTAATAATTTAAACAAATTATGTGTGCGCGCTTGTGTGTACGCGTGAAGGTGAAAGAAACAAGCTTTTGAACTGTAAACCTAAAATTATAAGTTTTTTAAAACAAAATATTTTTTGTTTGACGAGTATATTTCATCGATTTAGATGTACTAAAACTTATCATAGCCTTAAATAATCCTTAATAGCATAATTTTCCATAGACGCTTATGGTATAATCTAATGCATTATTGGCGTTTAAATCACACATTACAAAACGTGACAGTAACTGATTCAAACTATACAAATTCTTATTTATTACATAATACTTATAAGTTGTTAAATGTAATATAGCCTTATTATTTTAAATTATGTATTTAAATTTTATAAGGTGCCTAATACATGAACTCTATTATAAATTGTATGCGGATAGCATGCACTTACCTAAGGAATATACTATACTTCTAAATATATAGACTATTGCAATTTGAATGATTTAAACATAACCTGTAATCGAGGACGAAAGCGGTTGTTTTAAGAAATGATTCTATTAACGATATTTGTATAAACTATTTTTTATATAGTTGTCAAAAGTCACGGATCTCATGACTTTACATAAGGGAGAACGTGGTTGGTAGATACTTCTATAAGTTTACTCATCCTTGTGTATTTTGTTACAGTAATAGCAAATATGTTTTATGATAGTCTGTTGGGTAGCGCTATAGGGATAAGTAAGATATATATATATATATATATATATATATATATATATATATATATATATATATATATACAAGATTCAAGTTAGAGAAATGAATATCAAATATTACAGAGAGATGAAGAAGAAGCATGACTAAAGTAGCTTCTTTGGAGGAATAATTAGATACAATGTTCGTGACGTTAATAAAAAATGACACAGAGTCTAAATCCGCATGAACTTACTACATATATGCACGCAATTCCTAATGCTCTATTCAGTACATTTGGTGAAACTTTTACGGACATTTTAATTTTTAATTTTCGTTATGTACATTTCGACAGCTAAGTTGACATCGTCAGATGTTAATAAACTAACCTAAGAAGTGCCAAACTCTAACTTATAAAGCATAACGGAATTAAGATTCTCACAACCATAATGCTCTTGCATTAATTTCAAATATAACAACTTAATTATTATTACTCATGTTACACTTGCATCAATCATAATGTTTAAATAAAACGGCTGATTTGCGTGATAATTATGTCATTTATTGAAACAAATCAATGATAACGTTTCGATAACATTTTCTTTATCATCACAAGGCCTGTAAATAGTACATAAAAAACAATAATATAAATTGATAATAAAACACCATATACTATGTTAAGTAGTTGTAAGGTATTTTTTAAGGTAAAATTACACCTAATCAGTACATTTAGTTATAAATTTATTATTATCTTTACGAAAATGTTATCGAAACGTTGACATGATTTGATTTTATAAATGACATAATTTACTCACAAGCGTCGTTTTATTTACACTTCTGAAGTATTACGTTCCTCTGATGGTGTCAAATTTGTTTTCGAGATGTTCTTGAGGGAAATTAAATTGATTTAAAGTTAAAATTTTTGTTTCACTAATTGTAAATTAGAAAATTCAGGTTTTATTAATTTAAAAATACACCAAAATGTTATGAGGGGCTAATCCAGAATTTCATCCTGTGGGCACAACAGTAGTGTAATAAACTTCCCGGGGGGAGGATTTCTAAAGCACACAAATACTGACGTGGCGATTTGTTATCATAGCAATGACGTAGTGTAATGAAATATTGTAAAGTTCCAAGACAACACTGACTTTAAATAGTCATCTCCTATTTAACAAGTACACTTTCAAATAACCACTTGTTTTGATATAGGCCCTAATCCAATTGTATCTAGTGAAAAGTTTACCGTCTTTTGTGTGCCCTTTGTGCCTCTTTGGCACCGCCAGTTTTGATCAAGAACTTTGCATGTAAACCTAAAAACGAAAGCGTCAACCTCGTTTAAAGGGTATTGTTTTACGTTTATAAAAACGTACAAACAAAAATGAAGATACAGAAATGTTAGTAAAATGTAGACCAAGTGTTACTAAATAAAGCACTAGAATGTCAAAGACATTATGTCGGTAAACAAAATCAAAGGTAAACATTCAACCATAATAGAGGAGGTATAAAAGGCAGGTAGTGTAGCCTGGAGGGAACCCGGTTATCTGGGATACATTACTCCACCAATCCTGGACGACTGTCAGTCGGTTGTCTTTTAATGAAGTAATATTTTAATTAACAAACCCAATAACCACAAAATAACTTAATTTAATCACTTGATGTACATTTCGGCAACCAGGTAACCATCTCCAGAAGTACTGAAATAAAATTAATTTAATTTAAACGTAACATATACAGCAAAAAATATTGAGGTTATAAATTTATTCTTATTTTGTCTTAAGCATTGTCACTTAAAATCAGCTGATTTTTAATTTAATCAATCAAAGAATATAAAACTGAATTAGGAATAGACCCTTTGTCACAATTCATTAAATTATTATGTCTACATTTATATTTATAAATACTTTCAAAAACATTTAATAAACTTATGTTGTTAAAATTTTTCATCAACTTAATAATATTTAAATCTAAACTATGGTTTGTGTCTATTATATAAATTTTAATGAAGTGTTTGATTGTATTCCAAGTAACCGCAACTTCTTAGCTACCCACTGTGAATACAAGCAACGCGATTAGAAATAAAGTACGTAACCACCAATATACGCACAGATAGGGAACAAACTTTTCTTAGAGCGTCGGCAATAATACAAATCATAATTAAGTTGCTGAAGCTACAGAAATAAATACGTGGTGGATGAAATAAGCCTATCTCAACAATAGTTCTACTTCATCTAAACAGGAAGAGATTCTATTATACTTTCTTTGCAAATAAATTATCCCCTCAAAAAAGGGTAAAACCTTGTGATGCTTTCTGTTATCGTTGTACTAGATAGTGCCTCTATATGACGCCCTAAACTAACTCGGAATGTCTTTTATCTACAGAAAATGGCTAAATACCTAAATCCGCTTTATATAAACAATGCTGTTGTCCTCATCTAAATTTGACGTTTGATTAAAATCAATGGGAAAGTAGCTGTAACAGTTAATACTAGGGAATATTAAAAATATAAAATAGAATTATAACTATCGGCGTCCCAGACGTAATCAACATTGCCGAAAATATATCTAGTGATATAATCCTGATAATCAAAGAACAAATAATAAAACTTGGTGCCAAAAATTAAATTTTGAAAAAACAAATTTAACCCCACTTCCAACAACAATTCTCTTTACAACCAATTTTTTTTTTACAACTAGGACTATATTACGATATAACTATCAAGTATTTTGTTTGGATAGATTAGGTTTTGTAAAAATGATTGAAGTTTTTTAATACACGAGGTAAACATTTGCAAACGTCAGAGTGAAGCAATGTCTCCTTGTTCCCAGCGGAGATTAGAAAACGTGTATCAAAATGGAGGCTACTTTATTGGCTGAACTTAGTAAACTATATTTCGTTTTTTTCAATAACCTTTCCTAAACGGATAATTGCATTATATCAGTTTTAAACGTATACCGAGTAGCTATATTCGTATTTAGTATAATACAATGCTCTGTTTTATAAGAAAAACTGTATATTGCGCCTACAGTTTGTTGTCTGTTGTAAATAAATATTTTCTTTTTTTTAATTTTTGTGGCGTCAGCATTATGATTTATTATTTTTCCTTGTTCCTGGAACCCTCTACAACACCAGTTGCAATATTTGTTTGCAGTATCAAATACGTCTGGGAAGTGGATAATTTTACATGGAATTTTGGTAAATACCTTCATTCAAAGACGTTGTTTAACTTCTCCCGAAGCAGTTCTTAACATACGTAATGCAGATCAGAGCATGATTATTCACTGGTCGGTTACTAAACTTCAATACTGAAAGGGTTTAAAAAGTTTAGCAGATGGATTTGGAAATCAAGCGTTTGGATGCTAACAATACCCTTTGTATGGTCGGCAGAATACATCAAGCAAATTTTGTTTAAAACCAGAAACTTAACACTTCATGGACGTCACGTGTTTTGAAGATTGTCTAAGAGTAAATGGTGACGGGTTTGCCTATGGGGACTTGCATGCGATGACGAACAGGGTCTACGAAAATCTGTATTTTATATAACTGCAGCTTTGAAAATAAGTTTTACACAAATTCTCCTTCTTGCTCTGCGGAAAACCCTAAAGCGTATTGGGATTGAATAAAAAAAATGTAATCAAAGATTTTATATGAGAAACATTTTTCTGACGAAGCAGTAAAGATAGCTTACATTTATAATTTTTCTCATGTTTAGAATGTTTTTAATGAGGGTAAAATGTGTAAAAACGAAAAAAATCATTGACCAGTCTTTGTCAACTATTATCGTACCTTTAATTATAACAATACTAATTCAATTCATACATCTGTTTTAGTTAATTAGATCAAGCATATTGAGGATTATTTACTCGTAGGCTCTCTAGGATAGTAAAATAAGTCAGAGGTAACCGTAATTAAAGCATGAATTTCAAATTAAAAGGTTTTTAAGCTAAAATGGCAATCATCAATAAACTATTGACATAGTAATTTAATCTTACTACACGAGCATTACCATTCGAAAATATTATGATTCAGCAAGTTCTTAAAAAATTATTTTAATTCCAAATTCTTTCAAATCGTTTACTTTCAAAGATTGTAAACTTTATGCAAAACAAAACCGACTACTAACTTTATTGCATACTTTAACCAGTAGCCATAATTAAATATTATAAAATCAAATAACTCTAACAATACATTAGACATACGTAAATAGGTAAATGTCATATAATTCACTAAGACCGTAATAAAAACAAACCGTAAATATGCTTTAAAATATTTTATAAAATTTCTTATAAAATAATTATTTAAAGTTAACCAAGAAAACCACTACTTAATTAGTGATAGGCCTATTACTGATATTTTTCAGCAAACACTAATCCCATTAGTCAGTGTCACTGCATTTTTCAATTTTGTATTAAACATATCGAAGCAAACTGGTACGATTTTATTTAAATTTACATAATGCATAAATACTCACAATGCCTAAATCACTTAAGGGCACCCATATTTTTCCATTAAATTCATTCATTAATCTTTCAGTTACTTTCCAAACATTGTTTTAGGGTTATCGTGATTCTGTAGGAACATCCTCAGTTCGCGTCTTTGAAATAAAATAATTAGTAAATATAATAATTCACAAACGTTGCCAGAAAGAACTAAAGAAACACAGTATCCACCTAAAACATTAAACACACACAGACGTCTTGGGTATAATGTGCAGACGATGATCTAGTCTTGAGCATTGTGCCAGATGTCAGTAGAAACTGTGGCCGGAATGTAAAAACATTTGGTTAGTCATATATTTTTAAAGTGTCTTCATCGTATCACTAACAAATTTGTTTAGTGAATATTTTATTACTTTTTTCAAGGGCTTAGTTTTAAAAACTGTTTAGCGAGAAAATTTTATTACAGCTATACTGCTGCTATATGATTTTATATAAAAGAATCTTTCTCCTTTAGTCTTTACAGAAATTTAAATCTTGTTTAATTTTTGTTGTTATATGGTCTGTTCAAATTGTTTGAATTGTCTTGTCATGAAATTGCAAACTTTATTTGTATTTGAATCAATTAGAAAACAACCCTATATATCAAGCTGAAACTGCTGTGGAGTGATTTTTATTTGAAATAATTAAAACCTACCACAAATAAAAACATTTTATTCAAACCCTTAAGTTTAGTCGATTGCAAAGCAACTATCTTCAGAGGAAACTATTACAAAAGCTATTCTTGTAATAATTTCATCTGAAGATGATTGCTTTGCAATCGAAATGTAGATAAATGTTTTAATACAAAGTTTTATTTGTGATTAAGTGGTTTTATTTATTTCAAATAACCGCCCTGTATAGGTTACGTGCCGATACTGTAAGCATATATTTTCAACAGATACTTGTCCTACAGTTTCAAACATTTACTTGAAACGTTTTCCATCTTCAGGAAACAGTTTTAATTTTAATTAAATTCACTGCCGACTAAACCAATGCTATCCCTTTAGACGGGACTGTTCAATTCCCGTTGTATAAATGTTCAACATTATTGGGGAATTTATTTTCTATTTGGAGATTTAGTCCCGTTTTTTTATCATTTCCTTTTTCTAATTTCAAATTTGTTTTAAATGGAATATTTCTCCCAGAATATTTTCTTCTTATCTTACTGCAAATATTGAATTTGAATATATTATTATTAATTTAATCAAGTAACGAATTCTTAACTTCGAGATAAATAAGATTTTTCTATTATTAACTTTTTTTGTAAATATTAAGCTTATTTGTGACAAAGATTTTACATGGCAAGGAGGTCTCTGTTACCACAAAGAGTTTAGAGGGAAACATTAAATAATTTTAAAAAAACCATTAATTTAGACGAATTAACTTTTGTGTTGAACCTTTAGAAATTTATGTTTATATTTTACATTTAAAACCTACTGTCGTACATCACTGAAGCTACACTGAACTGGAGGATTTCCTTGCTTCTAGTAGTCAAAACAAACCAGATGTATTATACTCTAAAAAGAGGTTTATGAATTAGTTAGTGGCAAACTGGCAAATCGATTGTGATGGATTTGTTCAGCCGCCTTGAAATGGCCACTAGTGCTTCGTCAAAGTTGTAAAATTATGAATAAACCTTGCCTTTGGGAAAAAAGGGTTTTGCTTTGTACCATAAATTGTTTACATAAACAACCTATTTCAATTTTTAATGTTTTATATTTTCTAATTTAAAACTATTTCAAATTGATCATACTCAAAGACAAAATTGTATATTAGACTATTTAAATGCATTCCAAAGTGAGTAGCAAATACTTAGCCTATATTAAACTCAGCAAATAAAAATTTATTTATTGGTATTTTCCGCATAAGCGTTTTGCACTTGGTTAGTAGGCATAATGTTTAATGATGTAAGTTACATTCAAATACATAATCATAACCTTCTATTACAACACATCACAAGAAGTAGCGTTATACTTCAGCAACGCACTTGCAGAGTGGCTTTTAAACAAGCAACGCAACACAACAATAGAATACTAGTCATGCACACAGATAGAAACTTTTGTGAACCTACACAAGAGAATACAAACTTGAGGCCAAAGCCAATTTCGCTACACATTTACATCTTTTTTTCAGTTTTAAAGGGATCAGCCACTATGATTACTTTGATGAAGGAAGGATGGAAATGTAGGATGGCAGATAATATAGGGCTGAGGTTTTCAATCTTTCAGGCTTTGCAGCCCCATTATAACACTGACATGAGGTTGCACCCCGTCCTATTTATATTTTTGGTCAAAATTTTCAATCTAAGTGTGAAACAGAAGCTGATTAGGTCAATTAAATACAAAATATTATTTTTATCTTTATTATAAATATTTATATAGAATAATATATTGATATATTTAACCCTGCAACTGATCATGTTTCAATCCTACAATGACAGAATTAATTAGGACCTTGCGCAACATATATTTTTTTAAATTGTTGAAAATACATATCAATAACGAAAGTAACAATATATATCACAGTTCCGAAGTTTCATCAGAATCTCATATAGTATTGATGAGAGGAAGCCATCAGTTGTTTTACTCGCACTTCAACTGTTGTTGGGTTCACCAGTTCACCAGAGTGCTTGATGAGAGGAACCCATCAGTTGTTTTACTCGCAGTACAACTCTTGTTGGGTTCACCAGTCCACCAGAGTGTTTGATGAGATTCTGGCGGAACGTCGGAACTGTGACTTTATGCACTACAAAGTGAAAAGATGTACTCCGGATGTTAACTTATCGTCATATTTTCCCACCCGTAAAGGAATATGCATCAACGCAACAACACGCGCGCGCACACACACACACACACACGCGCGAGCGTTATATGTATATATGAGAGGAACCCATCAGTTGTTTTACTCGCAGTACAACTCTTGTTGGGTTCACCAGTCCACCAGAGTGCTTGATGAGATTCTGGCGGAACGTCGAAACTGTGACTTTATGCACTACAAAGTGAAAAGATGTACTCCGGATGTTAACTTATCGTCATATTTTCCCACCCGTAAAGGAATATGCATCAACGCAACAACACGCGCGCGCACACACACACACACACACACACGCGCGCGCGCGCGTTGAATGTATATATGAGAGGGACCCATCAGTTGTATTACTCGCACTACAACTCTTGTAGGATTCACCAGTTCACTGGAGTACTTGATGAAAGGAACCCATCAGTTGTTTTACTCGCAGTACAACTCTTGTTGGGTTCACCAGTCCACCAGAGTGCTTGATGAGATTCTGGCGGAACGTCGGAACTGTGACTTTATGCACTACAAAGTGAAAGGATGTACTCCGGATGTTAACTTATCGTCATATTTTCCCACCCGTAAAGGAATATGCATCAACGCAACCACACACACACGCGCGCGCGTTATATGTATATATGAGAGGAACCCATCAGTTGTTTTATTCGCAGTACAACTCTTGTTGGGTTCACCCGTCCACCAGAGTGCTTGATGAGATTCTGGCGGAACGTCGGAACTGTGACTTTTTGCACTACAAAGTGAAAGGATGTACTCCGGATGTTAACTTATCGTCATATTTTCCCACCCGTAAAGGAATATGCATCAACACAACAACAACACACACACACACACACACACACACACACACACACACACACACACACACACACACACACACACACACACACACACACACACACACACACACACACACACACACACACACACACACACACACACACACACACACACACACACACACACACACATACACACACACAAACACGCGCGCGCGCTAGATATATATGTTTTATATCTTATAGGCCTATATATATATATATATTCGCAATAAAATGGAAAAAAGGTCTATATAATTTGACATCAATTGACCCGTTGTTATAAGCTAGGTGGTCACTCGTAAGTTGACTCGTGCACTCGTAGACCGAGCATATGCGGTTTTAGGATAGGGGAAGCAAAAGACCGTTCCATAGGCATTGACGTTCTCTTACCCGGGTCAGCTCGCTCTGTCAACTGCGACACATTTTTAAACAGTTGACAAACAGAAACTGTATGAAGAAAGGTTGTAAGTTTCCTATTGTAAAGTGTGCTAGTGTACAGAGATTGCTATTATAGTAAGTTCAGATTATTATGTTTTATTGTTTTTCTGATAGGGTTTGTAATAGATAGCCCATTATATACACTTTGACTTAATAAAGAGTTCTGTTGCTTCGAACAACAATACATTTATAATATCTGATGTGCAAAAAGTATGTGAATACAAATTTTCTTCAATAACTTCATAAGAATGAAAGACAAAATGTAAGCACATTAGAAAAACAGAAGATGAGCATACCGCAAAGGAGGCAGTTATTGATATCATCACAGAGAGTTTTATCCTTCGTATGAAGGGCGATAGTGAAGACGACGAAGAATCGTGAAAGGTTTCAGGCGCCATATTTGGGGCTGTGCAATTACAAAATCAATTATATTTTATTGGTCAGCCCCATTGATAATTTGACGGGAAAAACTCATTTATTGCACTTTGTATATCGAGTAGCAAAGTATAATATATTGAGATTTAATATGAAACAATAAATAATATAATATGAGGTATATTATTTATACTACAATAATGTATATTTGACAAGGCCGAAAGGCCACTATAAATATTATTTGATTTGATTTGTCATATTAACCAAATCAGTCTCTTAAAGATTTGAAAAAATTTCTCATAGAACTTTTCTAAAAGTCCGCAACGCCTGACGTTCCTTTGATGCAACACTACAAAAACCAATGTTTTTGAATAGGGCTAGTAGAGATTTTCTATCGATCATCGCGCCAGTTTAAAAGTGGCAGAGCTATACACCTGATTGAGGACGCACATCACACACCAGACCTGATCCACTTTTCCAGTTTTCTGGATAACATTAGAATTTAATTAGATATTATTACAAGTGTGCAAAAACAAATTTCCTAATTTTTCGATTCTCTGATTGTGCACACAATAAAAATACAAGTATATTATTGCTGTTATACCAAAACAATATTCACAAAAAAAATAATATTTCAATGTTGAAATAATATATCAAAATGTTTATGAAAATAACATTTATCGGAATTATAAGTTTCAAGCCGTATTAAGAAAATACACAAATATAACTTTTAAACCATATTTAGGAAATATACTATACTTGTTTTAATACACAATATAACTTCCAAACAATGTTAAGAAGACATATGTTTGATAAAAACACAAATCTAATTTTTAAACCATATAAGGAAGATATGTCTTTCGTAAATACACAAATATAACTTTTAAACCATATGTAGGAGATATACTATACTTGTTTTAATACACAATATAACTTCCAAACAATGTTAAGAAGACATATGTTTGATAAAAACACAAATCTAATTTTAAAACCATATTAAGAAGATATGTCTTTCGTAAATACACAAATGTAACTTTTAAACCATATTTAGGAGATATACTATACTTGTTTTTACACAATATAACTTCCAAACAATGTTAAGAAGACATATGTTTGATAAAAACACAAATCTAATTTTTAAACCATATTAAGAAGATATGTCTTTCGTAAATACACAAATGTAACTTTTAAACCATATTTAGGAGATATACTATACTTGTTTTAATACACAATATAACTTTCAAACAATGTTAAGAAGACATATGTTTGATAAAAACACAAATCTAATTTTTAAACCATATTAAGAAGATATGTATTTCGTAAATACACAAATATAACTTTTAAACCATATTTAGGAGATATACTAAACGTGTTTTAATACACAATATAACTTTCAAACAATGTTAAGAAGACATATGTTTGATAAAAACACAAATCTAATTTTTAAACCATATTAAGAAGATATGTCTTTCGTAAATACACAAATATAACTTTTAAACCATATTTAGGAGATATACTATACGTGTTTTTAATACACAATATAACTTCCAAACAATGTTAAGAAGACATATGTTTGATAAAAACACAAATCTAACTTTTAAACCATATTAAGAAGATATGTATTTCGTAAATACACAAATATAACTTTTAAACCATATTTAGGAGATATACTATACTTGTTTTAATACACAATATAACTTCCAAACAATGTTAAGAAGACATATGTTTGATAAAAACACAAATCTAATTTTTAAACCATATTAAGAAGATATGTCTTTCGTAAATACACAAATATAACTTTTAAACCATATTTAGGAGATATACTATACTTGTTTTAATACACAATATAACTTCCAAACAATGTTAAGAAGACATATGTTTGATAAAAACACAAATCTAATTTTTAAACCATATTAAGAAGATATGTCTTTCGTAAATACACAAATATAACTTTTAAACCATATTTATGAGATATACTAAACGTGTTTTAATACACAATATAATTTTCAAACAGTGTTAAGAAGACATATGTTTGATAAAAACACAAATCTAATTTTTAAACCATATTAAGAAGATATGTCTTTCGTAAATACACAAATATAACTTTTAAACCATATTTAGGAGATATACTATACGTGTTTTAATACACAATATAACTTTCAAACAGTGTTAAGAAGACATATGTTTGATAAAAACACAAATCTAATTTTTAAACCATATTAAGAAGATATGTCTTTCGTAAATACACAAATATAACTTTTAAACCATATTTAGGAGATATACTAAACGTGTTTTAATACACAATATAACTTTCAAACAGTGTTAAGAAGACATATGTTTGATAAAAACACAAATCTAATTTTTAAACCATATTAAGAAGATATGTCTTTCGTAAATACACAAATATAACTTTTAAACCATATTTAGGAGATATACTAAACGTGTTTTAATACACAATATAACTTTCAACCAGTGTTAAGAAGACATATGTTTGATAAAAACACAAATCTAATTTTTAAACCATATTAAGAAGATATGTCTTTCGTAAATACACAAATATAACTTTTAAACCATATTTAGGAGATATACTATACGTGTTTTTAATACACAATATAACTTCCAAACAATGTTAAGAAGACATATGTTTGATAAAAACACAAATCTAACTTTTAAACCATATTAAGAAGATATGTCTTTCGTAAATACACAAATATAACTTTTAAACCATATTTAGGAGATATACTAAACGTGTTTTAATACACAATATAACTTTCAAACAGTGTTAAGAAGACATATGTTTGATAAAAACACAAATCTAATTTTTAAACCATATTAAGAAGATATGTCTTTCGTAAATACACAAATATAACTTTTAAACCATATTTAGGAGATATACTAAACGTGTTTTAATACACAATATAACTTTCAACCAGTGTTAAGAAGACATATGTTTGATAAAAACACAAATCTAATTTTTAAACCATATTAAGAAGATATGTCTTTCGTAAATACACAAATATAACTTTTAAACCATATTTAGGAGATATACTAAACGTGTTTTAATACACAATATAACTTTCAAACAGTGTTAAGAAGACATATGTTTGATAAAAACACAAATCTAATTTTTAAACCATATTAAGAAGATATGTCTTTCGTAAATACACAAATATAACTTTTAAACCATATTTAGGAGATATACTATACGTGTTTTTAATACACAATATAACTTCTTATATACACATATTAAGAAGATATACCTTTCGTAAATACACAAATATAACATGAAAAGAAACATAATGAGTTATTAAACCATACTTAGCCCCTTACAACAAATTTATAACTCCAGGGTAGCTACCTTTTTAAATAGCTATTACTTACATGGCCCTTATCTTACCAAAAATAAACTCACCTGTTTAAATTCCGATCTCTAGATGAGGAAGTAGGGGGTTGAAAATCTCCACAATACTTTTAAAGGAGCCCATATTTACTTTTGAAATTTATTTTATTTTAATACGGTTTGGATATTAATGAATGGTGTATTTTGTAAAAATTGTGTGTTTTGTGTGCGTGCTCAAGATGTGTATGTGTGCTTTCTGCAGCAGTCAGAAATTTGAAATACCCTCAAAGGAAAAGGGCCATGTAAGTAACTAAAACTGTATACAGTTTCGCAAGATAACAAAGTCATCAAGCAGAATGTGACGTCACAATGTCTACGGTAAATTTTACTTGCTCACTTGTGCTAAATTTTACTATTGGACAACGAACTGATAAGCGACGTGTCTGGCGTGCAAATAGTGGAGAGGACAGAGGGATCAGGACTATGTGGACTGACACAAGTTTCTTACTCCAGAGAAATTGTACGGTGAAAGAAAGGGCTACTGGATAATGTAATTGGGTAGTTTGTAAAATCACTCTCTATAAGAGCAAAATATACCGTTATGTAATGAATTTAATATTTTTTCAAAACTTTGATTCAGTGTAAACATAAAAAGAGAGATGAAATGTAAAATTTAAATAAGCCTATCACGAAGTTTCTGATTATCCAAAAGTTATTGTAAATTGAAACAGTTAAATTTCTGAGCTGCAATTTTCCAATAAGTGCATTTTGTAAAAACACGTAAAATCTAAAACAGTTGATTAGAAAATGATTAAATAGTTATAAAAATCCGTCCACTAAAATTACTGAAACTATAGATTCATAAACGTTAGGTAACGCAAAAGACAAAGAAATGCGATAGTTAACAATAATTCTGCTTGCGGAAAAAAATTGAAATAACTTTTGGCATCTGTCCAACATGGCGATAGTCAATGGAAGTGCGACAGTGCACATCCCAGGATCCAGGCAACATGGTGACAGCGAAGTCTCCAATATTTCGATAGAAAATTTCGACAGTTGCTTTGTTTCCATTTTGTTGTATTTTAATTTTTTTGAATAAAAAAGTAGTTAAATTTAAATCCATAAATTGCATTAGGAATTTGTTGAAAATGTCAAAAATAGGTCCAAATCATTTTTTTTGTTAACAATATTATGTCTCAATTGCATTTACATAATGGATTTGCTGTAAGAAAGATTCGTGTTAGAAGGGCAAATCTGACCTGAGTTGCTTTGGGTACATACAAAATATACGCTCTGACAACAAGCAAATAGTTTTAGGTCGTAAAATGTTTAGTAATTGTTTATTGGTTTCACTACGGGATTAAATATATTTATACATCGTATTACAGGTTTTAGTTAGAAAATAACTAAAGTTTAATAAGTCAATTAAACCTATATGTGTAAGCAAAGTATACAATTAATATAGCCCCCTTTAATAAAAAAATAGGAGCTATTGGTTTTTGTATTTGTTTAACTATATATAAAAATAGGGGCTATAGGTTTTTGTTTAACTATATTTAAAAATAGTTCCGAAAAATGTGAAGTTCAAGACATGCGGAAATTATTTTTATCCTCAAACAACATAAAACATTTAGAACAGGAATTTGTTTCATTTTAATAATAAATACATTTCAAAACATGTGTCAATTATTTAGAGTTTTAGTTTTATATCAGATTAAACTGTGGTTAATAATTATATTTGTCGTTTTCTTGTATGTTGTTACTTATTAGGCGTAATGCGTTTTGCGTTCCAATGTACGTTAGCTTTTATAATCTGTTTTGGCTGTCCCACCAAATGTTCAAAGGAAGAAGTAAATAATAAGACTGGTTATAAATTATTAGAATAAATAGGTCTTATAGAGTTTTTATTTAAAATTTTAGAGACATTTTTGTTGCAATTAAATTTAGTCGTAAATAGGAAGAGGATTTCAGAATCTATTCTTTTTTTTATTGGAATTTTATAGATTAGGTCAATATAAAGTTTGCCAAATGGATAACACAGTTTGATCTGCTATTAGCTCTAATAATACAGATAATAATAAAGACAGATTTGTTCAAAACAAGTCAATTATTTAAATAAATTATACTTGTAATTAAATATTTTGACATAAAGTGGAAAAATTTTGGTTAGTGAAGTGGAAATTGATAAGAAGATAAATTACGGGCGTCTAAAAGAAATAACAATAAATTCTTTAATTTTTTTATTCTATGAAACATAATTAATTAAGAATAATAAGGTAATGTTTTCATTCAAACTATAGCCTGGCTTCTGCATTACTACAAGGCAGGTCGAACTATAGTTTTTCGTTTTAAGAGGGTACATATTTAAATGTATGACTCACGTATATTTCAAGTTGATAGTTATTGAATATCTAATTTTTTAAATGTTTCAATATCTAAAATTATATTAATTTTATAATTATTGAATTTTAAACGTTTTTATAACATTTTAAATCTAAGAGCTTTTTGGATGAAGATTTCTAGTAGTGAATGGTAGGCTGTTACAAGTAGGGAATTTTCGAATCTTTGTCGCTTGCTTTGAGTAGATGTACAAGAAATGTGTTGTTGACTTTACAAATTGCTTTACATTGTACTTGAGAGTTGTTTGATCTATTCATGGTCAGTGTAGATTAGTCACTGATAATATGGCAGGCAGCATGTGTGCAGAAAGCATGTTCTGATACAAAATAAGACCGGACTCGATATTTTGTAGGAACTTGTGTTTTGATACTTCTAGTGTATAGAATAATTAGGAAATATTATTGTCTATTGCTCTTATTTCATCATTTAATGTGTATAAGTCTGAATGTTGTGAGCATAAGTTTTAAAAAAATCATATTCAGAAAAAGCCATAATTAAATATAAATTATAGCTTCAAACCCTTATACTGATAATTAAAAAAATTAAAAGAAAGAAATATTACCTAAAACGAAGTGTTAATTGTTAACCTTGTTTCTCCAAACCATTTTGTTATTGAATGAGAGGAAATTTTAAAGCTTCCATCTCTTGAACAATTTGTAACTCAAGAAGCATATTTAGCAAATGCTATTTGGCAGTAGCCTATGTCACATTCTGTAATCCTCAACTAGTATAGTAATATTAAAATGTTGGGTAGAAAACTAGACTTGGTTGGTGCAAATTATTTTTATAAATCTATGCATTTATGAAGGAATAATGTAAGTATAGTAATGTTTAAATGTTGGCTGGAAAACTAGACTTGGTTGGTACTAATTATTTTTATAAAGCTATAAAACAATGAAGGAATAATGTAAGTATAGTAATGTTTAAATGTTGGCTGGAACACTAGACTTGGTTGGTGCTAATTATTTTTATAAATCTATACATTAATGAAGGAATAATGTAAGTATAGTAATGTTTAAATGTTGGCTGGAAAACTGGACTTGGTTGGTGCTAATTATTTTTATAAAGCTATAAAACAATGAAGGAATAATGTAAGTATAGTAATGCTTAAATGTTGGCTGGAAAACTAGACTTGGTTGGTGCTAATTATTTTTATAAAGCTATAAAATAATGAAGGAATAATGTAAGTATAGTAATGTTTAAATGTTGGCTGGAAAACTAGACTTGGTTGGTGCTAATTATTTTTATAAATCTATACATTAATGAAGGAATAATGTAAGTATAGTAATGTTTAAATGTTGGCTAGGAAACTAGACTTGGTTGGTGCTAATTATTTTTATAAAGCTATAAAATAATGAAGGAATAATGTAAGTATAGTAATGTTTAAATGTTGGCTGGAAAACTAGACTTGGTTGGTACTAATTATTTTTATAAAGCTATAAAACAATGAAGCAATAATGTAAGTATAGTAATGTTTAAATGTTGGCTGGAAAACTAGACTTGGTTGGTACTAATTATTTTTATAAATCTATGCATTAATGAAGGAATAATGTAAGTATAGTAATGTTTAAATGTTGGCTGGAAAACTAGACTTGGTTGGTACTAATTATTTTTATAAAGCTATAAAACAATGAAGGAATAATGTAAGTATAGTAATGTTTAAATGTTGGCTGGAACACTAGACTTGGTTGGTGCTAATTATTTTTATAAATCTATACATTAATGAAGGAATAATGTAAGTATAGTAATGTTTAAATGTTGGCTGGAACACTAGACTTGGTTGGTGCTAATTATTTTTATAAATCTATACATTAATGAAGGAATAATGTAAGTATAGTAATGTTTAAATGTTGCCTGGAAAACTAGACTTGGTTGGTGCCAATAATTTTTATAAAGCTATAAAACAATGAAGGAATAATGTAAGTATAGTAATGTTTAAATGTTGGCTGGAGCACTAGACTTGGTTGGTGCTAATTATTTTTATAAATCGATGCAATAATGAAGGAATAATGTAAGTATAGTAATGTTTAAATGTTGGCTGGAAAACTAGACTTGGTTGGTGCTAATTATTTTTATAAATCTATACATTAATGAAGGAATAATGTAAGTATAGTAATGTTTAAATGTTGGCTAGGAAACTAGACTTGGTTGGTGCTAATTATTTTTATAAAGCTATAAAATAATGAAGGAATAATGTAAGTATAGTAATGTTTAAATGTTGGCTGGAAAACTAGACTTGGTTGGTGCTAATTATTTTTATAAAGCTATAAAACAATGAAGGAATAATGTAAGTATAGTAATGTTTAAATGTTGGCTGGAACACTAGACTTGGTTGGTGCTAATTATTTTTATAAATCTATACATTAATGAAGGAATAATGTAAGTATAGTAATGTTTAAATGTTGGCTGGAAAACTGGACTTGGTTGGTGCTAATTATTTTTATAAAGCTATAAAACAATGAAGGAATACAGTAATTATAGTAATGTTCAAATGTTGGCAAAGAACTAGACTTGGTTGGTGCTAATTATTTTTATAAAGCTATACAATAATTAAGGAATAATGTAAGTATAGTAATGTTTAAATGTTGGCTGGAAAACTAGACTTGGTTGGTGCTAATTATTTTTATAAATCTATACATTAATGAAGGAATAATGTAAGTATAGTAATGTTTAAATGTTGGCTAGGAAACTAGACTTGGTTGGTGCTAATTATTTTTATAAAGCTATAAAATAATGAAGGAATAATGTAAGTATAGTAATGTTTAAATGTTGGCTGGAAAACTAGACTTGGTTGGTACTAATTATTTTTATAAAGCTATAAAACAATGAAGCAATAATGTAAGTATAGTAATGTTTAAATGTTGGCTGGAAAACTAGACTTGGTTGGTACTAATTATTTTTATAAATCTATGCATTAATGAAGGAATAATGTAAGTATAGTAATGTTTAAATGTTGGCTGGAAAACTAGACTTGGTTGGTACTAATTATTTTTATAAAGCTATAAAACAATGAAGGAATAATGTAAGTATAGTAATGTTTAAATGTTGGCTGGAACACTAGACTTGGTTGGTGCTAATTATTTTTATAAATCTATACATTAATGAAGGAATAATGTAAGTATAGTAATGTTTAAATGTTGGCTGGAACACTAGACTTGGTTGGTGCTAATTATTTTTATAAATCTATACATTAATGAAGGAATAATGTAAGTATAGTAATGTTTAAATGTTGCCTGGAAAACTAGACTTGGTTGGTGCTAATTATTTTTATAAAGCTATAAAACAATGAAGGAATAATGTAAGTATAGTAATGTTTAAATGTTGGCTGGAACACTAGACTTGGTTGGTGCTAATTATTTTTATAAATCTATACATTAATGAAGGAATAATGTAAGTATAGTAATGTTTAAATGTTGGCTGGAAAACTGGACTTGGTTGGTGCTAATTATTTTTATAAAGCTATAAAACAATGAAGGAATACAGTAATTATAGTAATGTTCAAATGTTGGCAAAGAACTAGACTTGGTTGGTGCTAATTATTTTTATAAAGCTATACAATAATTAAGGAATACAGTAATTATAGTAATGTTCAAATGTTGGCAAAGAACTAGACTTAGTTGGTACTAATTATTTTTATAAAGCTATACAATAATGAGAAATAAAAGGAGTATAGTAATGTTCAAATGTTGGCAAGAAAAATAGATTTGGCTATCTATTTTGTTGCTATCTATTTTTATAAACCTATACAATAATGAAAGAATAATATAAGTATAGTATATTTTTATATGTATTTTTCTTAAAACGCTTTTTCTAAGTAGCAAGAATCCATAAGCAAAAACATTTACGTATATATATTCTATATATTTAAGCTGTGGTATTCATAGAAGGAGCCAAACATGCCAAATTAAGGTGAACACAAGGAGATAAGGGTATATGGATATGGGTAGTATATGTTATTTCATTGGGTATGCAGTGTACGCTACGTACTCTGAACTTATTGACCTGAGTTTAAAATATCCAAAACCGTGGGAATGTAAGCCAGTAATTTTAGTTAGTTATACTGGCCGCAATAAGTTTAGCTTTGGTTAAATTATCAGGTATTAAATTTAAGAGAGCTTTTCTGGATTCCAGGGCTGAACGTTATGCTATTTGTCCCACGACGACTTGGATCAGACCGCAAGAGGATTCACAAGATGATGAATGTAGGTAAGCGTTTGGCGTTACAGTGGAACCTATTCACTGCTTTGGAATCCATCATCAATGGAAACCAGGTAGCTGGTATACTTGCACGACAAGCATTATCACAGTCTCAACCAAAAAGGCTTATTAAAAAGTATTAAAGACAAAACACTTATAGCAAATGAAAACCGTAATGAAGGGAAATGGATCCGTTACCACCGTAGAGTTGCCACGACTACGTACATTTATCACCGGACCTGTCCAGAGCCGTTGGAGTTGCCACGACTACGTACATTTACCACCGGACCTGCCCAGAGCCGTTGGAGTTACCACGACTACGTACATTTACAGCCGGACCTGCCCAGAGCCGTTGGAGTTGCCACGACTACGTACATTTACCACCGGACCTGCCCAGAGCAGTTGGAGTTGCCACGACTACGTACATTTACAGCTATACAAAGTAGGAACCTATAGAAAATACAAACCAATGCAATGGAATCTATAGAAAATTAAAGTGGACATCTGAACATGAGAGCAGCCGTGTATTGGACTGTACCTTAAAATGTAGAATGCCGACAATGGGGTAGTTAAAAACTATATTTTATTGATACAACGTTACACAACATAAGTCGTACTAATATAAATAGCATTAAACCGACCAATCAGAGTTTGAATGAATTTCGTTTTATGCTGCGTGATCGTATTACATTCGCGTATTCCACTGTTACGTTGCGGCCTCGTTTAGGTATTGATTTGATTGTGGAGAATAGTAGCAGGTGATTGGGCGTTGGTAAGAGTTACTAGGCAACGGAAGTCGGTAAAAAAACTTTCAACCTCATCAACTCATTCTAACTTTGCCGGAATAAAAACATCGGCTTTGGTAAAGTTTGAAGGTCATATTGAAACTTTTTCTCCGTTATTATTATTAATTAAACGTAATATAGAGAATTCCTGACTGAATTCGCTTGGGTGTAAATGTTTTTAGAAAACTATTGATATTCCCAGATTTTTAAAAATCCAACTTTTATTGAACCATTGTTAAAAAAAACTACATTATAATCCTTGTGAACCTTGTGGAAAGCGTAACATTATAAGACGCTGAACTTCGTAAATGCAGACGGCTGGAGGTTTTTTAAGAGGCATATTGAAAAAGTACAGTTGAATTAGAAAAAATGAATAAAAATATATGAACCGATCGATGACATGAAATGAATTTGACAAGTCAGGTTTAAGAAGAAATTTGCAAGTTATTACTTAAGAATGAATTGGTGAGTTTGGACTGTCGAAGGCGAAATTCACAAGGCTTTGTCTTAAAAGAATTAGCAAGACATTAGCTGAAACGAAATTCACAAGGCTTTGTCTTAAAAGAATTAGCAAGACATTAGCTGAAACGAAATTCACAAGGCTTTGTCTTAAAAGAATTAGCAAGACAATAGCTGAAACGAAATTCACAAGGCTTTGCCTTAAAAGAATTAGCAAGACATTAGCTGAAACGAAATTCACAAGGGTTTGTCTTAAAAGAATTAGCAAGATATTAGCTGAAACGAAATTCACAAGGCTTTGTCTTAAAAGAATTAGCAAGACATTAGCTGAAACGAAATTCACAAGGCTTTGTCCTCCCAAAAAATGACAAGACATTGTCTAAGAAGGAATTCACAAGACTTTGTATAAGGAGCAGTTTGTAATATTGTGTTTAAAAAAAAACTTTGTACAAAAACATACCGCTAGAAAAGTTCGCATCAGAAGATTTGAGATCAATAATGATTTACTCATAAAGGGATGAAATTCCGAGAGAAACTAAGTCAGAGAAGAAAGGAGTTCGAACAAAATTGTTGGTTCTAAAACAATCCGTCCTTAAACAGAAAAACAATTGTGAAATAATGTTATCGCGCATGTTAATGCAATATAAATTTAGATTTTTTGTTTCTCTCAATCGACTATAGTATTTTATGAAACTAACAATGAAATAGGTTGAGTACTAGCTGCGAGGATGAAGTGGACTTGCAGCGCAGAGGGGTGTGCACCCTCGCCCGCTCCCCTAAAAGCTGAGGTTGGGGTGGAGTAGAGCGGATCAATGACCCTGGTACATTCACTTTAAATACGTCATATTCTGTCATGATGGGCTGTTATTTTAAACTTAAGCAATGTAACGCAGGCCTATATTGTCGTTACAGAACATTTGTTATTAAAAAAATGTCTATTTTAGGAATTTAAAGAATAAATATTTTTGTTTTTGAGGAAATACAGTATTATAAATTTAATAAAAGTGGTAATATTACTTTATGCGTTTCTGAAGCGTTTCTTGACAACCGCCTTGAAATGTCGTTTACCTTTCGAAACATCGTAAATAGTTTAGCCACAATGTACTACTATTAATTACTAATGACTTTCTTTAATTTGTATTTTGTTCAAAATGAAACTAAATAATAACCCTTGATTCTCCATCTCTTCCTACAGTTTCTGAAGCGAATTGCTTATTGATCTTTAGCAGTCGATTAAATTTGAAAAATTTTAGTAAAAAAGTTAGTAAAATTTTACTTTTTTTTAAAGAAAACAAAATCATCCCCCCTGAAGCATTTAGCAACAGAAGAGGAGACATTTTACTGTTGTACATTCTAATAGAGTACCATGTGAGATAATAGAGCCTATGCATACCCAATGAACTGTTTCCCTTCACCAGACCGTACATAGAATGTAAGAAAGCCGGAATTTGTAAACGCATCAGCTGGAATCTCGAAAAATTTGAGATTGATGTTTTTTGAGGCGGAAACAAATCTCTAGGTGATGATGAAAAAGAAAATTATAAACATATATTGGATTGATTTGTGATATGAATCACCCTTGGTACCGTGTGGTCACGCCCTTGTAGTGGACCCATGTTATAAAGGTGTTAAAAAGAATCAGACACATAGTATAATTCTTTGTTTAGATGGGGCACAATGTTCCCCTAGTGACACAGGGTCGCACCCCTGAGGTAGACCTACGTTCTATTGGTGATGTAGGGAGTGTCCTCCCACTAAAACCCTTTATATAAATGCGAAGATGAAGCTCGTAGATAAGGATACAGGATCGATATACATAGACACAGTTATTAGCTTTTTATTTTTTTAAATAACAGATTAAAATGTTCTCTGATTGCAAGTCTCTATCTCTCCCTGTTCGTCCAAAGGTCCTCCTCCAGCTCTCTCTTCCTTTCTCCCTTTAATTTCTCTTTAAATTCCTTCTCTCTAGCTATGATTAGGTCTTCCACTCTTTCTTAGTCCTTGTCTCCCCCTTAATATTTTATACTCAACCTTTGCGTATAGAAGAAACACCTTCCTTCAAATAACCATTGGAAAGTGAGATCATGATCTTTCTCTATATGATAGAAAAAAGGGTTTCATGCCTTTACCTTATTCCTGTCTGTATAGGCCTTCATAATCCTTTCGTATTCAATAGATGACGTTAGTAAACTTGATACAGCAAAAAAGGAAATATCATCAAATTGTTTTCTCTGATGTAACCAAACACTGCCACAGCCCATAATTTAGACACGCGTATATGTATTTTATATTGAATACATTGGAAAATATTGATTTTTTTAGAGCTAGCGTTAATTGTGATTCAGAAAACGAACAACGGTGTTTCGGAGTCTGATTGTTACTTCCTATTCAGCAAATTGTGTTTAAGATTTGTAGTTTTAAGGCAGTATGCCTGCTATCGTCTATTAAGGAGAGCGAAGGATTGTGAATTTATTTAGAATTAAGTTGGATCACAAAGCCTTGTAGTTGAAGATAACGGAAGGGTCACGTGAGTAGTGTTGCGATCCTGAAGTAGATCTACTTTTTATAGGAGCCTTGAAGAGATGTTTATCTTTCAAGAAGGGTAAGAAAATTTATATTGAATTGGGTAGGACTAAAATAGGGGCTATAATAATTGCTTGATACATGGCGTAGGAGGGGTCATTTATTGAAGCAGGTCTGCTCTCAATCGTGGTGAAGAAAGATGTCTACCTGCTACCAAGCAGAGCGTTGGAAGTGACGTTTTATCTACAAAATGACAACATAAGTGTAAAAGATAATTTACTTTTCAATAAATTCAATTCAAATATTTTAAAAAGTTATTTAAAGTATAAAACAGAAACGATTTGGCTGCTTTTGAACAAATACTGGAATCGAATTACATCACCAGACATAAAATCATTCCGAGTAGATGCTGAAAAAACAAGAATGGACCGCAAAGAAGTGGACCTATCTCGCAATTAGATACCCGAGCCAGGAAATGATGCAGTGGATTTTGTTTTTCGTTTTAAGGAGATTAGTTATGCTATCGATTGTTATTTAACATCGTAGAATGGAATCAGGTTCAAGGTAAGGACACATACTCTTTGGCTTGGAATACAGTTGTCAAGTAAACCTGTAGGAAGGACCCTAACAAATACAACACGGTTAAAGATATGTATATTTTTATTCCCAAGAAGTCGAAGAGGTAGGTAGTGAAAGCTATACAAATAAAGATAGATGGCCATGTTAGTTATAAATCTTTAATGAATAGAATAAAGAAAACTCCAAAGAAGAAGGAGAAATGATATGAGAAACTGGATATGCTATAAAGCCTAAAAAAACTAAAGCTTCAGTGACAAGTAATAAATTCTCTC
>JBAIZL010000001.1:87593982-87678982 GCA_036971475.1 Prosapia bicincta | reverse complement strand
ACTGCTTTGTGCAGTAAAGTTATTTAAATGTTCAACACAATATTTTCTGTTTTGTCTGTGGAATAGAGTCCGTAAGTGATGGTTTCGTCCTTTTGAGTACTTTTGCTACTTTCTTAATAAGTTGTGTGTGCGAGTTTTATAATTGTATAAAGTTTGTTTGTCGGGAGAAACGGGATGCTAATAATACTTTGTTAAAATTGAATTTTTTTCAAAATTTTTTATTTTTCTGGGAATCAACAGAAAATTGACGTATATGTCCAAGAATTTTGAGAGTCACTAAGTAAAAAAATAAAGCCAAAACGTGCCGTGTAGTGAGGGATTGCTATTTTGCAAACGTTTTAATTTTTGGGGTGTTAGCGGAAGTTTTTGTAATTTTTTTCGTATTCCTGATGACCTTCTGTAATTTTCGGTATAATATTTTTTGGTAAAATCGATTACGTGGGGACGGGAAATAATTAGTCTATTATATTTTTATAACAAAATTTTATCGTTATTGCAGATATATAGAAGGCACTTTCGTAAGAGTAATTTATATTAGGAGTGCAAACTAGTTTCTTATTTTTTGCAACAGAAAGAACTTGTGGCGTCTAGTTGTGTATCCTTTCCTAATAACTTTTAAATTATAGTTTTTGTTCCTATTAAAAAATAATAATGTTTGAACTCTTGAATATAGCCAAGGGGTCAGAAACAATAAGGCTCAGTGGATTTTTTATAAATTTATTTAAATTTTAAGTTTGGCAAGGCGTCTTGAACAACAGACTCCGCAAGGAAAATATCTAATGAAATAAATTTTAATTTCGTTAAAGAGATAGTATTATACGACATAATGCTGAAATCATTCTTCTATAGTTGTATTTCTTAAATTCAAACGTATCAATTAAACACACACACATACACGAGCACGTTAAACGTGAAAATATATCGTATTTAATAGTTTGTGATGAAGTATTTGCTTGCTATATATGTGGGGCACATATCTGACAATAAACTACTTTATATGTAAGTGTGTTGTGTGTGTGTGCGCGCGCGCGCGTGTGTGTGTGTGTGTGTGTGTGGGTGGGTGCGTGTGTGTGTGTGTGTGTGTATGTGTGTGTGTGTGTGTGTGTGTGTGTGTGTTGTGTGTGTGTGTGTGTGTGTGTTGTGTGTGTGTGTGTGTGTGTGTGTGTGTGTGTGTATGTGTGTGTGTGTGTGTGTGTGTGTGTGTGTGTGTGTGTGTGTGTGTGTGTGTGTGTGTGTGTGTGTGTGTGTGTGTGTATGTGTGTGTGTGTGTGTGTGTGTGCGTGCGTGCGTGTGTGTGTGTGTGTGTGTGTGTGTGTGTGTGTGTGTGTGTGTGTGTGTGTGTGTGTGTGTGTGTGCGTGCGTGGGTGTGCGTGCGTGCGTGCGTGCGCGTGTGTGTGTGTGTGTGTGTGCGTGCGTGTGTGTGTGTGTGTGTGTGTGTTTGTTTGTGTGTGTGTGTGTGTGTGTGTATGTGTGTGTGTGTTTGTGTGTGTGCGTGCGTGTGTGTTTGTTTGTGTGTGTGTGCGCGTGTGTGTGTGTGTGTGTGTGCGTGCGTGTGTGTGTGTGTGTGTGTTTGTTTGTGTGTGTGTGTGTGTGTGTGTGTGTGTGTGTGTATGTGTGTGTGTGTTTGTGTGTGTGCGTGCGTGTGTGTTTGTTTGTGTGTGTGTGTGTGTGTGTGTGTGTGTGTGTGTGTGTGTGTGTGTGTGTGTGTGTGTGTGTGTGTGTGTGTGTGTGTGTGTGTGAGTGTGCGTGTGTGTGTGTGTGTGTGTGTGTGTGTGTGTGTGTGTATGTGTGTGGTGTGTGTGTGTGTGTGTGAGTGTGTGAGTGTGTGTGTGTGTGTGAGTGCGCGCGCGCGTATGTGTATGTGAGAGAAAGAGCTTTGAATAATAGAGTAAATAGAGATAAAGAGAAAGAGAGAAAAATACTTTAAGGTTAAGATTTCGAGTAGACCTACTTACATTTTAAATTTTTTTTCATTTTGAAATTAAGTACTTTACAACAACAAACAAAATAAATAGTAAAGAAGAAAATAAACATTTTTTCAATGGATTCCTTTTGATAATTGTATCATCACCATATTCAGCTATTAACACGCATAAATAAAAGCTCCTCGCAATGCTATAGTAATTCCAAAGCAATTTCATACGTTTAATGTTTAAATATAAATTTCTGTTCAATTGTTTAATTTGTAAAGTTTTTAATCATACGTTAGTTATAAAAGAGAACCGAAAGTGTAAATAATGCTATACGTAACTGTTACGTAACCTGACACATAAAAAGTTATATTTTAAGAATAATAATAGCAATCTAGTGTCATTAAACTACCAAGCTAAGCACATGACTAGATTGTCACATACAAAATGCTGCGAAGAGTTATTATTTCATGGAAGTACTTGTAAAATTAAAAAAAATATTCAATCGAAAATTAGGAATCGCTTTGGGCAAATTTTACTTATTGAATGTAAAGCAGGACTCGTTAAAGGCACACTACATGGCAAAGTGACAGGTCAGCAAGCAGGAGTACTGCGCAGGAACCTGCGCACAAGCAGCCAGGACCTCTAGCAGTAATGCTTTATACCACAGGTTCCCAAACTGGGGGCGCGCTCCCCTTAGAGGGCGTAAAAGCAAGTCGGGGGGCGTGAGTCCAGTTGGAAAATAATAAGATAAATTAAATATATTTAATAATATAGGAACAAACTTGATACTTCTAATGACTTGGATTGTTTCCTTACTAAAACACAACCTCAAATAGGCAAGCTAGTGAAAAAAATGCAAGCTCATCCATCTCACTATACAATTTTTTCTTGTCAGTTAAAATTTACCGTGCAAATTATCACTTGAAAAGTCATATCATGTTCCTTGTGAAAGTATGTATAAATATATTGTTTTCAATATATACGTATTTAATATTTGATTCTTTTTCATATACCCATACCATTTATTTATAGTGTAAAATGGAGGGGGTGTGGGATGATGTCATATAAAGAGGGGAGACGTGAGCCCAAAATGTTTGGGAAGCCCTGATCAATACAGTGAGTAATAAAATCAGTTATGTAGCTTGTAAAGTCTATCGTTCACGATACAAGCCATTGACCTACACGGAAAAACCCGCCCGCGTAATTCTTACGTCTACACTGTTATTTGGATTACACTTAGCGTGTTAATTTGTAGAAACACCATCAGGTAGGAATATCCTCAAGCATATCTTGACAAACCTTGACCTCAAAACACGAAATCTATGGTTTCTGGTACAAGCCTTTGACCTACACAGAAAACCCGCCCGCGTAATTCTCACATCTATTCTGTTATTTGGATTACACTTAGCGTGTTAATTTGTAGAAACACCATCAGGTAGGAATATCCTCAAGCATCTCTTGACAAACCTTGACCTCAAAACACGAAATCTATGGTTTCTGGTACAAGCCATTGACCTACACAGAAAACCCGCCCGCGTAATTCTTACGTCTACACTGTTATTTGGATTACACTTAGCGTGTTAATTTGTAGAAACACCATCAGGTAGGAATATCCTCAAGCATCTCTTGACAAACCTTGACCTCAAAACACGAAATCTATGGTTTCTGGTACAAGCCTTTGACCTACACAGAAAACCCGCCCGCGTAATTCTCACATCTATTCTGTTATTTGGATTACACTTAGCGTGTTAATTTGTAGAAACACCATCAGGTAGGAATATCCTCAAGCATCTCTTGACAAACCTTGACCTCAAAACACGAAATCTATGGTTTCAGGTACAAGCCATTGACCTACATGAAAAACCCGCCCGCTTAATTCTTACATCTATTCTGTTATTTGGATTACACTTAGCGTGTTAATTTGTAGAAACACCATCAGGTAGGAATATCCTCAAGCATCTCTTGACAAACCTTGACCTCAAAACACGAAATCTATGGTTTCAGGTACAAGCCATTGACCTACATGGAAAACCCGCCCGCGTAATTCTTACATCTATTCTGTTATTTGGATTACACTTAGCGTGTTAATTTGTAGAAACACCATCAGGTAGGAATATCCTCAAGCATCTCTTGACAAACCTTGACCTCAAAACACGAAATCTATGGTTTCAGGTACAAGCCTTTGACCTACACAGAAAACCCGCCCGCGTAATTCTTACATCTATTCTGTTATTTGGATTACACTTAGCGTGTTAATTTGTAGAAACACCATCACGTAGGAATATCCTCAAGCATCTCTTGACAAACCTTGACCTCAAAACACGAAATCTATGGTTTCAGGTACAAGCCATTGACCTACACAGAAAACCCGCCCGCGTAATTCTTACATCTATTCTGTTATTTGGATTACACTTAGCGTGTTAATTTGTAGAAACACCATCAGGTAGGAATATCCTCAAGCATCTCTTGACAAACCTTGACCTCAAAACACGAAATCTATGGTTTCAGGTACAAGCCTTTGACCTACACGGAAAACCCGCCCGCTTAATTCTTACGTCTATACTGTTATTTGGATTACACTTAGCGTGTTAATTTTTAGAAACACCATCAGGTAGGAATATCCTCAAGCATCTCTTGACAAACCTTGACCTCAAAACACGAAATCTATTGTTTCAGGTACAAGCCTTTGACGTGCCAAGAAAACGCGCCTGCGGTTTTGTTATCAGAATATCCCTTGCGGCTATTCTGATATTTGGATTACGCTTAGCGTGTAACTTTTAAAAACTTCAACTGGTAGAAATATTTTTATTTCTGTTCTGATAATTTGATAACACTTTGCGGGTTAAATTTTAGAAACCTCATCAGGAAGGAATTCTCTTACGTCTTTTCTGATATTTGGATTACACTAAGCGAGTTAATTTGTAGAAATTTGCGGCCAGCGAAATGAGCGACCATTAAGGATATTCTACCTGCGCCTAGTCTTGATTTTCAGTGAAATGAGCGACAAGCGAAATGAGTGGCATCACAGAATTATACCTGCTCTAAGAATTCTACACTCTTCATTTGATCTGTTTTTTTTTTAATATTGTTTTCTGATTTCCATCACACTTTAACCAAGTTTTGGACTGATTAAATGATAATAAATCAATTCTATTATTTAGGCGTGTTTAAAATCAGCCTTAAGAAAGCTTCGCCAATAATTTTTTTATATTTATGTTGTATAACATGTTGTAACGTTTTATAGTGCTTTGTAATATTTTTTGTAATATTTACTTAAGTTTATATTTATTTCTATATTTTTGTATGTTTTTCTTTTTTATGATCATCAACTAAATCCAGGTTTTGAAGGTAAGAGGCAGTACAAAGACAAACCTTTATGTCACCATTTTCTTCATGTTTCTTCATTATTTTTCCAATATCTATTTTCTTATACCTCAGCTTTCCTCGTTTTTCTTCCAAGTTTAACAGTAATGGGTAGTGGAAGTGTAGGTTGGTCGCTTATTTCGTGCACCCCAGATTCGGTAGTAGGCTATTATAGGCCTACCCCAGACTCTCGGGACAAACCTCGACCTCATAACACGAAATCTATGGTTCAAAGTACAGACCATTGGCCTACCCAGAAAACAACCTGTGTAGTACATACTTCTTATCTTATTTAAATTACACTTTGCGTGTAAAATTTTAAAAAACCTCATCAGGTATTAACACCCTTCCGTCTTTTCTGATATTTAGATTATAGGCTTACTCAGCATGGTAATTTCAAGAATCATTATCAGGTAGGAATATCCCTCGGTCTATCCGGACAAACCTCGTCACATAACCTCATCTGGTAGGAATATCCCCTTGCATCTTGGGACAAACTTTGAACTCATAACACAAAATCTATGGTCCAGTTTACAAGTCATTGATCTACCCAAAAATCTCATCTGTGTAGTCCTTACGTTGTTTCTGTTATTCGAATTACAATTAGCATGTTAATTTGTGGAGACCTCATCAGGTAGGAATACGCCCAAACCCTTCGTGACAAATATCAGAGTCATAGACACGAAATCTATGGTTCAGGGTACAAGCTATTAACCAACCCAAAAAACAGGCCTTCGTAATCCTTACTTCTTTTCCCATAATTGGTATACACTTGGCGTGTTAAATTTTAGAAACCTCATCAGGTAGGAATATACCCGTGTGTCCCAGGACACACCTCGACCCAATAACACGAAATCTATGGTTGAGGATACAAGATATTGCCTACCCAGAAAACGTAATTCTTACGTCTTTTCTGATTTTCTGATTAACGTGTCAAATTTTAGGAACCTTATCATGTAGAAATAACATTACGTCTTTTCTGATATTTGGATTGAACTTAGCATGTTAATTTGTAGAAACCTCATCAGGTAGAAAATACCTAAGCCATTCGGGGCAAACATTTACCCAATGACAAGAAAACTATGGTTCAGGGCACAAGTGATTGACCTACCCTAAACACGTCTGCGTATTTCCTATGCTTTTCTGATATTTGAATTGCATTTAAAGTGGTAATTTTTAGAAACCTCATCAGGTAGAAATATCCCCTAGCCTCTTTGGACAAACCTCGACCCATGACAGAAATCTATGATTATGGGTACAAGATATTGATCTATCCAGAAAACACAGTTCTTACGTCTTTTCTGATATTTGGAATACACTTAAATTGTATGTTCAATTGTCAAAGCCTCATTTGGTAGAAATACACTTCTGGTATTTGGATTACACTTATCGCGGTAAAGTGTAGAAGCCTCATCATGTAGGGATACACTTAAATTGTATGTTAAATTGTCAAAGCCTCATTTGGTAGAAATACACTTCTGGTATTTGGATTACACTTACCGCGGTAAAGTGTAGAAGCCTCATCATGTAGGAATACACTTAAATTGTATGTTAAATTGTCAAAGCCTCATTTGGTAGAAACACACTTCTGGTATTTGGATTACACTTATCGCGGTAAAGTGTAGAAGCCTCATCATGTAGGAATACACTTAAATTGTATGTTAAATTGTCAAAGCCTCATTTGGTAGAAACACACTTCTGGTATTTGGATTACACTTACCGCGGTAAAGTGTAGAAGCCTCATCATGTAGGAATACACTTAAATTGTATGTTAAATTGTCAAAGCCTCATTTGGTAGAAACACACTTCTGGTATTTGGATTACACTTATCGCGGTAAAGTGTAGAAGCCTCATCATGTAGGAATACACTTAAATTGTATGTTAAATTGTCAAAGGCTCATTTGGTAGAAACACACTTCTGGTATTTGGATTACACTTATCGCGGTAAAGTGTAGAAGCCTCATCATGTAGGAATACACTTAAATTGTATGTTAAATTGTCAAAACCTCATTTGGTAGAAACACACTTCTGGTATTTGGATTACACTTATCGCGGTAAAGTGTAGAAGCCTCATCATGTAGGAATACACTTAAATTGTATGTTAAATTGTCAAAGCCTCATTTGGTAGAAATACACTTCTGGTATTTGGATTACACTTATCGCGGTAAAGTGTAGAAGCCTCATCATGTAGGAATACACTTAAATTGTATGTTAAATTGTCAAAGCCTCATTTGGTAGAAATACACTTCTGGTATTTGGAATACACTTAACGCGGTAAAGTGTAGAAGCCTCATCATGTAGGAATACACTTGAATTGTATGTTAAATTGTCAAAGCCTCATTTGGTAGAAATACACTTCTGGTATTTGGATTACACTTATCGCGGTAAAGTATAGAAGCCTCATCATGTAGGAATACACTTACATCTTTCTTGATATTTGGATTTTATATGGCGTGTGAATTTGTAGAAACCTCATTAGATAGGAATAATTTGGCCCTCGGATCTAATTTCGATATATAGACATGAAATCTGTTGCTCAGCATACATGCTATTCACCTATTCAGAAAACCTGATTGCGTAATCATTACGTTTTTTCCGCAATGAAAAACCCATTCATATGAGATGTCAAAACTAAACTGGAATGATACATATAATTCCAAGTTAAAGTGATAAAAAAATCCAATTGAGTTCTAAATGTTAAATACAACTTTAAATGAAGACTTTCTTAGTCACAATAAAATGTTTTTCAATGAATTTTGTAAATTTTGAGTATTCAGTAAATATTAAATAAAGGTTTTCTAATAGTTACACTATTTTTTTATTAACTACAGAAACTAGATAGTAACACAACCTCAATCACCTACATTCTACAAATGAAGTATTCCTTCTTGCGGTCAGTCGCACTGACTGCCACTTCGTAATTTTTTCCCATTCTTCGAAACCGATAATAATGATATTTGCTGATTACAAAAACAATCTTAGAACGAAACAAAAATTTTTAATTGTTGGTGATAACTTTTACTGTATAAATAAAACAGAGTTATTAGTCTATGTTTAAATATTATTGTTTTTAATAGAGTGTTATGTCTAAGGCTTTATTTAAAATGTTACTCATGGGTAGAACTATAGACTTTCAAGGGATGTACAGTCGAAAAATGTTTCCAAAAATAAAACCACTCCCTAACTAGCTTCCCCTTTACAATCCTTTTCTATTCTTCGTAGGAGATAGTACTCACATAAGATCTCCACATCACTTGAAAACCTTGATTGTTTCTAAAACATTTCAAACAAGAATAGTGTTGAAACTGTGTAGCGATACGTGGTCCATTGTAGCAGCTTTTAAACACTTTTAAGATCTATATTTGATGTTTGAATTTTGCTATTTTAGATGGGCAGAAGTTGATGTTTGGAACTTCAATAGGTACACCGTAGCGTAGAATAGTCTCTATAAACATCTACACAAGTTTATGTTATACGCAAAGAGTATTCTCAACTAGAGCATAGTAGTTGTGAAGATCACCACATAGCCATCAAAAACGTTCTGTCTCAGTAAGGTTTAACAAATTTACAAAATTTAAAGTTCGGATAGTCATAGACTATTGATTAAGTGATTAATATAGCATACAATTTCTTTCAACAGTTCTAAAGTAAGATTTCTTCATTTCGAGTAGGCAACTAGGCTACATTTTGAGAAGGCGGTCCAATCCAGAGAAGTGACAATATGTATAGTTGTGTATGGGGTACATATTTTTTTAATAGTAATATTACGAATAAAACGTATCAATTTAATAAGGGTAGGCAGCTGTTTACAACGAAAATTTTGCTACGTATCTTTCATTTAAATTAGAAACATAAATTTTCACTGTTAATAGTGGGTTAATTCATTTTAAAATGTTTTTGCCTTTTTTTAAACGTAACAAATTTTTATTTAAGTGAAAAACACTCGTAGAAAGAACTATACAACTCATTTGCGGTGTAAAAGCAGGAATTTCATTAACTTAGGTCTATCAAATTCGTCTTACGGCATTAATTCTCTTTAATTCATATCCGCTTGTCAAAATATCAATTTCAGACGAAATCGCTTTAATCCATGTCCAAATCTCCGCAGTCCCCTACAACACATCAATCCGACGATCCTTTCGAGTCCCTACCCTTGTTTGCACTAAGCCCTTCGGCAGACCTGGAACAGCATATTCTAGCATCAGTGATCTGTACCATCAAACTGAACCAATACCTCTCATAAACGCTGTTCCCATACTAGGTTATGTACTCGTAGCGTGTACTTTAACCTAGATGATAATTATTTTTGCCAGTATTACAGGAATTCTCTTACAGTTTTAAAGTTTCCTTTCTGTAATCACTAAGTTTACAAATAGTTTTAGCAAGTCTTAGAAGACACACTCACAAAAAATAAAGCAGAGAGGAAAAATCAGAATCCGCCCTTATCAAAAAAAACCCTGTTTGTACATTCCTACAGCAAGTGTCGAGTCTGACCAATGCTGTATAACCTCAGGGACCAACAAACTTCCTTTTCGTACTAGGGTCTGCTAAAATTTTTTTGTTACCATCAATCGCCGCTTGATTCGATTATAGATCTGTTTTCAATATAAATTCCTAATGTTCTTTGAATTCAAATTTCGTTATGTTATTGTTTTCGAGTTTTGTGCAAACACCATCTTCAAGTGCACACATTATCTGTAGGTATTTTAAGTTGTTTTCTGCGTTTCTTGTGTTTAAATACATACTATTTGTGTGTTTACACTCTTGTAGATTATTTATACAATAATAACAATAATTATATATAGCAATACTGATACGTAAAAATCAATTCTACCTATATAACGATACCAGATGTCAAAACTTAGAACACACTTGAGTTATGAAATAAATGCGATACTTATTTGGTACTTATTACTACCATACATAATAGAATATTTAATGTAAACACATGTTACTAATATGCAGGTATGATTCTTGCTGACAATAACACATTAGTAAATGTGTTGAGAGTTATTTTATTATTATTAATCATAGTAAAAATAGTATATTAAGTAGTTAGCAATCAAATGAGAAACTGTTATAGAGATGTTATCGACACTGTAAAAAATGTATACCTGATGATCTATACAGTCTTCACAAATAAAGAAAGATAGTAAAAATAGGTGACAAAGATCGACAAATTCAAAGTTTTGAAAAAATACACACTAACCTCATTTTATTGTTATGAATTTTATTGTCACAGTAAACTATAAAATTAGAGTTTTTTTATAAAACAGAGTACTTGTTACACTGCATTACAATATAGTTACTAGAAAGTATTCAGTTATGATTGGTTTGCTTTACAAACACATACATACACACACACACACACACACACACACACACACACATACACACACAAACACACATACACACGCGAGTGCGCGTGCGCGCGCGCACACACACACACACACGCATATTATAACATAACGTTTGAGGCTAAAGAATAAATTCAGCTTATTCCAAAAAGAAAAATAGTCGAAAGAAATATTAAAAGTTAAAAGCTACAGAGAAAGTTCCTAAAATTACGGACCAGGTTAACCATTGTTCTTTTCGAAGTAGTCATAAAGGGGCTGGGGAATCTTTAACAAAAGAAGGGTTCAACTATTTTAAGATAGGACTTTCCAAATTACCTGGGTTATAATAATGTACCGTCGCGGCTAGATCTTTGTAGATCGTTATGGGAATAACCAATTTAACTAAAATAAATAAGGGGGGAGAGATGACGCGAGGTTGAAAAAGGAAGTGATCAGGGGAGTCTTGGAAGAACTTCAGAAGAGGGCATATGTATTGGGGGGGGGCCAAGTGTCAATAATGTTGATTAGGGTTAAATTTTGTTAGTAAAATTAAGGGAAATGTAATTTTTTGAATTTGTATAATTTAAAAGGTAAAAGTGCGACGTAAGTAAATTAATAAAGAATTAGGAAATTTAAAAGAGTAATGTGAAAGTACATCGAAGCAGTATCAACGGTCAAGATCTAAGGAATCGACAAACAATAAGTATTCTTTCTTTTATTTCAGTAAAAGTAGCCAACAGAACTTTAAAAACAGTAAATTCAGAACAGTTTAAAATTCTTTAGTACAAAATAATAATCTAGTTTTTTTCACCATGTTCTAATTTATAAAAAAGATCCATAATAACGACCCCAGGGTAAAAGAAATTAACACTGCCATTTTAAGCTTTATTGTAATAACCTAAAGCCTCAAGAGTCCACCTTTGTTTTTTTGTAATTGTAATATTAGTTAAGGAGTAAATCTTGTCACTAAGTAGTATTAACTTAAATAGGTAGGCCTATAATGTGTGTTAATTAAGTGTTAAGAATAAATACAAGTTATGTTAAAATTGAGATTGGCGTTAATTAATTAGAAACCTGAAGGTGAGACAAAAGAGTGTTAAGGTAAATTAAATATATAACCTAAAAGAAAAGTTATATTTTAAATAACTTAGGTCATAATATATATAATTTACTAAGTAATTAGTTGATCCGTGAAATACCAAAATGGAGGCTACTCCATTTGTCAACCGGTTACCTAAACAAACCGGTTGTAACCAAGTATCTTGAAACAGGATACTTTGTAGGTATATTGTAATGAAGTGTAAAATAGTAATACGTTTTCTAAAGGGACTTTGAGGTTTAAAGTTGTATGTTTTAAGAAAGGCTATTAAATGTTTGGGCATCATCTTAAGGTTGCATTATTTTTTCATGTATCTGAGGGCGTTTTAGCTCACCAGGTATAATAGTTTTTGCAATATCGTAGAGTCTGGATAATCGATAATTACCCATTATTTTGCAATTTTAGTCTATACTATTTGTTTTGAGATCTAACGTGAATTACCCTTAGGCTGGAGACACTTTTGGCGTTTTTCGTCCGATCGTTTTTTTCTAACGTCGCCGTCGCATTAGTAGTGGTGCCTAGGTTGCTATTGCTACTTGCATAATAAGCGGGAAATAGATATTATTGTGGAAAATTTATTTAAAGCCGACGGTATCAATGCAGCCGGCTCACTGCTACTACCGGAGTACCTCCTAGAAAACAAGGCCAGCCATGTGACGTATTAGCCTTGAGGTTAAAGAATCTGCTACCATGTGGGTACAGTAATGGCCGTTCTGATGTTTTGTGTTGTTCAATAACTACAAACAGTTTCGTATAATTATTTTAGTGCCTTTTGAAATTTCATATCTTTGTTGTTAAGTTGTTGTGTATATATGTAAGTTGAGCAGTTTGTTTCACGTGTAAAACGAATTTTAAATCTACAGCGTTTTGTTGGTTTTAGTGTAAGGCATCGGTAAGTAAAAGCTCACATAACCTATACGTGACTGACTACATACAGTTTGGTTTGTTTATTTTAGTACCTTTTAAAATTTCATATCTATGTTGTTAAGTTGTTGTGTATATATGTAATTTGAGCAGTTTGTTTCACGTGTAATACGAATTTTAAATCTACAGCGTTTTGTTGGTTTTAGTGTAAGGCATCGGTAAGTAAACGCTCACATAACCTATACGTGACTGACTACATACAGTTTCGTATAATTATTTTAGTGCCTTTTGAAATTTCATATCTATGTTGTTAAGTTGTGTATATATGTAAGTTGAGCAGTTTGTTTCACGTGTAAAACGAATTTTAAATCTACAGCGTTTTGTTGGTTTTAGTGTAAATCATCGTTAAGTAAACGCTCACATAACCTATAAGTAACCGACTACATACAGTTTGGTATGTTTATTTTAGTGCCTTTTAAAATTTCATATAAATTATTTTTCTAATTTTTCTGAACCAATAAACATTTTAAATAATTTTCAAATTCCAGAAGGATGGCTAAAGTTCGTTCAAAATAATAAAGTGGCTATATTTAAACTAATACATGATCCAGACCCTGTTGTTTTATTTTCAGTTGTCATTTGCAGTAATTTGAAATTAAAATCCTTTTTGTTTGGTAAACAAATCTATTGATGTGTGCAAGAAGATAACGCCATTTGCGAAGAATAAGATTGGCGAGATTGAACATGCTATAAAAATGGTATCTCTTTTGGACAAGAAACAAAATAACGACATTGACAATTGTTCATTAGTACCAAGTCATCTGTCCAGTGTTATAACCAATCTGTCCCCTGAAGCATGTGAGAAAATGCTACTAGTTTATCTTTTATTGCAGAACAAATTATATTACTAACAATACCCAAGCAAAGATTAAGATATTCAACTGAGACCATGATATCCAACTGTCTTTACTACTGTATACAATAAGTCTCCATGCATACAAATTTCTAAGACATTTAAATATTATCATTCTGCCACAACCAAAAACTATTAAAACTGTGTGTAATAACTATTTAAATAAATGATCCAAGTGTGGAAGAAAAATGAGCTTTCCTTACTTATGCTCAAACTCAGAGAAGATTTTTAAAACAATCTGAAAAAAATGAATCCTCTTAATAGATGAAATTCACATCTAATCTTACCTAGATTATAAGGGAGGTAATATGGTAGGAACTGCTTGTAATAATTCATCTATTGCTAAGTCAGCTTTTGTTTTCATGTTAAACAGTATCAGTTCAAAATTCAAAGAGGTTATACACATATCACCTGTTGCAAATATAGTTCATGAACGTCTACATTCTTTTATCAGAAGAATAATTGTTAATTTAGAACAAATAGGATATAATATTTTTTGTGTTATTAGTGATAACAATGCTTTAAATAGTAGAGCATGAACAATTTTTCAAAAAATAAACACTCAAGTATTGTATATCCTCATCCGGTCAATTCTTGTTGGACTCTTTTTGATTCCATACACTTACTCAAGTGCATCAGAAATACTGCTTGTATAAAAAAAAATATTCAAATTAGTTCTTCTTGAAAATTTGGAGATTGATAACAGTCCCTTGAAAAACCATCTTAACCATCTTAAAAAAGATTTAAGTCGTGGTGGTTTCCTCTATCCAAAAGAAGCAATTACACAAATAGTATTGTTTGAGTATATTTTATGCAATAAATTACTGCAAAATTATGAAGAAGAATTTATCAATATCTATAACAAAAGATCATTCTTGATAAATGTTGTTCTTGATTCTGTAACTGAAGAAGGATACCTAACAGAGTTTGATGGTTATTTGGATCACAGTGGTAGGTACATTGGTCAACTGATAATAAAGTGTACTACTAACACACTTTTGAAAAATTACTGCTCTAGTGGAAATGATAGGTTAAGAGCAGGCAGTTCTTCAGAAAGGAAACTGAAAAAATTAAAATAATAGAATCCTACAACAATGGGATATAGCATTACTCTTTTTACAATTTTCGTTTCCTTATAATCTTTAACTACTAACACTATTCACATTGTATTCGGCTAGTATTGGGTTTGGCCTGGCAAATATTTCATTATAAAGTTATAGAGTATATATCTCTACTAATAGGCTATCTATCACTTATATCTACCTTAGGCTATATTACTGTTACAGTAAAATTACTATATGGATTAGTAGAAGGTCAGCACTATTCTCCAGTTATTTTCCTACTCTTCCCTAATGGATCTAATTTTTTAGTAAACTTCAACTCTTCTAGATCTTATTCTTCAAAATTTGCTTTTTTTGAAATGGTAAGTGCGTTATTTTAATGTATGCTTTTTAGTCATATGGATGAGCATGTGTAGGATTGCTTGTAATAGTTGATTGTAATATGAATTCAGCAATACCAGTTAACAAGTTGTTGAAAGCAAACTTTAATTTTTAAAAAACCATTTCCCAAATGATAAGACATTGAATTATTATATTTTCGTTAGTGAACATAAACTGTAATAAAACGTAAATAAAAAACTAAACATTCTTATTATTTTCGTAACAACCGCACGGCTCGGGTAAGGGTAATGGCAAAGAGTAGATGTTTGCTTGCTGTAGTCAGCCTCGCCGTGTGACGTCACGTACAGAGCGCTCTGGCTTTGTTTTCTAAGAGGTACTGACTACAGTCGCTCGCAACATGGTGGCATATGTGACTAAATGTGCGATTACACACTCATCGTCCTGCCTGCCTTCGACAGCTTTTTGTGTGGTGTAGTGGTGTGATTTTATCATGGCTAAACTGTTATTACTGTTCATGCCAACCAATAAATTCAGAAAACGTGCATGACAATGCATTAAATTAAAAGCAATAACATAGTAACCTTGCACCTGGAAAAATACATTTAATCTAAGTTGTTGTAAAATAATATTAGATTTAAGACTACCAAATCTTAATTTGTGAAGAGTTCTTTCTATTTATTTTACCGAAGAAAGTAACTGGAAATTCATCAAATCTTTGTTACTTAATAATGTATTTTATTTAGGTTAATGAAGTTTAATTTATTGAGTAATTAATGTATGTTATTTATTAAAGTATGTTAGATGGTTACATCCAGAAAACCTCTCATTAAATTTAATCTGTTCAAAATACAGATTTGGCGGCCAAGAATAAATTTATTTATTAGTAATTTATAGTAATATTATTATTATTTATTAATAATACATTTAAATTTATGTTTTTTTATAATTATATTTCGCAAGATAACAAAAGCAGTGGTATGTTGTAGATGGCAAACAACGCGACGTTATGTTATAGTTTGACGCATATCGCGAAGAAGGTTATGTTTAGTTATTACACCATAAAAGTTATTACCAGCAATTGTAACTGTTGAATTTTAGACAAAAAAGAAATATTTGTACTAAAAACCATAAAGATGTTTTTAAGGCTACTTATTTTAAAGATATCGGGTACGAATATGATACGAATGGGACATAATATTTATTATTCGGCTTTGAACAAAAACACTAAACTTTGTCTATGGAGTACGTTGGCTTACCTAATACAGGCTCTCGAACCATACACTCTTACGACTTCAGTGGGAGGGGTAGAAAGAAGACGAGGAAGGGCATGTAAAATTAAGATAGTCTATTTAGGGTGAAGATAGGCTATTTAGGGTACACACCTGGCAATGTTAAAGGACGAAATGAACAGAACGAGCAGACGATAAAATATATGTTGTGTATCATATTGTTATATACGATTTAAATTTTTAATTGATCATATGACCTTGCAATATAACGAGGCCAAAAAGAAGGAACTTTAGTTTATCTTGAAGCAGGCCTACTTATTAGTTAACGTAAGCGTTCTAAGCACTAGTGACTGGAGAGTGGGCATCTATGCTACATTGTGGTCCTCATGCATATTCCACGCGAAGGGCTTATATGAACCTAATCTTAACCTACTTGCAATTCCCAAGAACTTACTTATCCTTCCTTTTATAGCAAATTGACTCCGCCATTAAAAATATAAACAATAACGAAATTATATAAATAAATTATTAAAACTATAAACAAATATTTTGACGTTTTTGATACTATGAAAAAATTAGGCATCCCATAAACTAAATAAATTACATGACTGATCACTATACTGCACGGTTTTTCGTTATTTGTGTACACACAAGTATACGCGATAGGCGTAGCCTACATTTTGATATCGTTTTGCTAAAAAACACTACTTACAGATATTTTTCAACAGAAATGTTTCGTACTAGATCAGTGAATTGTTCACGGCTGTGAGTCACGGACAAAATTCAAATGATATCTAATGATATCTACTAGTATATATTAAAAAAATGCCTCAAGATGTATAACATAGAAACTGCAAGTTTTAATACGCTAGATTTGTTCATTTCGTGTGATTTACAACATATGCATATAACCAACACCACCTAGACAGGTCTGTATAGGTGGTGTTGATATAACACAGACGCCTAAACTGTTTTGTAATTTACCTTGAAACTAGAATAAAAATGAAATCTCAAAATTATTAAAGGTAAATTCTAAAACACCACAAACCTATCCTCAGCATATAATGATTTCTTGAGAAACTGTGGCCTATGTTATAATATTTGAAATAATAAACCCAATGACCACAAAATAACTTGATTTATTCACTTGATGTACATTTCAGTTACAAGGTTACCATCTTCAGAAGTACTGAACAAAAAATTAATTTAATTTAAAACGTAACATATAACAAAAATATAACCTCAATATTTTTTTGCTATATATGTTACGTTTTAAATTAAATTAATTTTTTGTTCAGTACTTCTGAAGATGGTTACCTTGTAATTGAAATGTACATCAAGTGAATAAATAAAGTTATTTTGTGGTCATTGGGTTTATTATTTAAAATATTATCCTCAGCATGTTGTAGTTTACAAAAGTGATGCAGAGCTCTAGGCAACATACGTTTAGTTTTGCATGCCAAATCCACTTTTGAGTAGCAGCAGAAGAGTACAGAAACTCTTAAAAATAGTCTCACAACACAAGGTATTTTATTAATCACTTAAACAATAGTTTAAGTGACTATCCGAACTTTGAATTTAGCAAATTTGTTAAAACTTACTGAGACAGAACGTTTTCGATCGCTATGTGCCGATCTTCATCAGTGTCTTCTGCTTGAAGATGTTAAGTCAAGCGGTGACGGTTTTAAAGGTAGGTTTTCGATAGTATCAAAGAGTATGTGTGATTTGTATTGTGTTTGTTCGTTTAATATGTTTGTACTTTGTGTTTTTTGTGTGTCTGTAAATTTCATATTGTTCTAGTGTGTTGAGATATGGTCCTTTTTTTTTGATGTGTAGGATTTCTAGGTTATGGTAAATGTCTGTGTATTTATGTCCTGTATCTTTTATGTGGTTGTAAAATGTTGAATTGGTGTTCTGTTTGTGTTCCTCGATTCTTTGTTTAAAGCTGCGACCTGTTTGTCCAATGTAGAATTTGTTACATTCGTCGCAGTTCAACATCTCCAAGCAGAAGACACTGATGGAGATCGGCACATAGCGATCGAAAACGTCCTGTCTCAGTACGTTTTAATAAATTTACTAAATTCAAAGTTCGGATAGTCATAAGCTATTGTTTAAGTGATTAATAAGATTCACTGAACGTAATGGACTATAAAATTCAAGAATAAGGTATTTGTAAGTTAATTCCCCTCCTAATAGCTAAGCATGAAGATATCCCAGGGTTCCTGCATGATCTATCGAGGCATTTCCCGAGAGTTTCTTTCTAGCTGGCTTTCATACTTACTCTCTACTCACCGTCTAGCTCTAACCCTAAAGCTGTAAATAAAATGTACATACTATTGATAATTTTGTTCACAATTCTGTTTCAAGTGGTGCAGAGGTACATCCAGAGGGGCACAGTTTAGCCACAACTGAGAAGTTATTACTTTGTCTTGGATATAATTTCAGTTTCGAGGAGGAAGCAGAAGACGTGTATGTCTCTCCCACCATAGCTTCACTAATATTTGTAAGGTAATGCCCCTTTTTATCAGTTAGCATAACGATATCCCTGCTCCCAGAGCCCCTGCATGATATAAAGAGGCATTTCCTGACAGGGTTTCTTCGGTACCAGGTTTTTTCATCCCGCTCTTAGTGCGGAACTCACCATATTGTTTCATTTAACTACCTCATGATTTTCTATGTAAATAGCTTATTAGCTTGACTTTTGGCCAACAGTTCCCGATTCCTTCATTCGAGGTAATAATAATAAAAACATTCACATGTTAGACTCAGTGTAGCTTGCTAGAGGATGCGCTAAGGGCTGAGTTATGGGTGCCCAGACCCAAGGGATAAAATGCCAGTATTCAGCCTAAGTTGTTTCCTGAATCTAGTTATGGATCTAGGTGATCTATTTCCGATCTTGGTGATATATTTTTGTTTATTAATTGATTTTTAACGTTTTAATAAATGAAGACAAGAAAAATGGTCTTTAAATTAAAAAGGTTTGATGTTTTTGTACACGCGAGAAGGTTTTAAGTGTGAGAAGTTCCGTGTGGGTTGGGCCGCTATTAGACGAGAGTAGCTAGCGATGCAACTAAAAACCATTCGTGACGCCACTAGACACTGAATCAAAGTTTTGCACCGTCTTTGGTTACGTCACTGACAGAGTAACTTCATTCGACAAAAAAGAACTTTTATTACCATGGAGGACATTCGCAATGGATCAACTACGAAGTAAATGGTCTTTACTAGTAATGTCAGATTTCTGTATTCATCACTGCATACGTTAAACATTTTACAGATACTACATGCCACTGATGACTGAAAATATCCACTGGATTCGCATCGAAAAACGTTTGCGTATTTACATGACAATATAGAACTCAAGTTAAAATCATGACGAAGTGACAAAAGTAAATATTCAATTATTTGTAAGTACAAAATGCAAACGCGATGCTCATATACTTGTAATATCCAGGAAGTGTAAAAGGAAAATGAAGGACGCAGAGGGGAGACGGCTTAAAGGAAGTTGGATTTCATTGAATATTTGAAGTTGGGTGGAAACTGGGACTGACTACAAGAAGGCTACCCAGAAAGCCATTTACGTATCGGTTTAGCATATTTGTCACACTATTAGGCTACAGTGATTTCATTCATCCACGATTGCTTAATATCAAGCCAGTATTTTATGTCGGCAATTTGAAAATCGAGACATGTTCACAAAGGTAAATGTCAAAATAGTGAACTCAAAATCTCACAAACAATTAGTTTTTAATAAACACACACACACAACAAACTATTAGACGATGTCGCCTTCCTCAGTGCTTGGCTACTACTCAAGGCGACTACTCAGTGCGTGTAGTATCCAAGCACTGAGGAAGGCGACATCGTCGACGAAATTAGTTTGCTGTGTGTGTTTATTAAAAACTAATTTTTTGGGAGATTTTGAGTTCAGTATTTTGACTTTTACCTTTGTGAATAGTTCTCACTAGCTAAGCTCTAATTAACTAAATCGAGATATGTTGTTGATCAGTACCGTGAAAACCACGCGGTTGACCAATCAGAAAAAGTTGCATTCCTTTTAAATCCTTTTACTAAATTATTAGGGTATATTATATTTATATTCATATTTTATGATTGATAAGTTATTTTTAAAAAAAACATTTTTAAGAATTGTCGAAGATGAATTTTTAATTTTTGTTTTGAAAAAAATCTAAAATTTTCAAAAGATTTGTTTATAACATTTCATTTTTATTACGTCTACCTGGCTTTATGAAATTAATTTTGATTGAAAATTTGAAGCAAAAATTAAACATTTTAAAAATATGTTTGAGATGTCTTCATTGACATATCTGGAATTCAATTATTTATTGTTTTATTTATTCTGACAATTTGGAAAAAATGTACAACGGGTGATAAAAATTAAACCTTAGGAGCATTAGATATTTTGGGACAAACACAAATAAGTATCAACCCTCACTTAGAATTCATCCTCCTCTAGCATTAAAAACGTCCATAAAAGTGAATCCAACTAAGACGATAACTAACATGCAGCAGGCTTGAATATCAAGCACTAACATCAATGTGCTTGAATATAACTCTCCATATGATTTCAAACTTATACACAATGAAAGTGAAGAAACAAATTATTTTTTGTGCAAATGAAAAAAGGTATTTTTGATAAAGATATGTATTAACTATGACTTCATGTTATTATTCTTATTTCATAACAAATCAATGTTATATAATATTTTATGTTAACATTGTTTAAAAATGTCTACACAACAGTAAAAATACCAGACTAATTTTGTTCTTTCCGCTTTCAAATCTTAAAATTAATGAAAATTTATTTTGCAGTTTGGAAAAATAAAGAATGAACAAACAAAAATACAACTATAGATGCTTAAAAGTAACTTTGGTTTCCTATAGAAAATTTAAAAAATTAACAAAATATGAAAAAATACATTGTTCAAGAACAGTAGTAGAATTAAAATTATAAAGGTATGAAGTCGGGTGGGTGATTGCGGCGTTACTTCGTCCTGTGCCGCAATCGCCGCCCCATTTACACCGACCTCAAGAAGAATGCTGAAAAAGAAGGCGAGTACTGCACAACCTTTAAAATCTCGGTTGCAACAGAAACCGCCACTTCCTGATTGGGCGAAAGTAGTGTTATTCCCAAGCTGGTATAATACATTTCTAATTTTAATCCCACTATAAAATGTTATTTTGAAAATAATATAATACTAATTCTCTCTCTCACGAGCGCTCTCTTTCTCTTTCTTCTCGCCAATAAAGCGATAAATAAATATTGAAAGGAGAGAATATAATGGCCTCGTAAAAACAGGTTTCTCCTATCTATGCATATAGGCCTATATTTAGTTTCAGTATTTCAAATAGTTTTCCTTAAAGGAAATCATATTTAATGTCTAAAACCAACAATTCACGAAAAAATGCAAAAAAAAAAACAATTTCAAACTCCGAAACAAATTAAAAATCAATTTAAATATTACTAACGGTGTTTTGTGTTGACTCCACAACAGTGCCAACTTCCCACGTGTTACAAGGAGATTCTCCCCTCCATATTTCACACGCCAATTCCCTATCTGTAAAAGTTAACCAGATGAGAAATAAAAACAAAATATAAAAGTACTTCTTCACCGGTTTAAATTACTTAAACATTTTAAAAAATAATAGTAGAATATAAATAATACAAGAGCAATAAGTTTGTAAGGGCGTCTGTTGTATTATCGATACAACGGTTGGGACTTGTAAAAGGATGGGGGTTACTTAGGGGTGAACGACCTTCACACGTAGGCCTACGTTAAAGGGAAGCTGTCAAAAGATCTGTAATATATTATTTTTGTTCATCTCCAAACTGGAGAAGTCTGTTTAAAAGCTAGGTATGGAAATAAAATTTCGTTAACAAAAAATAAAGATATTAATCACATCTTGTAAGTGAAGCTATGAGAATTGTTAGGGGGAGTGTGTTTATAGGGGTATGGAACGGAGTTCTACTTTTATTGATTAGCACGCTGGAAACTTTCGAGACTGACAGAATCTCGTTTGATGTTTGCTCTGAGTCGAGAAAATACACTCATAACTTATTTCCCTCATATTATGAGGGTAAATAATATTATTTTACAATTCATGATTTAAAAACATTGTTTAAAAATATTGGAGGGTTTCAAAGTTGTTGCAAACTAAACTTAATAACAAGTTTAAATATCTTCAATTTGTTCATGGTTTTACGCTATGACGGATGTCCGAAGTTATAGCCTAAAATAAAATGTCTTACTTCTTTTAAACTTGAAAAAAAGTTTTTACACTTGCCGCTGAATGCCGCAACTTGGCTCGCGTGGGCGCAGGAAATACAAAATACTCTTTAAAAAAAATAAAACTATATAAATAATTTAACTCAACTGAAAAAAAAAACGGTACCTACCAAATAGAAGACAAGAAGGAAATCAATCCGTTAAACTGCGGCTTCTTAATCAAAAGGAATGACTAAACAAATGTGCTGAACTACAAACTTAAAACACAACTTGTAGCCTGACTGTGCGGGAACTAAATGACTGTGGTCGCAGTGGATACAGATATGGATTAGTGTCTGGCCCTATTTTCCACGACTTTGTTATAAGATTAGTATCGATTTTTAGTACAATATTTTTTCTTATTAACGCCTTTTTTTAAACGAAAACAAACAAAGTGCTTGAAATATGTTTTCCAAACGTAATGGCTGCGTATTTCAAAATGATGTCAATTAACCAGCATCTGCTTTTAATTAGTAGGACTATATTCACCGGCGGAAGAGATACCGGGGTTGGAGCGACCAACAACTGAGGAACCGATCGATGCAGAGCAGGCAAGTTGCACGCGTTAATCGAGGGGATACTCCCACGCTCGCACGCGTGCGCGCGTGCATATATGCTCTCATATCAGAGTCATTGTTTCTATGATGTATTCTTATAAAATCGTTAATTTCCTAATTATAAGGCGACGGATTTGTCCTTCGTAGAGTCGTGCGAGCTGTAACGCGGTATGAAGCATCGATTACTGTTGAGCATTTGCCGCATCGGGGGTAGGGATAGTATCAGTACAGTTTGTAGCATCGTTCAAAATGGTCGATTCAGGTTCGTACATCAGTCTTATGTTTAAATATAGAATTAAATATCTAAATTCCGTTATTCCGCAGTTAATTTTTACTTCTTCTAACTATAGAATTACAAGTTTGACCAGAAGTCAGAATACCTCACTTATATTTTATAAAAACGTCATATTCAATCAAGATAATTGTATTGTTTATAGAACGCATTTAAAAATTCTCGAACTGTGTCACACAAATTTTGTATTTTTTAAACAGAAACGTTTGTTGGTATAGTATTTATAGATTCTGCTAGGTTGTACAATAATACGCTGTCTATAATGGGCTATTGCTATTTCTACCATTGGCATAATAGCTATTAATGTACTGTTTTTGTTCATTATTTTTCGGGAACGAAAGATGCAAACTTATTTCAACAACTATGCGATACATTACGAAGTAGTGTTTTTGTACAGTATTTTTAGGAAACGGAAAATTCAAAACTTTTCTATCTAATATGATATCCTTAAAAAACATCAACGACACGTCTGATCTGTAGCCGACTTATTGTTGTAGACATCTCAGATTTTGTACGCTATGTTATTAATCGAAAGATTAAAACATGTTTACTTACGATGCAGATAGTTTTTACGATAGAGAGACGATTACGATAGAGAGATAGTTTTCTATATTATTTCAGGAGTATAAAGATTCAAAATAACTTTACCTATGACTTTATGTTATACATTCAGACACTGTTTTATACACAATTTTGGAAAAGGAAAATTTAAAACTATTTTACCTATAATGATTTATTTTCAGACACACTATTTTGTCCACGATTTTAACAAAAACCGTAGATTCAAAATTGTTTTTTTGAATAATTTCGCAGGGTACTTTTTTTTGAACACTACTTTAGAAAATGGAAATTTAAAAACTATTTTATCTATCATTGTTTATTTTCAAACACACTATTTGAGAAAACGAAAAATGGAAATTTATTTTACCCATCATAAAATATTTTCGCACTATTTTAGAAAACGGTCGATTCAAAACTATTTACTTATCTTGATATAACTTATCTTCAGAGGTACTCTTTTTGTACACTGCTTTAGAAAACGGAAGATTCAAAACTATTTTACCTTTAAGGTTTATTTTCAGACACACTATTTTGTACACTATTTAAGAAAACGGAAAATTAAAATTTATTTTATCCATCATGATTTATATTCACAATATTTTTGAAAACGCTCGATTCGAGACTTATTTTACTTATCATGACGTATCTTCAGAGGTACTCCTCTTGTACTGATTTAGAAAACGGAAATTCAAAACTATTTTATTAATCATGATTTATATTCACAATAGTTTAGAAAACGCTCGATTCGAAACTTATTTTACTTATCATGACGTATCTTCAGAGGTACTCCTCTTGTACTGATTTAGAAAACGGAAATTCAAAACTATTTTATTAATCATGATTTATATTCACAATAGTTTAGAAAACGCTCGATTCGAAACTTATTTTACTTATCATGACGTATTTTCAGAGGTACTCCTCTTGTACTGATTTAGAAAACGGAAATTCAAAACTATTTTATTAATCATGATTTATATTCACAATATTTTTGAAAACGCTCGATTCGAGACTTATTTTACTTATCATGACGTATCTTCAGAGGTACTCCTCTTGTACTGATTTAGAAAACGGAAATTCAAAACTATTTTATTAATCATGATTTATATTCACAATAGTTTAGAAAACGCTCGATTCGAGACTTATTTTACTTATCATGACGTATCTTCAGAGGTACTCCTCTTGTACTGATTTAGAAAACGGAAATTCAAAACTATTTTATTAATCATGATTTATATTCACAATAGTTTAGAAAACGCTCGATTCGAAACTTATTTTACTTATCATGACGTATCTTCAGAGGTACTCCTCTTGTACTGATTTAGAAAACGGAAATTCAAAACTATTTTATTAATCATGATTTATATTCACAATAGTTTAGAAAACGCTCGATTCGAAACTTATTTTACTTATCATGACGTATTTTCAGAGGTACTCCTCTTGTACTGATTTAGAAAACGGAAATTCAAAACTATTTTATTAATCATGATTTATATTCACAATAGTTTAGAAAACGCTCGATTCGAGACTTATTTTACTTATCATGACGTATCTTCAGAGGTACTCCTCTTGTACTGATTTAGAAAACGGAAATTCAAAACTATTTTATTAATCATGATTTATATTCACAATAGTTTATAAAACGCTCGATTCGAGACTTATTTTACTTATCATGACGTATCTTCAGAGGTACTCCTCTTGTACTGATTTAGAAAACGGAAATTCAAAACTATTTTATCCATCATGATTTATATTCACAATAGTTTAGAAAACACTCGATTCGAAACTAGTTTACTTATCATGACGTATCTTCAGAGGTACTCCTCTTGTACTGATTTAGAAAACGGAAAATCAAAACTATTTTATCCATGATGATTTATATTCACAATAGTTTAGAAAACACTCGATTCGAAACTAGTTTACTTATCATGACGTATCTTCAGAGGTACTCCTCTTGTACACTGATTTAGAAAACGGAAATTCAAAACTATTTTATCCATCATGATTTATATTCACAATAGTTTAGAAAACACTCGATTCGAAACTAGTTTACTTATCATGACGTATCTTCAGAGGTACTCCTCTTGTACTGATTTAGAAAACGGAAATTCAAAACTATTTTATTAATCATGATTTATATTCACAATAGTTTAGAAAACGCTCGATTCGAAACTATTTTACTTATCATGACGTATCTTCAGAGGTACTCCTCTTGTACACTGATTTAGAAAACGGAAATTCAAAACTATTTTACCTATCATAGTTTATTTTCAGACAAAACTATTTTGTGCGCTATTTTAGTGAACGGAAAATTCAATACTACTTTACGTATCTTGATATACCTTTAAACGCTATTTTAGAAAACGGAAGATTCAAAACTATTTTACCTGTCATGATATACCTTCAGAGACTCTATTTCAGGAAATGAATGATTTAAAAATTTTTTAGCCAGACTATTGTGAAAACATACTACAACATCTACCGTAGAACAATTTTAAACCCTATAAAATTTAGAGTAAGTACTTCATTGGGACAATTTAAATTTGAAATTTTTAAGAGAACCACTGTGTAATGACACTCTTTGCAAACCATTGTTCCCTGAGATATGCTTAGGGTCGGATACATATAAGGCTTGGGGGTCTCAATGGAAACTCAGATATAGTCTGTTTTACATGTTGCAGAGAGTGAAGATAGCGAGAATGAAGGAGGATTGGGAAACGTCTCTCGGGTGGTGATGCGACCTCCTGGCCACAGCGGCAAAGCAAAGCGCGGCCATTTGTGCTTCGACGCTTCCTTTGAAACTGGTAACTAACTGCACCTTTAAAGTATTCCTAAAGTAGAAAGTTTAAGGTTTTAATGTTTTTCTAGCCCTATCTCTTACGATGCGTAGTAAAGGATTATGGATATAGATAGAATTGAGAGATTTATACAAAACCTCCTAGTAGAGGATATACGAGAGATCATTAAATCATGTTGTGCAGGACCACGTAAATGTGTACTTGGTCTTGCGATATTTCTCGTGTACTACCACTTCTTAAAACATACTACATATTCAGAATGTTCTGTACATTAACAGCTTCTACATAGGATATGTCTAGCTAATTTATCATTGAGTTTATCTAATATCGACAGTCTCATGCAAGTCAGTCTCTTATCAGTCCTTATTATGCTTATAGGAAAGTATTATTTTATAATAAATACACAGTATTTACACAACACACAATATTATTTTATACTGACCGTCTACTGCGATCTCTCAGGGATAAGTGCACGATTACGTGGTCCGTACTATACCTGAAGAAGACCTAGTGACTACCTAAAACCGATTCGGATAATCAGCGATTAAAATAATCGGAGTTCGGATAACTGGAGCTCTACTGTATTAGATTGGAAAAACGTTTTCATTTGGGAAGATGTCTATTTGGTTGGGAAAGATAGAGGATTGTGTGTTATTTTGTATCTATTTAAACGTAAGAGGAACTGGCATATACCTATACAGTGATCCCTCGCTATTCGCGCTGGTTAACCTCCCTGAACTTACCGCGAATAGTGAAACCGTGAATACTGATACCAAGTGTACTTGGAAATGGAAGGGTTACGTTCCACATAAATAAGGTTAACATTAATTACAGCTATACTGTAAACTTATAATGCAGTATAATATATTTACATAATTACATACATATTTTGATTATTTATTTACATTTTCCTACAATCTAAAAACACGAAAACTCTATGAGCGCGCACACACACAGACACACGTATTCCTTATTGTTAAACACTATGCACTAAACACTGCATTTAGACAAATAATCTTTTAAACAGTTAGTTTGATTTAAAAAAAAGCTTGTTATTTATTTTGTTGCGACTTTTTCTCTAGTTCTTTACACACTTCTTTATATGACATGGCGATAGTACTTCTTCCATCTCTAGATTTATTTAAATCTTATTCAAAAGAGAGATCAGTTTCAGTAACGTCTGCAGCTAACTGTTTCCCTAAACATGCATTTCGTTGACATATATTTAATGTAATTTTCGGCGATACATTTTTTTACGATTTGTTATTCTTTGTTGTTCGAGAAAGGCACAGGTTCGGTAATTAGTTCTTCCAGCTCTTCTCCGTCAACTCTTGGTTCGCACTTTTCAAAAGATTGTCGACATCTTCACTGTTAATGTCTTAAAATACTTCACCGTTAGTTCCATGTGCTATTGAGACAATATCAGTACTCTAGCACTACAGCGCAGTAGAACTGTCAAACGATCCTTTGCGGTCTTAAGCCCTGACAGATTTCTCTTCCTTATATAACAAAGTTCGTGAAGTCATTCATTTCCAATACAATCCAGTCTCATCCGAGTTAAAAACTTGATCGATTGTGTTAGTTTTTCACCAAAACAATATTTTTAAAATGCGTTGGAAATGAATTGGCGGCTTCATGGTCCACCAATGGTGCTGATACACTGGATACACAATGGTGCTGATACACAAAAGAAAACCGTCTCTTGAACTTGTCTCAGCCTTTACTTGCTGAAAATGATTGAATGTCGGTACGTTAAACACTATTTTGAACAAAATGTTCATACACATGCCTAGTTTTTTCAAGAATAAAAATTCAACTCAGAGCCATCTTTTTGTGATTGATATTCTATTCACACACTCAAAGCTTTTTCCATTTTTTCAATGTTTATATAGCGACACACAGGGGTAACTTCGGCCGATTCTCTGACACTTTTCTGACACCCCTCCTCATATTCTCTTCGTTTTTCATTACGTAACGCACTGTTAACTCGTTAACGCTAAAATGCTTTGTAACACATGCTATGCTTTCACCACATTTTAATTGATCTAAAAGGTTAATTTTTCTAAAGAACGGCATAAAGTTTTTTGCCTTTTCTTGTCCCTATTAAAGTTCGGACATCATTGCTTGGATAAACAATTTAAGGTAAACGATATCACTAACCACAATAAATTCACTAAACAATTCCAAAAGTAGAAGCGACGTTTCCAAAACTAGCAGACACGACAAACGAATGGTCATCGGTTTGGTAATTAACTAGAGAAACAAAATCCGAGTTAGTTACTGCCGCCGGAAGTTTGGATTTTGAAAACTATTAAATTAGGAGTAAGTAAACAGAAGTAAAGCTAAACGTATGCATGAAGTTGGATGCGGACGCCGGATTGACTCATCTTCGTTTGTCAGTGACGATAACACCACTTATTATAAATAAGGAATACCTTTCGTTAGAGAAGCAAGTAATGTACAGTATAACGGATATTTGGAGATTAATCTTTATGATAAATAACTACAGTAATATACAAAATAAATAAGACTAGAACACATTATTCTACAACCTCCACAGTAACTATACTGTATTTGTCTTTTTTTTTAAATTACGATAAATATTAGCGGGATATCCTGTAATTTTACCATCCGCGAATAAGCGAAACTTCGAATACCGAACCCACGAATAGCGAGGGACTACTGTTTATATAATTTTATCAGAAAATTGAAACTACGAGGCTTGAAGGTGTAACAGTTGAGCTTTAAAGTAACCCATGCTAGAATACAAAATAACCTAAGACTATTTTTTTGACCTAAAGGTGCGGTAATCAGAAGATGGGAGATTGCTGTAGTATGGGAGGCTATGGAGGTTAAACAAGATATAAAACAGTAAAGCCGAGTAAAGGGTAGATACCGATTGAGAGCTTACATTTGTTAGTACTCAGGCTGTGTGATGCCACAGTTTCCTTTATTCATCACTCATCACTTCTTTTTCTTTATGCTACTTCATCCACACATCCTTATCCTTCTTAAGAAGTGATGTAACATCTATATATCTTTATAATCCTAGAATTGAGTAGATTTACTTTCCTTACACGACCTTGTAGACTTGATTCATAGATCTTCCTTAAATTCCGCACCCTTACCTCAACCGTATCTGCATAACTAATAAATGCTTTCCTATAATTTGTAGGCAGTAATAGAAAACTTGATTGGTCGAACATCTGACAGTACAACAAGGAGAACTACCGCTTTAAATATAATAATGGTCAACGTTACCTTGTTGTAAACATTTATTAATTAAAAATATTTTGAAAAATGTATACTGTTGAGAATGTTGGCTTACATATCACAATAGAACTCCATGGTTTTGAGGTTAAACATTTTTATTAAATAAATTTCTTAGTTTTATGTAAATGGCACTGTACACAAACAAACAAAAATCCTACTCTTATTGAAAGGACAATACGTGGCGATGTCCGTTGAGAAACGCTCGAGTATGTTGTCCCTCAGTTGGATAGTACAGTATTCAAGTGAAGGATTTTGTCCACTTCCACTTGACGCAAGATGACGCACTGATCACTTTAGTTACTTGTGCGCTAAGCATTCAATACTCGATGGGCTAAAGGTAGACTGGAAGGGAAGGGTTACTCCTTGGTCTCTAAGGAGCCGAGATTAGTCTCTCTTAGATTTTTTTTCTAGGGACATGGGATTAAAAACGTTTATGCAGGCATACATAAACATCCTCAGACATGCTCTCCAGAGCCTAGGAAGAAGGTAGAATTTCATTTTCATGTGGCCTCAAGGTGGGTAGAATACAAGGTGATACCGGTCTAGACATCCCGTGAGGAAGTGAAGGGGGTAAGAGCAAGATTACGTCGCACCGCACTGGTACCTATGCTAGTTCACGATTTCGTTTGTGTTTATGTTATAATGAGTTTACTGTGTAGTGCAAAGTTACTGGTAGTAAAGTGTTAAAATGGTGTTTTGTGCTTTTCAGAGCTGTAAGATTTACTATAACAAAAAAATGTAGTCACGAAGGATTGATATTTCATGTCTTTCCAAAAGACAAAGTTGAACGTAAACAGTGGGTGGTTGCGTATCGTCTTGCAGACAATTTTAACCCAAAAATGTTATCAGTTCTAATGCAAGAGAGGTAACACTAAATAAACGGTCTTTGAAACGTAAAATACGCTCTGATTTTAAATATATTGAAGACAGATCTATTAAGATATTTATCAAATAAAGCTTATAATTATTTACGCACCGTAAACAAAATCCCCCTACCCGGTATGATCACTTTGGCCAAATAGACCAAAACGTTTTAATGCCTGGCATACAAAAAGATATAATAAGTATTGGAAGCAAAATCCAAATTTATGACTGATTTTTCTAAATTACCAGTTTTATGCTTCGATGAAACGCATATAGACAGCAGGATACTATATGATGAAGCTGAAGATAGATATTATGGCCCTCATACAAATTTACAGGTTGTAATAGCCCGGTGCTTAAATCTGAAAAAATGACGAAAGACACGTTGTTTTCAATCTTGGAAGCACTTGATCAAACTGGGTTTCATGTTGTAGCAGTTGTTTCTGACATGGGTGGAGGAAACCAGGGACTTTGGAAAGAATTAAATATTGGGATTAAAACAGTGAAACATAAAAAGGAGGAACAAGGAATGAAGCGTGCAAAGAAAACTTTTTTATGAAGGCGAGTGAAGTTTTTATTTACACTGTGCTGACGCCAGAAATTAAATAGGACACAAGATGTGTTTTCCTATTTAAAAATTTTAATTACTTGTCTTGCTTTTAGGGAACAGAATATTTGAAGCGATTCATAATGACGAGAACAATTGTTTAAGAAAAGAAGCAGGAATTGTGGACAGTTTGTTTATTACTCTGTGGGAACTATATCCTAACATTTCTACTAAAACAATCAAATGGTTCGCAAGAACCCGAGTCTTTATTAGAGTAAAGATTGTAATAGAGTGGATAAAGGTGTTAGTGAGGACAACAAGAAAAAGTTAAGCTTAGAATGCTTGTGTCCTAAGTGCGCGACATATAATGTCTATGATGAACAGTGTTTATTATTAACAAACTGTAAATATGTACAATGAGAAACCAGGTAATATTTTATATCATCATATCTATTATACTAGTCTAATGATACCATTTAGATAGAATTCCTATAAACTGTACCTATATTATTGAAATAAGGATATGCCAATAATCTAGTCTATACAACGGAAGTACGATAGAATAATGACGAAAGGAGTAAAAGTTTTGAGACTATGCACGAGGGCTGTCTGGCAAGCGACAGTCTATAGGCACAGTGACGTCACAACTGGTAGAGTGTGTGAGAGTCTGAGAAATGTGTCGGAACGCTACCACCTTGTATTCTAGCCACCTTGATGTGGCCCATGCCATAATGGCTACATTAAAATTTACTAAAGTGTAATACAATCTTTATATTCATGAATGACACATTAAACTAAGAATTTGATTTAATAAAAATGTTTAGCCTCAACACCATTAGATTGCTTTATCATCATCAATACTACACTGCTACTGACAGATCACAAATGATCTCATCATGTAACTGTACATTTTTTACATATTTTTGCAATGTTGCCATATCATTACATTATATATGTTTGAACTCGAAGTACGTTTGAAGTTTTTAAAATGGAGTTACTCCGAAACGCGTCAACAGAGGAGAGTATTGAAAAGTCAGGAATTGCAGAAAATTGTACTCAAACATATAGAAATATTTTTAACAGAAATGAAGATGAAAATATTAATAATTACATTACGTTATACCTAGACGTAAATTGTACTTGAGCATTGATTAATTGGTTTCTAACCTTATAAGCCTTATGTATACATGTCTAATGTTTCACAATATATTAATACGTGTATAATTTCCTTTATTAGTTTCATATTTTTATTAACATAGCATCCTCGTGGATTGTTTGCGATTTTTTTTAATAACAATCAAATTCGTGTTTTATAACGAAATGTAGTTTTTTCTACGATTTTGTTCTCCATGTATTATTTTTTTTACAAAGCAATTCAATAATAATTTTTTTTTTTTTAAACCGACTTGAAAAAAAGAACCAGAATATATAATTTTTACTAACCAAAAAGTAAAAAATGATTTTCCAATAACATAAACATAATTGATCATAACCTTATTACCCACAAAATTTTAAAGTCAGCGCCCAATTTCGTACTTGGACACATATTTAACATATTGAAAGTGACAAATAAAGGGATTTTACATGATGTTGGAGCTCCTTAGCATGTAGATTAACAGATTATGGTTTAAACACAGGCTATTCAATCATTTCTTCCATAGACCTATTTTATAGATATGAGAAGTTTATTAAATTAATGATACAAAAGGTTTATAACGAGATATATCTCTTATATCTATATAAGCATCTACGGTAACTTAATCCCTTGTAAATCATTCAAAGAACGATGAATTGTCCTCAATCTGTATATCTGAACAAATCGTTTGCAGTCACATATTTTTTATCGCACAAAACCTGATATTGTATGGTCATTTCCCAGAACAAAGATGAGTTATCATCCCGCATACTCTCATAATATCGAACAAATAAAATGTTTGTTTCGTGAGGAGACTCCATGGGTCGCTATAGTTATTCATGGGAAATCAAGCAAATAAAAAGTTGATTGTTTAGGAAATGTTTGGAGCAGATTTGATGGATTAGCAAACAGAAGGCATGATTGCGGCTCCGACTTCAAATTTGTTGTGGGTAAGAAGCTTATGGAAAATTATTTTTTCGTTATTGGAAAATTATTTTTTACTTTTTAGTTAGTAAAAATTATATATTCGCTTCTTTTTTTGAAGTCGGTTCTGTTTTTTTAAAAATTATTTCTTTATTTTTAGAGGTATGATCTTTATTTTCTGTTTACAATATTATCGAATTATTGTTTCATGCATTTGAATATGTTGTTAAAATTGTCAATATTTATCCACACAAATTTCCGATGTGTATAAAACATATCAGTTTGTCAGACGAATACATTGAGTAATTGGTTTGAAATTCCCTTGATGAATTTGTCTAACATCCTACATATTATATCTTATCTTGCAATTATTCTTTAAAACTTGTTAATTATCGCGTAATGCAGTATCTCATTCAAATATAAAATAATGTTGTCTTTAATAATTATTTGGAAAAACATTTTGTACACATAAAATATTATTAAAAAATAAAGCGGAAATTGATAATAAAATTATATTGAATGAATTTATCCCTTGATATTTAGTGAAGTACTGAAGTTTTCACCTGAGGATTATTGAATATCTTGATTATTATAAATAAACTAAATCATATTTTCAGTGAAAAGTTCATTCATTAGTATCCGGTAATGCTCGTTCTAAGCGGCTGTATCAAGCAAGAAATTTAAAAAAATCTCTCCTTTTGTACTTATTTTTTCTACGTTGTTTTTATCTGTGGTAGAATATTACATAAAATAAATACTGTGGTGGTTTATTTTTCTTATTATTATCTTACAATTCATAATCTATATTTTAAAAAAAAATCACTCCAAAAATATTTTTTAACAATTTAAAATAGCATATATTTTCTCCAAATCATACGGATTGGGATGTAACTATAATGGGACCATCGGGATGGTTTACTCTTTCGTTTGCAAGCAAATGCGGTTAAATATTCTACTTTCAAAGTTATCGCGGAACAAATAGGAGAAAAACATAAGGATTCAATAAAGAACCTCCTCCTTTTTTGAAGTCGGTTAAAAATTGAGAAATATTTTATAGAATAGTATGTATATTTACTAATTTTCAAAGCTCTTCACAGATAATATATTTGTAGCTCTTTATTTGCTAAAGACGCTAATTCATCAAATAAAGTCGTTTTAATGGATTATGTTAATTACAAATATATTTAAAAAGTATAATCTCTTAGTATTTGTTTTCAAAATATGTATTGTTTACCCGTTTAATTTAAAATTATCCTAAATGATGTCTTATTGTACCACTTGGTTTTGAAACAGACATGTTATTAAAATTTAAAGGTTGTAGTGTGAATAGTTTGGGTTATGTTGTTAGGTCAGTCAATCAAGTGCAGTAATCCTTCGTTATCCGTTGAGGCTACGTTCGCCGAGCTTACCGAATACATTTTCTTCATTCCAAAAACACGAAAATTATGTTGAATAGGCCTATGCTCACACACACTCACACATACACACACACACACACACACACACACACACACACACACACACACACACACACAACACACACACACACACACACACACACACACACACACACACACACACACACACACACACACACACACACACACACACACACACACACACACACACATACTCACACACACACACACACACACACACACACACACACACACACACACACACACACACACACACACACACACACACACACACACACACACACACACACACACACACACACAAACACTCACACACACACACACACACACACACACACACACACACACACACACACACACACACACACACACACTCACTCACACACAAGTATTCTTCATTGTTAAACACTTTCCACTAAATCTGTAAACACGTAATCTTAGACAAATAACCTTTTACACGATGTTAATTTGATTTTTAAAAAACTTGTTATTTTACTTTTATACACACTTCTTTATATGGCAATAGTTCTTCTCGACTATATTTTAGTGCCCATTCTAGAGAGGTATCAATTTCTGTAAATGCTGCAGCTGTTTTCTTAAACATATAATTTCACCGTCGGATTTTAATGTCGACTTCGGAGATACATTCTTACGATTTTTCTGTCTTCGTTATCCGAGATAAGCAGTTAGTTCTCCCACCTCTTCTTCCATCAAATCCTCGTTCGCACTTTTCAAAAATTGGTCGACATCTTGACCATTAATGTTTTCAAATCCTTCACCGTTAATTGAATGTGCTATTGAGACAATATGAGAACAATGTTGTGAGCGTTTGTCGTGACATCGTCTTGGCTAACACAGTCTTGCCACAGTTTCTTCCAACATGAACCCATCGATGATGGTTTAAATCCGTCTACTGATTCTTTTATTTTAAAAGACTTCGGGATATCATATTTTTTCCAGCATTTTCTCACTGGTTAAGGAAACTCTAAACTACCATTGGTTTCATCATGTAACGGCTAGAAGTACATCCCAGTAGAAGAGTCAAACGATCCTTTATGGGCTTAAACCCCGCAGAAGATCTCTCCCTCTTAGATAAAAATCTTCGTGAAGGCATTCTTTTTAAAAAAAATCCTTTCTCATCCACGTTAAAAACTTGATCTACTGTGTAGCCTTTCTCCGAAATAAGATTTTTAAAATGCGTTAGAAATGAGTTGGGGCTTCATTATCCGCTGATGATGATCTACCGGTAATTTCCTCGTTGTGAAGAGAAAATCCCCTCTTGAATTTGTAAAACCAGCTAAATTTATTGGCTGAAAATTGTTGACTGTCACTAAAGTTGTTGGTACGTTCACTACAGATTTGAACAAAACGTTCATACAAATGCCTAGCTTTTTCACGATAAAAATCTAACTCAGTGGCACTCTCTTTTGTGATTGATCTTCTATCTCCCCACATTCAGAGAATTTTCCTTTTTTTCAATGTTTATATCGCGACACACAGAGGTAACTTTCGCCGATTGTCAAGTTCCTTTTCATTCATCTTTATGTTTTCTTCATTTTTTTTTATGTAACGCGCTGTTGACTCTTTAACGCTAAAATGCTTTCTTCCCTTTTAAATGTTTCTAAAAAGTAATTTTTCCTAATCAACGACATAATGACGTCGTTTGCCTTTTCTTGTCCCTATCCGAGTTGAATATTCCCATGATGGCATTATGGCTTGGATAAACAATTAAAATGGAAAATAATACACTAAATAAACCTATTCAGTATAAAAATTCCACGAGTAGACACTACGTTCCAAAAACTAGCAGACACGACGACCAGTTGCGACACCTGTTTGATAACTGGGAAAAACAAAATCCCAGTAGCTATGCCGTCGGATACGATTAACGATATTTGGATTTTGAAAACTACCAAATCATCAGTAAATAAACAGTAGGTATGCTTAACTTATGCTTGGATTGACTCGCCACTTGAATGATTGTTATAAATAAGGAATGCCTAATCTTTTGAGTTGTAGGGCTAATTGTGTAGCGTCAAAATACGTTGTTAGAAAAATAATCAGATATCTTTGTGATAAATAACTACAGTAGCGTGAAGGCAAGTCAGGGAGGGCCGAGACAGGTTGGAAAATAGTAAGATAAATTCTCAATTAGATGAAATTCAAGTACACAATTTATCAAAAATTATAACTAAATTTATACCTCAGATTTTTTTACACAGGTATTTTTTTTGAGCACAATGTACACAACATTTAAATGAAATGTATACTTTTATAAAAGAAATATAAGCAAGGATTGTTCAAATTTTGTAAACTTGAAATTAAATCAATATGACTGCTTGAAAGGAATAATAGTACTAAAGTTTGCCGTTCAATGTGGCAACAGCGTCACAATGGAGAAATCTTCATTTTGGATAAAACTCTTGAAAGTGTATCACAGGCAGCTCTTCGATTATACATGCCTTTTTCAAGCACCTACGTCTGTGAAAAAAACATTTGCAGCACTTGCTGCAGTAAAACAAACTATACGAACAAACTTGATTTTGCTAATGACTCTCGTTGTGCCTTTACTAAAATTCAACCTCAAATAGGTTGCTAGTGAAACAAATTTTAGCTCATCCATCTCACTAACCAATTTTCCTCACTAACCAATATCAGCTAATATTTACCTTGTGAATTAAAACTTGAAATGTTGTATAATGTTTCTTGTGAAAGTATGCATAAATAAATAAATTGTTTTAAATATACTGAATATATATATATATATATATATATATATATATATATATATATATATATATATATATATATATATATATACAGTGAAACCTCCCTGAACGGACACCTCCAACGTACGGACACTTCTCTTCAATGGACATTTTTCTGGGAACCGAAAATTTAATAATACTGCTTAGGATTTTTCCTTCCTTTGAACGGACACTCCATCAGTACTGTATTACTGTATTTTTTCAGTTTTTTTTAAAATTTGCTTTTGAATTTATGTTTAGTAACAGTACAGTATTTATTGTACTGTATACTGTACTTATAAAAAGGTAGCCTACATTATTAATTAAATACTGTAGATTAGTATTAAATACATTAGTAATAGTTAAATACAGTAGCCTATTATGTATTGGATTAGAAAGAAGTGTGTAGGAAATAAATACTGTAATAATATTTGAAATTCTGCTTATTTTTAACACCCCGCCACTAAACGGACACCTCTCATAGGAGGACAAAACATCGAGAACCGTTTAACCGAGGTTTCTGTGTAGCCTATATGTAATTGATGAACACAAATATTTCAAATACAAGAATAGTTTTAATTTATATACGACTCAAAGATTTTCGTAAAATAAGTACTAGCATCTTCAGAAAAAACAATGATAGCCTCTAACAAAATTTTTACAAAAATTAAATCATGATTGAAGATGATTTAATTTTTGTAAAAATTTTGTTATATCATTGTTTTTTCTGAAGATGCCAATACTTATTTTACTGTCATCGAAAAGCCTTAAATAATATTTAAAATAATACTATTCTTGTACAAATATTTTTATTCTTTAACTATATTACAAGAAAACGTATCACCATATTTAATATATTAATACATATATATATATATATATATATATATATATATATATATATATATATATATATATATATATATATATTTGTGTGTGTGTGTGTGTGTGTGTGTGTGTGTAATATTTGTTTCTTTTTCATATGACAATACCATTTATTTATAGTGTAAAGTGGAGTGGGCCTGAGAGGCTTTCATTTCAAGAAGAGGGAACGTGGTATTAAAACATTTGGAAACCCCTAGGCTACTGTATTTCTTGTCTTTGTTTTAAAATACCATACATATTATCAAAAAATGCTGTAATTTTGGCTACTCGCTATGATACTGTAACCTATGCTACAATGCTGTAATAAACTTATCTACAATAATAACAATAGTTCACAAATGACTTCATTTAATATCGCAAGTCAACCTCATTTATTTAAACAATATTCTCTGCGAGTGTAAACATGACTAAAAACAGTTTTGTGATTCTTATGGAAACCTATAGGGGACTATAGTTTGTCACACCATCGAATAAATTAAATAACATTAATGTAATATTGAGTCCAAATTTTAAAGCAATGAAGAACTTCCGGAAACCTAAGATTTTGAACAAATGAATATTTAGATTTGTTTTGTAGATAATCATAAATTTACGTAAAAAATATGAAAATAAATATATATGCAACTTGTAAATATAAAATCAAAAGATTATAATGAATTAGTGAAGAACAGGTAAAAGTTAAATCAAGGCATATTCATATGTTCAAGGTTATTGATCATTTGAAGTCATTGCAAAAAGGTTTCAATAATGTGCATTTGAATGACGACCTCGTTTGTAATCTGCACGTTGCAGAGTAAGATATTTTTCATATAATATATATATATATATATATATATATATATATATATATATATATATATATATATATATATATATATTAATATTTAATTTAGTAAAGTCGGGATTTTATCAAAGCGTTCGTAGTTCCTTTGTGATTATTAGTCATAATAATAATGGCCTAACGAAATTTAAAATTTTTGTACACGAGAACCTATATGAATTTACCATAAGCTGCTACCTTTTGAGAGGATATAATTCCTTTTATTTAGATGTGTATATGTTTACTTCTGAACTGACTATCTAGTTCATAAATTACAAATCGGATGAAATTATGTATAGCCACATTTATAAAGATATAAATATTTTCATTATATTTATGTTACACCATGGATTTCTCTAAATATTTTTTAAAAATGCATCATTAACGCATCATAGTTAGTATGCGTGTCTTCTATATTGTTTGTGAACCTTCAACTTTGTTGACATTTTCTATAAGACTTTGTTTGTTGAAATTTTGTTGATGTTTACAAATATAGTAAAGTCACGTAGATATATTAAAAACAATATAATCCCACGGCACAATATGTTAAATAGAGCTACAAAACCTTTAACCCAATTTGTGACCATCATCAGAAGATTAAACTTATAGGCATAATCAGGGTTGTAACTTTCTGATATCCCAATTGTGTTCCTAATAGTCTATGTATCTTAAGGTTTTGTAACGGCTTCACATTTTTCGTGACAAAGGATTTTTTTATTCTTTATATTTTAATCTCATTTTTATCATAGTAACTTTTACTTAAATTTCCTTTCGATTGTTTAAAGTTCCAGTTTGAAATTGTAAGCGTTGTTAACGATTTAATATAAATTTGTTATTAGCGGCAATAAACTTCTCCATCTCCGCAAGAAATATTCATTGATAAAACGAGGTCGGATATCAAGCAAACTTTGTAAATTAAGAAGAAAGTCTTAAAAAGCGAAGTTAGAGTTTTCTCGCCATGTATTTTATATCTTCAGGTATACAGGGTTAGTTGGAATCTATCAGTCACCTTCACATGTAGCACAACGTTTTTCTGTTATCAAGTAATACAGAGTGAAATAGGTCTACTATTAGCTAGTTCACGTTATGAAAGTTCTTTTAAACATTAGGCCTATGACACATCAGTAGTATACTATTCTTTTACAAGATTTGTACACATTAGGTGAGTGCATGTGTGCGCAGGCGAATGTGTGTACGATTGCGCGTGCAAGATTTTAGAGTGTCTGTGTATGTATACGTGCGCTCGTTCGTCTGCGTGTGTATGTGTGGGTGTGTGAGCGTGCAAGCGTGTGAGCGTGCTAGCGTTAGTGCGTGTGCGTGCGTGGTCGTGTGTCCGCGTACTTGTGAAGGGGGGGGGGGGTAGGCGTACACGTGTATACAGGTGTGTGTGTGTGTGTGTGTGTGTGAGTGATGTGTGTGTGTGTGTGTGTGTGTGTGTATATATATATATATATATATATATATATATATATATATATATATATTTTTTTTTTAATATATATATACTGTATTTAGTTGTGTTTACATGAATTTTAGTATTTAGTGCAGTTTAGTTCATAGTTGCTGTGTCTTCAAATAAGATGGTTTGTTTTTTATTGATGGAGTATATACTAATAATGTGTGGAGAAATATTTTAAATCAATTCAAAAGAAGGAAAAATGTAAAATAAATTGAAGGAAGGAAGTAGCTATCACGATGTATTCATGGCACTTCTACCACGTAAGAAAGTAAGCTGGAAAGTAAAGACTTAGTAGAATACTATTATTTATGACGATTATGAAACATTTTGACACATTGTTAGATGAAATTTCTAACAAATCCACGAAAAAGATATTATAATATTTGAGTACGATCACCTCAGTGTCAGTATGTTTTTATTAAACTCAATCACACGAAAACCTTCTATTCCTATTTCAGCCTTAATTCCGGCGAGTATACTTCTATAATCATCCACCCTTGAATCCCGCAAGACAGCGGTAATGCACTACAAATTATAAAATAGTTTCTTCACTTATGACATTTAACAGGAAATTAAATTTCTACGGAACAGTTGCAACATAAAGTAATTATGAACGACATTAACCTGATATTATGTCATCTAAAAGTAACTAAACATAGTGTATATGTTTAATTCTGAAAGGTTGGATGAGGAAAGGCTACTTTCACAAGAAAATGGAAAGAGTATCTATTCACTTGCCAAAACAATGCTAAGCATTAGATTACCAGGCATGAGTTCTCTTGTCAAGTAAATAGGAAGAGGTTTTATTCGTTTGACTAAACTACGTTTCCCATATTTCTGTCTACAGCAAATAGATACCTCTTTATGTTCTATATAAAGTGTTAGTTTATTTCGAACCTGAGCTATGACAATGAAATATGATTTTCTTACCTGATTCCTGAGGACCTTAATTCCTCTATTTTAAACCATATTAGGCCCATATCCATATGTGTTTCCCTTCCATCTTACGGTAAGATGTAGACTATAAGTCCTTAAAGGTTTACTATAAAGCATCTTTACTAACTATTGAAGCTGAATAACAGAAATGAATGAAATTTTCATTGTATTTAAAGGTGTGTGTATATACGTTTATGTATACATATAAATATATACGTGTTTATAAGCATATATATATATATATATATATATATATATATATATATATATATATATATATATATATATATATATATCACTTACACTTTAATGTATTTAAACAAGAATCTTACTTGCTATATATGCAAGTACTTGAAAATATATGCTAGTACTTGAAAGAAAATCTAAAAGTTATTTAAATGTTTCCTTTAGATTATATTATAATTACCTTACCTTTCTAATAGTCACACCTTTATGTTTCTAAATAATTAAAAAATCATCTAAACTGAACATCACCTACATTTGTACATCTGACATCCAATTATTACAAATTATACCATGAAATACATTATTATGATGCAGTGACAAAGATTGATTGCTTAACTAATAGTACAATTTATTATAAAGATGAACTCTAGAGGCTTTAGGTTTTTAATACAATAAATTTTAATAAATACAGTGTTAGATTGCTCTTTCTCTCGGGTCGTTAGTACGGGATCTTCTATAAAGTAGAAAGCGGTGATAAAAATCTAGATTAATTTTTATAAAGACAATACATTTAAATTTGTTCTGAATTTCCTAATTTATAAATCTCTGTTGGCTGAATCACTTCTTTATTATTATTATTTGTTAACTTCTTCACTTCACTTTTACACAATAATTTACCTTAATTCCTATTTTCTTTAATATTTGCTTAGTCCATTACTCGTCGCACTTTTAGAATGTCTATACACAAATAAATTCCTTTTACAATTCCCTTAAATCTTCTACACACATTTTCCCCTTTTAAAACATTGCTTACAATATTTATACAATTACTTACATCTCGTACGTTTATTAATTGAAAAAATGTGGGCAGGGGTACCCTTGGTTAGTAAAATCCAAAAAGGGGTACGTTGTTAGAAAGGTTGTGAAACATTCTTCTGTTGAGAGCCGGGATTGGGCTTGAACTCTTGTCCTCCCACATTACTGAGTACAATTGGAACGTACGTAATTTAATCCTGCCTATTTTTACACGACAACCCTCCCTGGAAATAATATACTGTATTTAAAAGGTATAATGTAAGATTTTTCTTTTAATTGTTAAACTTTTATTTTGGATCAAATGAATATTATTTGAGAAAAGTATTGCACCTAGCAAACTAAGTATGGACACCCATATGAAATTTGAAGAGGCTGAATGTGAAGGCAATGCATACTAGCCAATTAAGCAGCTATAAAATTCAGGTTTTAACCTTGTTTAACCTATTGCTACTTTTAAAGTACATATGAAAATAAACACATTAATGTAATCAATCGTACTTTTTATTAAAAAACAATAGGCTATGTAAATATTTACGGGAGGCACACCTTTTATGTATATAAATATTTTAGTCCCAAATCATGTTCTAATTTTTCACCAATTTTTAAAATAACCTTATCGTATCCATAGGTCTAAAAATTACGCCTGTGTATTTATTTTATTTTTTAAAGTCGGGGTAAGTGCGGACCCTGGCCTCTGGGTATGAGTGCTCATAACTCTAAGCTCTATTATGTGAACATATATTTCCAGATCTAATCAAAATTGAAATGCTTTAATTAGCATAAAGGTTTCCAAGCATTTAGATCACCCTATATATTGGCAACGGTAAGTGTAGGTAGGGGAGGGGCTGAACCTTGCGTCAAGTCAATGCTCATTTAAAAGTAAAATTGGCTTCCAGATGGTAAAGCCTGTGCGCTTCTGTAGAGAGGGTGGAGCAAGAGAGAGGAGAGAGAGCTGGTTTTATTTAAGGTTTAGAAGTACTTATAATCAATAACCCAATATACTCTATATCTAGGAATTTTCTTTTCATTTTTTGTTATCGGATATTTCTTTTCTTAAAGAGTTTGATATTTCAATAAAATATTTTATTATTTAGTGTGTTAATTTTTCAATTTAAATTAATTTAAAAATAACTAAATCAATTAATATAATATGCTAAATAGGAGCTGGGGTTTATATTTATTGAAATTGCTTGATGTAATCATCATGAATTCACTGATTAAACTAATTTTAAAAATACTTAACTAGGTGAATACGTAATTGCTTACTTGCTCACGCGTTTCAAAACATTCGTTCCTTTTACGAAGCTAACCCTCTACTCGAGTCATAGGGTAGAGTAGATCGAGTAGATGGTTAGCTTCGTAAAAGGAACGAATGTTTTGAAACTCGTCAGCAAGTAAGCAATTACGTATTCACTTAGTTAAATATTTTTAAAATTAGTTTATATTTATGTTTAAAAAATACAGTGTTCCAAAAATAATGACGGGATTTTGAACGAGCGAAATTGAACGACTGTTGAAGATAACTAAATACCAATCTGAAGTTGAAATTAGTAAGTTTTGTTTACCGCGTACAGACTTTGGCAGTTTCATGCTCAATGAGATTGACGACAATTCCGATTTTCTTGAAAGAGTGCTGTTCTCAGACGAAGCTACGTTCCACAATGTCCTTAGTAGTCACAATTGTCGGATATAAAGTTCAGAACAATACAACCTTGTGCAAGAATATGTGTGCGATTCGCCTAAAGATAATTATTATTATGGTGTAGGTTAACCCTTTTATTTTAATCCCTTTTATTTTCGTCGAAAAAACAATTATTGACCTAATTATCCTACGTTAATTTTTATTACCTCAAATCGAAGACATTAAACAACAGACTGGTCAACGAGTCATTTAAGTGCAAGATAGCGCCCCCTTCATTACCGTTAGTTAGTGCGCGACAAACTTAACATCAGATTTCCAAATGGGTGAATAGGCAGGGGTACGCCTATTCTCTGGCCTCCCGAGAGTGCTGATTTAAAACCCTTTGGGATTTTCTATGGGGTTGCGTAAAGAACATGTTGTATGTTGAAAACATTCGCGATTTGAGACATCAGCGTGAGCGAATTTCAACAGCAATCACCACTGTAACACCAGAGATGCTAAAATGTCTAGAAATACAAGAAGAAAATACAACTATATTGAAAACTTATAAACAAAAATGTTTGGAGTTTGTATAGGCCTATGCTATTTTAAATTTAAAACTAAAATTATTTTTAAAAATTTTCATATGGACTAATGAAAACACATAGGACTACATACATATATTATAATGAATTTTTTTATACAAGGTAATGCATTTTGCAAGGTAATACATTTTGCAAGGTAATACATTTTGTTTAAAAGTATTAAAGAATTTATTTAAAGTATCCCTAGCGTCTGTTGTTAGAGAATAACAAAACGTTATTTTTCAGAAGCAAGATATAATATGAAGTATACATACTAAACAGTGAAACTGAACTCTCACAACAATAAAATCTTTAATGACGTTAACCATGTTTCAAAAACTTTTTGCCTTCCTCAGTAACAAATACACTAATCACCCTGACATCCTATTAATCCCTTAACTAAACATTGCTCAGGCAATGAATCACTCTACAAATTATACGAAACATTCCTAAAAGCTAACATTACTGTTTTTATGTTATTTAAGCTAAACAAATATCAATAAGTCAAAACTCAAGTTAAAACTATTTACATTAAAAAAATCTTAGGAAATTGTTAGGCAAATATTGGAAATTGATAAGGAGATTTTAAACTGGATTACAAGATTTGTAAGGCCTACTTTGACTGTAATTATAAATTACAAATACAATAATATACTAAAATACTGATTATACGATACAAAAAACTATGAAATACGAAATAATCAAGTTAAAACTGTATTCAGTGGTACAAAATTACCATATACATTACCATTATACATGGAATTAACCAATATAGACAAACATCATTTTAAATACTATTACTAGAAAAGTTTTTTTGTTTAGTTTACTTCACTAAAATTATTAAAACAGCTTTAATGTAAATAGCTCTGTTTATTAATAAAGTAAAATAGGTTATTAGCAAAAATAATTGGTTAAATTAATAACCAAATTTTCCAGAGGCAAAGTATATTCAACAAAAATAGAAAAATTGTTATAATTCATTGTAACATTCATATAATGCATAACTCAAAATTTAGACGAGACTCATACAAACGATCACCAACCCTCGGGATCAAGGACTCCCACTAGAATGAATTTTTGGCATAACTAGGTTCATTATTCACTAAAGCATTGCAGTATTTATTTATGTACCACTTTTCTCAGACACCCAATGTAATGTACTTGTTACATTGTATAAAAGGTTGTAATTATCTATTTTAAGAAGTATAGACTAAAAAATGATCGACCATAGGAGTGTTAGTAAAATGGCTAGTGCTCTCTGCTTCTTACATTTCTCCACGTTTGGCCGATAAATTTTTTTTCACGTTCCGTCATAATAACACCTAAATTTCTTATTATTAACTTCGAAATCCTTCGGATAACATCAGCGTTTCACGGATAATGGCCATGAAGTTCCTGAAACATGTATAACTACACTATAGATTCAGATGCAATAATTCAGATTTAGTGGTTTACGTCTATAATGCGCAAAATACAAATATATGTAAAAAGGCCTTCTTAAGACCGATATACAGCCTAACATTGCATGGTGAATGAACGTAAATACTAGGCTTTCGTTATTATTCAGCTAGGGAAAGGGAGTGGGCTGCCATACGAACAAAAGTAAACACTAGGCTATCGTTATTATTCAGCTAGGGAAAGAGAGTGGGCTGCCATACGGACAAAAGTAAACACTAGGCTATCGTTATTATTCAGCTAGGGAAAGAGAGTGGGCTGCCATACGGACAAAAGTAAACACTAGGCTATCGTTATTATTCAGCTAGGGAAAGAGAGTGGGCTGCCATACGGACAAAAGTAAACACTAGGCTATCGTTATTATTCAGCTAGGGAAAGAGAGTGGGCTGCCATACGGACAAAAGTAAACACTAGGCTATCGTTATTATTCAGCTAGGGAAAGAGAGTGGCCTGCCATACGGACAAAAGTAAACACTAGGCTATCGTTATTATTCAGCTAGGGAAAGAGAGTGGGCTGCCATACGGACAAAAGTAAACACTAGGCTATCGTTATTATTCAGCTAGGGAAAGAGAGTGGGCTGCCATACGGACAAAAGTAAACACTAGGCTATCGTTATTATTCAGCTAGGGAAAGAGAGTGGCCTGCCATACGGACAAAAGTAAACACTAGGCTATCGTTATTATTCAGCTAGGGAAAGAGAGTGGGCTGCCATACGGACAAAAGTAAACACTAGGCTATCGTTAACAGCTAGCTAAGAAGAGGCCGTGGGCTGTCATTCCAATGTGTTACGGTCAAAGATAAACACCAGGCTATCGTTAGCAGGTAGCTGAGGAAAGGCTGTAGGCTGTCATTGTATTGCCTTAGGGACAAAGGTAAACACTAGGCTATCGTTAACAGCTAGCTAAGAAGAGGCCGTAGGCTGTCACTCCATTGTGTTACGGTCAAAGATAAACACCAGGCTATCGTTAGCAGGTAGCTGAGGAAAGGCTGTAGGCTGTCATTGTATTGCCTTAGGGACAAAGGTAAACACTAGGCTATCGTTAACAACTAGCTAAGAAGAGGTTGTAGGCTGTCATTGCATTGCCTTAGGAACAAAAGTAAACACTAGGCTATCGTTAACAGCTAGCTAAGATAAAGCCGTAAACTATCATTCCATTTGATTAAAGTCAAAGGTAAACACTAGGCTATCGTTAACAGCTAGCTAAGAAGAGGCTGTAGGCTGTCATTGCATTGCCTTAGGGACAAAGGTAAACACTAGGCTATCGTTAACAGACAGCTAAGGAAAAACCGTAGGCTGTCACTTCATCGCCTTACGGGCAAATGTAAACACTAGGCTATCGTTAACAGCTAGCTAAGAAGAGGCCGTGGGAAGTCGTTCCATTATCTTACGGTCAAAGATAAACACCAGGCTATCGTTAACAGGTAACTGAGGGAAGGCTGCAGGCTGTCATTACATTGCCTTAGGGACAAAGGTAAACACTAGGCTATCGTTAACCGCTAGCTCAAGAAAGGCCGTAGGCTGTCATTCCATTGCGTTACGGTCAATGGTAAACCTTAGACTGTCGCTAACCACTTGAATTACTAGCCCGAGTTAACTCGGAATGTTTTTTTCTCCTTGTCTGATGTGTTTCACAAAGCGATAGAGATCGGAAATGTAAACGCAGGCATAGATAATGCATAGAGCATTTACGTTCCAAATTATTATACCGTGATTAACTGACATTTGTTTACAATATTATAATGACAACTACATTTTCGGGCGTCCAACAATTGTATCATTGACTTTTAATTTACAGTAGTCAGTTCATTCACTCTTATTGACAGCTATCGTTTATTCTTGCGTTAGTTCACAAAGTTTAGTTTAGTTTTATGCTCGCTTTACCGGATATAGCTCCGTGATTATATATTTGTTTCATCTTCTTCAACCCTATAGGTCGTAGCTCTACCCCCAACACCCCTTAATCTAACAGGGCTTCACTTTTCAGAGAGATTACCACAAATTGCCAAAAAACTAATCCAACAAAACAATGTAGGCTATAGTTTGTGCTCGACCACCTGATGCAAACGGCAAACAAAATAAGGAGAGCATTCAGATATTTCTACCCTGACTGAGATGTAGCACTTTGTGTTACACTATGTTTCAAAATTTACCATACTCTCGCAAATATATAAAACCATTTTTACACATTTTATTTATGTATTTATTGATAATAACGTATATATTTAGTGTTTTTTTTGGTGTGTAAATGAATTACATTTTTTTATCAGTGTGAAAGTGAAACATTCACCGTGTTATTCCCAAACTACATTCAAAAGCAGCAATGTTTGCGAACGTATCTTACATTATTTCGTTGTATAATCACTTCAAAGTTCTAATCTATGTGCATAAATATCATTTTATTATATAAGATGGAAGCTAAATAATTGTTCCATGTTACATATCATTTATTACGATACGTTTGTCATATTCCGAATGAACTCGGGCTCATAATTAAGTGGTATTTATGAGAGATATTTCATCCCTTATTATACAAAAAACAGTTTTTCAATGAAGGCAGTTCTAATGGGATATAGAGAGTATTAAAAATTTACAATAAGAAATGAATTTTTTTGGGAAGGAAATAATGTGAAAAAAATCGGAAAGTCAAGCTGACATTGCATTACCCGGACAAAGGTAAACACTTGGTTATCGTTAACAGCCAGCTTGGGAATGACAATAGCTCTCATCGCATCTCATGAAAATTAAACTATTATCATTTTCGCTGCCATTGCCTAACAAACTTATTACACTTTTGCTATTACTTGCGACCAAACTTTTCGTTAACTGAAGGTTGTTAAATTGTTAACTTACACTTGGAGGAAACGTTTTCGTCTTACAACTTCTTCAGCCTCTCCGAGAAGATGAAGGCTGAAGAAGTCGTAAGACGAAAACGTTTCCTCCAAGTGTAAGTTAACAATTCAACAATCTTTAGTTAACGAAAAGCCTGGTCGCAAGTAATAGCAAAAGTGTAATAAGTAATTAACAGCCAGCTCGTCATGAACAGCAACAAGATTTCGATAACAAATAAAGTAACACTAGGCTATGATTATCAAACAGAGAAAAGACTTATCATGTCATTGCCCGACATATAAAGTAAAAATGTTTCTTATCATTATCTGCCAGATGGATGTAGGAACCCACTACTTTATCACAGTCGGTATATTATGTATATGAAATAAGGCACTATTTAACGCTGTCTGACAGGTTTAAGTAAACACATTTTAATGCAACATCATGGTCTGCTTTGTGGAATAAAATGATAGGATGTCAACCTCGGTCTATCCATGCCTGCATCGTTTGCTTCTCTTTCTATATAATACTATAAAGTTAATATATTAAATTATCTCTATTTTGAAATAACCTGCATATGTTATCCCCCCACATGATAACAGCGTTCATAGTTGTTGCATTGATAATAATTACGAAAACTCTTACGCAAGTACGAAAACTTTAACTTACTCCATTTTAGTTAGCGGTTTTGTATTTTTCGACTGCATTTTGGATTGTTGGATCTTATAGTTACAATGAAACTACTGTATTCGTAGCACTTTTGTAAAGTTCCCCAATTTGTGTTGTAACATTAAAGTTATTATTGCTGTTTGCAGGGAACCTTGGTCGCGTGGATCTTATCAACGAATTTGAATACGATCTATTCATTCGACCGGACACATGCAATCCTAGGGTCCGGCTTTGGTTCAACTTCGCTGTGGACAACATACGCCTCGACCAGGTGCGTCCGGCATTGCATGGCCAAACCTCTTTCCAGCTCATTGTTTCGTAATTATAGTTTCAAACCGAAAAATGTTTTCGTTCGTGCAGCTCGAAAACAGTTGTAAAAATGCCTTCCTTTAAAAACCCTCCCTCATTTCAGGCTTTTTATATTTATTTTATAAGTGGTTCATTTCATTATTTTATATCAATTATTATATAGCTATTACAATCCATTTTATACGTAATAATGACATCATTAAAAAAATTATTCTGTTTGGAAAATACATTTCAACAGATCTTAATGTATTTAGCATGTCAGTTAAAATTATAAAATCTTTATAATTTGGGTAGCTAAAGCTTTAAAAAATAAATTTTACTGTCTGTAGTTTACAAAATATTTAAACATACAAGCCTTAAAACGTTTTTTAAATAAAACGTAGAATATAAGTTTTTTTTAAAATATACGAATTAGTCTACAATTTATTTATGACATTACATTTCCATTACGACATTTATAACAGAAATAACATTTAAGAATGATTACATAACTAAAGCCTAATACATATAAAACCACTTACGCTTTTTTTATTTATTATTTTTTTAAAGAACAATTTACTTTTTTAATGTAACTGTGGTATTTCAATCACTTACCAAAATTTGAGCTTAGCTTATCAGTAAGGGAAGTAATTAAATAGTAAAAGGCACAGTAATTCATATTCTCATATATGTTGTTAAAACAAAGTAATAATCATCAATTAATATAAGTATACAAATTATAAACCAAACAAAACAAGGGTGAACTGGTTGGTCCTCCTCCTGCCCAGCGAGTTTTGGACATCTGAGTTTATATGTCCGTTTAAAACAAGAGCTGCTGTAACACTCAGTGAACTATGTAAAAGGAGTCCCATAATGTCTTGTAATCAAGCAAACAGTCCTGCTCAGGACTACCTACGCTTTCAAAACTGAAAGGAAACCACCCAGACAGACTGAAAGTAAATTATTAATCACTTAAACAATATGACTATCCAAACTTTAAATTTTGTAAATTTGTTAAAACTTACTGAGACAGAACATTTTCGATTCCCATGTGGCGATCTTCAACAGTGTCTTCTGCGATCTTCAAAGAGAAAACACTGATGAAGATCGCCACATAGCAATAAAAAAATGTTCTGTCTCAGTAAGTTTTAACAAATTTACAAAATTTAAAGTTTGGATAGTCATAAACTATTGTTTAAGTGATTAATAAGTTTCACCGAACGTAATGGACTACAAAATTCAAAAATGAAAGTAAATATATAGTATGAAAAATGAATAAAAGTTATTAAGTATAATATTTAACAGATAAGCACTTCTTAATGTATGTGTGACAAATGGAACCAAAAGAACTGTAGTATGGTGCCCAGACAGAATAACTACAAAAAACCTCTCTCGATCTGAGGATGGAATCAAACAAAAAAGAAGCACACATTTCAATGGGACAGAGATTCCCGTAAAGAAAAGAGAGAGAACTCTACATCAATCGACCAACATTTAACTAACTAAAAAAAAACATGGCAATTTATTATTAATAGACTGGAATGCCAGATCATTAAAATATAATGCACCCGAACTGGAAAGAGAAATTCATGGGAAAATATAAAAATAGCCTGCATACAGGAATCGTTATCAAATAATGAAGACTTTCATTCGAAGTTAAACATTACAATCTATATAACTTATCTAGAAACAATTCGAGAGGTGGAGGATTATTCACCCTAGTACATGAGTCATTACATATTGAAGACTGTGATATGAAAATTACCAGAAATTTGGACTACATAATAATGAATATAAGAGTTACCAAAGAAATACAACTTCCTCCAGTCTACAAATATATACCATCCCAGAGAATTGAAGAGAAGGAATTGGATGCACTAATTAGCTGCAACAAAAACCTGATCATAGTTGGAGACACCTACAGTAAACACCAGAGTGAGAACAATGGACCAGATAGTAAAAACGGCACTCAGCTGTTCAAATGGATCCAAGCCCAAAACGTACTTTTGCTAAACCAAAACATAAAGCCCACATACCAGTCACCCTCAACAGGAGCCTTAAGCACCTTAGATTTAACACTGTCTTCATCATGGAGAGAATGGAAAGTAATTGGTACATCGAAGAAGACATAGGAAGCGATCACTTCCCAATATACTTAGAACTTTCTATCTCAAGAATTCTAGTTTAGAACCCATCTATCATAAGCAATTGATACAATATTTTAAAAGCTGATTTGGGAGCTGCTTTCACAGAAGAAACTAGAGCAAGTGACATAAAACAATAAACGCCGAAACTTTTAGAAATAAAACTTCTTCAAGTGGCTGACCACACTATCCCCAAAAATAAACCAAGAAGGGAACACAAATTTAAAAATAGCTGGTGGTCAGAGAAAATTAACCAAATTAGGACAAATCGACAAAGGGCTAGAAGAAGATGGAAAGTGCAGAAAACCAAATAATGCAGGCAAGAATACAACAGATGCAGCTCCTTCCTGAAACGTACAATAATCTCAGAGAAATGGAAGTCTTGGAGAGAATTTGTGAGCTCAATAAATCCAAATACTCTATTCAGCACAGCCTGGAAAAAGTTTAAATCGATCGAAGGTAATACTGGCAAAAAGATCAGCCACATACAAAATGAAGCTGGAGAGTGGTTAAAGGACTACAAAAGAAAAGCGGAAACATTTAACATTTTTTATAAGAACATGGCTGGAAAGAAAATCCCATGGCCCAAGAAGCTCACTGAATAAACCAAAACTTTATTAGACCCATTTATCTTACGATTAAATATGATTGAGTAAATGAAAAGCTATATCAAGGAATTTATTTTAAAACTTGAAGGGTTTTATGCATTTAAAAACTTATGAGTTCATTTGTTGTATTATTTTTATACCTATTCAAAATTTGAGGCTATTTGGAGAAAGTATAAGTCAAACGTAAAAAAAAACTAAAATTAAAACATCATATAAGTGACGAATTTATTTTTTGCAGTTTTTTGTCATAATATAAGTGTTGAACAGTTTTTCATAAAATGTATACAGAATTACCAAAAACTTAATGATTATAACAAAATTATAAATATAGAAATTATTTATTTCGGTGTTGAACTTGATCTGATTATCACTAACTTTTACACTTAAATATAAACTTTCCTGAAAGTAGTTTTTGTACTTTGTTATTAGACTGGAGTTGGAAAGTTGGACAAAGTTAGAGAGTTAGGTGGAGTTGCAGATTTAGGTGAAGTTGGAGAGTTAGATGGAGTAGGAGAGTTAGGTGGAGATGAAGAGCTAGTTGAAGTTAGGAGGAGTTTGAAGGTTAGGTGGAGTTGGAAAGTTAGGATGGGATTAAGAGGTAGGTGGAGTTGGAGAATTAGGGGAGAATGGAAAGTTGGGTGGAGTTGGATGGATTGGAGTTTTCGGTATGATGGACAGAGTTGTAGAGTAGGTGAAGCTGAAGAGTTAAGTGAGGTTAGAAAGCTGGGCAGGTTTGGTAAGTTCGGTGGAATTGGAGAGTTTGGTACGTTTGATAAGAGGGGCAGGGTTGGAGAGTTCAACCGAATTGGAAAGTTAAGCGAATTTGAAAAGTTAAACGAATTTGAAAAGTTATGTGGAGTTGGAGAGTTAAGCGGAGTTGGAAAGTTAGGCGGAATTGGAGAGTAAGGCGGAGTTGGAGAGTTTGAAGTTAATCAAAGTGGGAGAGTTAGACGGAGTTTGAGAGTTGAGTGGAGTTGGAGGATTAGACAGGGTTGGAAAGTTGGACAGAGTTGAAGAATTAGGTGGAGTTGAGAGTTGGGCGTAGTGGGAGAGTTAGGCGGAGTTGGCGAATTGAGTCGGAATTGAATAGTTATGGAGTTGATAAGTTAAGCTGGAGTTGAAAAATTAATCTGGACTTGAAAAATTAGGTTGGAGTTAAAAACAATCTTAAAGTGGCCTCTTCATACAATCAGAAAGTTTTACTTTTAAAAAGGTTTATTCTTTTAAAAGATGACAGATATTTCCTATAAACAATCTTGGCTGCGTGTTGTTTGTGGTATTAATTTTTAAAAAATTATTTAAAGATAAGAAATATTTACAGTAAAGTAATGGGTTATTGCATTGCTTAAATCATGAGTTTTAGGAGCCATTTCTTTCGGATTCACTGAGAAACTTTGAAAAATAAACCCTGTAATCATATTAGACATCTTAGTGTTAAATATAAAGACTACACTTTTATAGCAAATACTTGATAAGAACAACAAACCATTTCTCGAAATGTCTTCTTTGTAATAAATAAATTTACCTAACTCGCTCACAGTCATTTATTATCCTTCAATAAAAACGAAGTTCGATTTTGATTAGGTGATTGCTGAACTAAGCGAACAATTAACAAAAAGTCGTTACAGAATCCTACCAGAGACATCTAACAGAATCCCTCCACAATCAGGAAGACCACCAAACCGAGATAATTATATCCACTTCCAGCCACGTAGAATCCACAGGATCACATGGCTGAATGGGAGACCAGACTGGTCAGCGCTCAAACTCTCTAGGTCTAACAGGATGCCTTTATGCTCACCCAGGATTTAGTTTCTAGACTGCGATCCGGCATTAGATAAGGCGAACTGAGAGTGGATAAAAGTTTGATTGCACTACCTAAATCAAACTAATCAGACGGGGAATGGAAGATAAGGAAACCTGGTGTTTCGGAAGGCTCAAAACAGTTCTGAAAAGAGGTCAAAACAGTAGTGTGTTGTTGGAGTTCATCTCATCCCAAAGGCAGGTCGGTCAACAGTCCAGGCCTTATAGTGAGGCCGAAAGACTTTTGCAGGCTAGTACCACCACGAGTATTGCCACCAAGTCTCCTGTCTCGGGCCTGATGCTAGTCATGCGAGCAGGAATTATTTGAACATTGATAAATGCAGTAGGAATTGTCTATTACTTAAAACATTTCAGTTTGACAAGAATTCTAGTTTTTGCAACCCAATTCTGCCCTTCTGCTTTTTTCTATCCTTTGATTCCATCTTTTTAATCTGATTACAAAGGGAAAAGGTTGAATTATAAGATGAATTACATATACTATTTGGAAAATATATAATTCTGTATAGAAAAACACAATGTTGGTAATACTAATAAATATATGTCCATCTCTTTTATAAAAATAATGAATGGCGAGTATTGTAAAAAATTTAATTCCTATTTTCAAAATGTTCCTTCATGTTACACCGATCACTCACTTTCCACTGTAAAATGTATCTTCTTTAGTAATACATTAATGGATTGTGATGAAATGTCCAATTCTTATAAGAGCAGCAAATGTAGCAACCTCCCCATTGAACAACTGTATAGAGATCTAGGTCAACAACTGGATATGGAACTCTTTACTATCTAACTTATTTCATATTGTTTTTTTTTTTTTAGCATGTTATTCTTAACATAGTGAACTTCAGCAAGAAAAGAAATTGCTTTCGACAAGGAATGACGCCATTAGTGAAGTCTACCAGTAGGAATAAATGGTAAGTTTAATTATCTTATATATCTTGGAATGATTATTTTGAATTACAGATAAACAAGGCTATGAGTGCTGTGAGGGGGTATTAATGCCCTGGTTTATATAAGTGGGGATAGAAAAACATTAACAACAATTATCTAAAGTACAATTTGATGTTTTGAAGAGGGATAGATTGTAAGGCATCAGAAAACAGTAATACTAGGGATTGAAAATTAATGCCACTAAATTTGTGCTCCTGGTATGTAACATGAAGTTACCTTAGTAATTAGCCATACATTAGTACCTAGGTTTACTAGTATTGTCTAAAAATGTGTCTTTTGTAAAACTTAATATCCAAATGCAATCAGTTTTTCAAGTTGTAATTGTTACATTACTAATGTTGTGTTTGAGTATAACAATACTAAGAAAGGAGTATCCCATTAAAAAGCAAAATACATTATTAAATACACAAAGAATAAGATGCAAGAATAACCTTTTATTATGTAGCCAACGCTATATTTTAAAAATTAAATATTTAAGTATTTTATAAAATATCTTCTTTTACTTTAATTTTAATTTAATTTTTTCAGTTTTTGTGTTGTACAAAAAACACAAAAAAGTGTGTATAGTGTACTCTAGCATATTGGACATCTCCAACCTATTCACAAAGAAACAATAAACATACTCAAACAAATGTTAATAAAAAACAACACACTAGACAACACAACCAAAGAAATAATAACCCTAACAGAAACAATTACTTTTCAGAATTCTCAGTTTCTTCACATACAATGCAAATACTATACACAAAGCAAAGGCTTATCCATGGGATCACACATCTCAAGTATATTGTCAGAAATATTCATACACAATTTTGGACAAAAACATATCATAAACAACAAACATGCCTACAAAATGATACATTGGTACAGATAACATCCTAATCCTATACAATGGCAACATATGCAAGATAAACATCTTCCACAATTACATAAACAAATTACACAATAACATGAACTTCACACTGGAAACAGAACAAAATCAACTTCTTAGACCTAACGATAACAAAACAAAACAACAAACACACATTAAAAATATACAGGAAACCCACCACCACAGACAGAGTTATACACAACATGTCCAATCATCCCACACAACACAAACATGCTGCCTTCCACTCCATGATACACAGATTAATCGACATACCCATGAGCAATGAAGACAACATAAACAAACTAAACAGAATAAGACACATAGCCCATAAAAACGGATACAAACACACCTTGATACACAACATAATGTGCAAAAAACAACGTACACATAACACAACAAAAAACAATAACACACAAACACAAAAATACATAACACTACAAAACATCACAAAAATAGCTTCCTCGTTTCGCAAACTTAAATACAAAGTAGCATTCACAACACCCAACTTAATTGAAAAACACCTACACAGTTAAAAAACACACTGGGATAAACAAAACAGGGCAGGCGTATACAAGATTAAATGCAACAACTGTCCCAGCTTTTACATTAGACAAACAGGGAGAACATTTACCACAAGATACAAAGAAAACGTAAAACAGATAAGAAAGACACAACCCAAATAAAATTTCGCCATACACATACAAAACACACTACACTCACAGACTGACATAGGCACCAATCTAAAAATCCTACACTACATCAAAAAAAGCAACAAACGTAACAAAGTAGAAAATTATGAGATGTATAAACACTATAAATACTATCCACAACACATTCTAAATGACAAAACACACTCACAATCAAATACTGTATTTGAGCACATAATTAATAACTACTCTATGAACAATAACACACCACAGAACAGAAATGCCCCACTGACTTACAACAACACAACACACCTGAGAAACCGCCTTGTCAGTAATTCACAGCATTCAATAATGTACTGACTGACCTAGCGTGAAACACGTCAGCTGAATAAATCAGTAAGTAGTGTTTTTTTGCCAAGTTAATACAAAAAAGTGTAACTAATTTAATTGTTCATTTTTAACACAAACTTTTACTGATCTGGAAATGTTTAAAATTAAAATAAGTTACTTTCAATGTACATTGAAAATCCCATGAATATTATATAGCATTCAATGATTTATTACTTTTTACAACTTATAACATTAGGAATTATTACAATATGCAATAATAAACATACTGTTTCTTTCACTAACACACATACAAACCCCTTTTAAAATATTTGAGGACACTTTGTGGCAAATGTTTAGCTTATACTGTTAATATCTGCCAATATTTTCATATTTAGTTCATCCATTGACCCACCTTCAATAGATTTCTGTTTCTCCACAGAATAAAATTTGGGTATGCAAAATACTGGGCGATCCTGATAAGCTCATAACCAGAGATGAGTTGCTTGTCAAAATACTTATGGTAGAAATGTATGTTTTGTTTGATGTAATGCATATTGTAACTTTACTAAAATCAATAATAAATGTTCATCAGCTGCCAGAGTTCAACAAACTGTGTAATGATGTTATGACAAACAGTACTGTTCACTGTATTATCTGAATAATGGGGCTGAATATCTGAAAGCTTGTAAATTATAGCATTGTGAAATTTTCATGCAATATATGTTGATTTTCACTTAAATAAATTCTAATTAATAATTTTTAACATTTGTTGATTCCAACTTTGCGTGAGCTACTTGTAATCACTAAACACTTTTAAATGTTTTAAACTTGCCTATAGTAGCACTTACTTTGCTTGTTGAGGACGGCTGTTTTGGGAGATGTGTCCCTTTGTCAACTCAGATCGTAACTCGAAGTACGGTCTGAGTTGACAAAGGGACACATCTCCCGAAACGGCCGTCCTCAACAAGCAAAGTAAGTGCTACTATAGGCAAGTTTAAAACATTTAAAAGTGTTTAGTTAATAATTTTGTTGAGCACTGTGGACTAATTTCTTAATTAAATAAATAAAACCTACTAGCCACAATACAAAAATCTTTATTTAGATAAGATTTGTTTAAAGAAAAAGTTTTTGTTTTAAAAATGTTTGCAAAGTTTTAATAGTGAAATGAAATTGTTTACCAATTTTAATAAACATTAATAAAAATAATATTCTGCACTGGAACACCATTAGTGAGTTTATATTAAACAGTCAATAGCATTCAGACAAGATATGTTCAGATATTTCTTGATATTTAAAAAATATTCAGTATCATGGTTGCAGAAAAGTTTTTTTCAGTAAATGCTTTCTGTATACCCTCCTGAAAGTAATTTACTATACATCATTCTGGAAGTAATTTTTCTAGCACTCTTACACATAATCAGTACTGGGTCCTTTTATTAAGATCTAATAAAGAATGTAACTTAAGGATACAATGTTTCTTTTTTATAAAAAAAAGTTTGCTATGTAAATAGAGAACCAAGGGTTATTTTTAAACAATAGTAGTGTTTTGTGAATTTAAAGAAAATAAAATTATTAGTTTATTTTATTATTTTTTATCTACACTGTTAATAGATTTTGGCTTTTTTATTCTTAAACTATATTGTGGTTTATAAAGTTTAGTATTCCAAATATTATAACCAAATAATGTTTGTAACTTTAAGTTTTTACATTTTCAGGCAACGCATGCCAAACAAACATGTATACTACCATCGTTCACCTTACCACTGGAACCATTATATTTTGACATTAACTTTTGGATTTGATCGTGAAGACGATGTTTATCATTTTGCATTCTGCTACCCATATTCTTATTCCAAATGTCAAGCATATCTTGAAATTTTAGAGAGAAAAAAAATTCCACATTTCCAAAGGGATCTTTTAGCAAACTCTGTTGTAAGTGTAACTTTGTTATTTCAATACAATATTTAGAATATACTTTTAATCAGACTTATGTATAATTATTTTTACAAAAAAAAAAGATATTTTAAAAACTTATTCTCAATATATTCAAGAATAATTGCAAAACCGATTTATCATGTTTTAATAAGTCTTAATGTATATTTTAGAATAAAGAAATATAATTTTACTGTATCCTAGCTAGATACAAAACTAAACGATTTTTTATTATTTTGTTTCTTCAACTTGAACTCTATGTTCAACTAGTTCACACTTATATACTTTAACTTACAGATGCGTTGCACTGTCAAACTGTAACTGACTTTGTGATTATTTCAAGTATAGGCTAGGGATCCAAACATTATTTTAGTGGTTTAAAATGAGTTATTGCAGTAGTGATGTCAAGGAAGGAATGAGACTTGTAATGTAATTAGGCGTTGAGTTTTGAGTAGTTGTAATTTAAAATTATTGTATATTTTATACTGTTTGGAGCAAGCTCCACGCTTAAAGAGCAACCTCACCAAGGGTGTAGCCAGGGGTGGCCCAAGAGGGTTAATTAATTAACCAAATAATTTTAGCAGAAACATATTAACCTAGGTTAGTTAAAACCACTAGGTTTTTAGCAAGACAACTCCACGATGACTCAACAATTGTGTAATTTTAAGTGCTAAAATAGCATAAAATATGATTTATAGACATACAAATTTTCAAGATTTTCCTGGAAGGGTTTCAGTAAATGACCCCCCAAAACATTGTATTAGCATCACAGATCAGAGTTTGTCAAGCTGATGCTTTCAGCTCTACCAACTGCTAACTGCCAATTTCACAGTTTATGGAGGTGAGATATTTCCTTTTATAAGTAGTCAAGTTATATACTAGTTGTCTTTTTTAGACCGACTTTAAATTAATTTCTAACTTTACTGTTTCTTATAGCAGCTTTCTTGTATATTGTTATTGGATGTTAAAATTTTACCACTCTAAACTATTTTAAAGACTTCTTTAGTAGTGCTGTTAGCATATCCCTAAGTTTATTCCTATATAAACTAAAGTACTTTCAGACTTCTCAATTATGTAATTCCATTCGAACTGAAGCTCTAACAATGTTTGCCTGGGCTCTAAATTAGTACACAATGATATTTATTTCAGTAATGTATTAATAGTAATTACTAGGGTTTTTCTAGGTTAGGGCTTCAAGGGCCACTTTTAAATTTGTTTGTATTTGTTCTCTTTTCTTATGTTTTAGTTAAAAAAACTCACTCAAACTGTATTAATAATCAGTAGGTCAAAGTCTAAGGGTAAGAGCTCTTTATTGTTAAGAATATTTTTTTTTATTCATACAAGTAGAGCTTTAAAAAGGCAAGGTAGGCTGCAATACTTATTAATCAGGTATGTAGTCTTAACTTTAAGTGGTAATGGAAATTTTGCTTTGAACAATCTTGAAAGTGGTGTTATCTATATTTTTTTCCAAAGCAGACTGTTGGAGTATATAGGGATTTACATTGGGATGTTTTAGTTCCTTTTGATACAATAAATTAACTTCCTTCAAAGAGGTTGTGTTGTTTTTGAATTTACAGGAAACTCTAAAAACAAACAATGTAACAAATTTATCACAATATGATACAAATTGTTATAACAATTTAATATTTCATCTTGTAAACATTTTATATTTAATTAGGAATTAATTGTATTACCTTGAAAAATGTTTTGAAATTGATAATACATATCAATCCTTCCATTTTATTTAGCAAAACCGCCGACTTGATCTTTTGACAATAACTAATCCCAAAAACATGTCATCTGGACAAAAGTTAAGGGTTGTTGTGATCTTGAGTAGAATACATCCAGGGGAATCACCATCTTCATATGTTTGCCAAGGTTAGTTTTTTACTTATTGATTTAGAGTGTAATTTTATTTCTGTCTTTATGTAGGTGTAGAGAATATAAAAAAATATGAGGAAGGTAAAGGATTATATGTTTTGGGAAGAAAAATGTTAAGTATTCTCTAAACTGAGAAAGAAAATTATATAAATGTTGAATAAATCAATAAAAAAATAAGACAAACAGGGAATTTGGAATAGGATTTTTGAGAGCTACAGCATACTTGCTACTATACAAATGGATATTAATGGAATATAAAACAAATTAATAAGAATTTCTGCCTAAAAAAAGATGTTTTAAAATTTAAATGGCCTTTAAAAATGGATGAACAAAAGTAGTCAACTTTTTCATTATTCATTAAGATAGAGAAAAGTAAATGACCAGATTTCATGAGCATGGTGATAGTATTGATTATGAAGGAAAAAAAGATAAAATATAAAATGACTTATCCAAGAACTTGCTATTATATTTGGCAAGGGTTTTCCTGCCAAAGTTTCTATTTATGCTGTAAATAATATAAAGCTGGAAGACTTCAGGAAGTGAGATTCAAGAATTCATGTAAACCAAAGGTGAAAACAAAGAGCATATCATGGAATGTATATGTAGTGTTTGTGGATCTAGAAAATATTTTGATTACATGGAACAAGCATGAGAGCTCTTCGAATTCGTTTAAGACTAAAAACAAAGATCTTTAAGTAATATAATACGACATGTCAAAGTCAGAATATTAGGAGAAATGGCAGAACATGGTGAAACTTGGGAAAGATTATGACCTTTGTGTTGTCCATTCTTGTCAATATTTACTTTTAGTATTAATGCATAACTGTTTGAAAAATACAAGTGAGGCAATTTTGGAAGAAGATTTAAAGTGCATTGGATTTAATGGTGAGCGCAATATAGAAGTTTTATCAGAAAAATTAAAGATTTTAAATAACATTCTACTGAAAATAGACTACATCTGTTAAAACTAAAGTTTGAATAAAGTTAAAAGCAATATAAAATTTATATTCAAGGAAAAAAATTGAATATGAGTATTAGTTTTGTTGCATTTTAAGACAAAGAACACATTAAGGCTACATCATTGTTTAGCAGAGATTTATGAACATATATGATAAGTTATGTTTACAATTGAAGTATTCATTTAATAATGGAGCTTGGAGGAGAGTCATAGTTTACTTGGCCAAGGTCTTGGAGTACAACTACTCTTTATTCTCTGCCAGTCCCATTCTCTACAAATGTTTTTTTGTCATTTTACAGCTATGAAATTTGTCTTCATCAGTCAATTTCACTATTATTGGTTAATCCCCTTAACATTAGTTTATGACTATCCGAACTTTAAATTTTGTAAACTTGTGAAAACTTACTGAGACAGAACGTTTTCGATCGCTAAGTGGCGATCTTCATCAGTGTCTTCTGCTTGGAGATGTTTGGTCAAGTGGTGACGGTTTTAAAGGTAGGTTTTCGATAGTGTCAAAGAGTATGTGTGATTTGTACTGGGTTTGTAAATTTAATATGTTTGTACTTTGTGTTTTTGTGTGTCTGTAAATTTCATATTGTTCTAGTGTGTTGAGATGTGGTCGTTTTTTGTTGATGTGTAAGATCTATAGGTTATGGTAAATGTCTGTGTACTTGTGTCCTGTTTCTTTTATGTGATTGTAAAATGCTGAGTTGGTGTTCTGTTTGTGTTCCTCAACTCTTTGTTTGAAGCTGCGACCTGTTTTCCCAGTGTAGAATTTTTTGCATTTGCCGCTGTTTAGTTTGTATACGCCTGGTGCTTGTAGTTTATCTTTGTTGTTGGTGTCGTGTTGTATTTTTTATTGTAAACTGTTATTAGTTTTGTATGCTATTTTATATCCAGTTTTTTTAAATTTGTGTGCTATTTTATTTGATGTTTTGTTTATGTATTGTATTGTGATGTATTTCTTTTTCCTGTCTGTAGTGTTAATTTTAGTGTTTTTTTTGTTGTATATTGTGCCATAGTTTCTCTGTTATTGTGGTGTTGTATCCATTTGTGTATGATAAATATTTAATGGGATCTAGTTCTTTGTTTATGTTTTCTGTGGTCATTGGAACTTATAGAGCATGGATCTGAAAGCAGCGTGTTTATGTTGGATAGGGTGGTTTGAGGTGTTGTGGATAAGTGTGTCTGTCGTTGTGGGTTTCCTGTAAATGTTGAAGCTGTGTTTTTGTGTGTGGCTTTTTGTTATGGTTAGTTCGAGGAAGTTTCATCGTATGTATTGGACTACAGAATCCAAGAATATTATTGCCTATGAAGATTGCAAAGGATTGTGAATAAGAGCTAAAATTACTGGCTTATATTGACTGTGGTCACATTGTCTACTGCGAGTTTGTAGATCGTCAAAATTGTTTTGTGTATCATGAACTACACAACTAAAACTGGCTGGCATGAAGTTCACTCTGTCACTGACATCAACATGCAGGGAAAAATATACAAGTAGTGTTTAGATATTGATTACATTTACATCTTCTGTCCTTGACGAAAAAACAGGCTTACTGAGGAGGTGGGCCGGCGAAGGGCAGGAATATAGAAAGCTCACAGTATTAAACAACAGTTTTAAAACACAATTTTGTAATGTTATCTTACACATTGGAATTGAATGTCAATGTATTCTACTGTCAACTACCAACTTTATCACACAACCTTTCACAATATTATGAAACTGTTACAGTTTTCATTTTGATCACCCTCTTATTATATACAAGAATTTTAAGACAATATGCAACAGTTTTAAGAAGAAGTATTGCACAACAATTTTAAAAATGCCTCACTATACAATGGTCTTTTTAACATATATATTTTCTACAATATTAAGACGATTTATTACATATCAGTTTTAAAAAGATATATTCCACAACAGTTATAAGAACATATGTTTACAGTTTTGTAAGCATAGATTAGATAACTACAGAGAATTTTTTAGTTGTATTCTACACACTAAGGTCCTTTGCTATCTCATATAATCATCTATTATTTCTGAATATGTCTTACGTCCTTAAAAAATGACACTTGTTTCCTCTCCAGGTTTACTTGCTATACCAGCTATGCGATCGTTCTCTGATATTTAACTTTTTCATTAAATTTATTGCCAGGAAATCATTGTGTAACTAAAAATTTACCAGTAAGGGAATTTTAAAAATCCTGAACTTTGACAGGGACTAAATTAGTATTCTGCCACACACTAAAAACAATTCGACAGATCAGAATTAAAATGGAAATTGAAAAACGAGTTTTCACAATTATTTTAATGAAATACATGATTTGTTAGTTGCTTGTTTAGTTAAAAACAATGTATCATTGCATGACATAAATATTTAGAGTTGTATTTGAAACAATTTTTTTAAACTGTTTTTAGGAATTATTGACTTTTTAGTTAGCAGTCACCCAGTGGCAATGGTTTTGAGAGATCATGTAATATTCAAAATCTTCCCCATGCTCAACCCAGATGGAGTGTTTCTAGGAAACTATAGGCAAGTGAAGGCATCAAAAACAGTATTAAATTATTTGAGCACAAAAAATAATAAAGCACCATTAAAATTAGTATTACTATGAAAAAGAATTTAATAGGGCAATTCAGAAAAGTATATTACTTTCATTTGTTGATTCCATCTTCGCGTGAGCTACTAGTAATCACTTACACTTTTAAAATGTTTTAAACTTGCCTATAGTAGCACTTACTTTGCTTGTTGAGGACGGTCGTTTCGGAAGATGTGTCCCTTTGTCAACTCAGACCGTAACTGATCTCAAGGTTTACGTAGGTTAGGGTGGGGGTGAGATATTTTGGTGGTGTGGGTGTATTTTGTGTGTATTAGGAGTTATGATGTCAAAAAGTATGTGTGAGTTGTAATGTAATTGTGTATTGAGTATGAGTGTAGGGTGTAGTTTGAAGTGCCTATATATTTCGTATTGTTCGGTTGTGTAGTGTTGGTTATTTCTGTGTTGTTTATTCTTCATTTTCTTCAAATTCTTCATTTTATTCACAAATTCTTCATAAACAACACAGAAATAACCAACGCTACACAACCGAACAATACGAAATATATAGGCACTTCAAACTACACCCTACACACATACTCAATACACAATTACATTACAACTCACACGCACTTTTTGACATCATAACTCTTTATACACACAAAATACACCCACATCACCAAAATATCCCACCCCCACCCTAACCTACGTAAACCTTGAGATCAGTTACGGTCTGAGTTGACAAAGGGACACATCTCCCGAAACGGCCGTCCTCAACAAAAAAAAGTAAGTGCTACTATAGGCAAGTTAAAACATTTTTTAAAAAAGTTGTAAGTATATTACTTTATTAACTATATTCACATTTGTTGATTCCATCTTCACGTGAGCTACTAGTAATCACTAAACACTTTTAAATGTTTTAAACATGCCTATAGTAGCACTTACTTTGCAAAAGCACTAAAAAACAATAACTACCAATCAAACTTCGCCGATCATCTCAACTCCACAAAACATGACTACATAGACATAACATCTAACCTACAAATTCTTCATAAACAACACAGAAATAACCAACGCTACACAACCGAAATATATAGGCACTTCAAACTACACCCTACACACATACTCAATACACAATTACATTACAATTCACACGCACTTTTTGACATCATAACTCCTAATACACACAAAATACACCCACACCACCAAAATATACCACCCCCACCCTAACCTACGTAAACCTTGAGATCAGTTACGGTCTGAGTTGACAAAGGGACACATCTCCCGAAACGGCCGTCCTCAACAAGCAAAGTAAGTGCTACTATAGGCAAGTTTAAAACACTTAAAAGTGTTTAGTAACTATATTCAATTTTTATTAAAGCTGTAATTTTGTTGCTCTTATCCAATTAGCTGACTTTTCTTATCCATTTTTATGAATTTGTGCATTTATTTTCTTTATATATATATATATATATATATATATATATATATATATATATATATATATATATATATAGAAGCATTTTAAAACAAACAACTCATTGAGGATTGGCATTGTTACTGTTTTTTGTGCTGGACTTTACAATAAAATCAAATTGTAAGTAGCTTTTATTGTATTTACAACTGGCCTGAGGTGTTTTAACATTATCCCTTGAAGTCCCTGGGTTCACCAGAAACTGCTTCATAGTACATTATGGAAGCACAACAACACCACACACAACAGTTAGTGATGCTAATACAACATGGAAGCATTATGTTTATCTGTTCTCTACGTTCTCGTTGATGTAAACGCTCATACTACTGGATTCAAACTGGCAATCGCGAAGCCAGTGGAGTGGAGCAACAGGTGAATCACAAAAGAGGAGGGGATAGTCGGCGCCCTGACAGAAGGACGAGGCAACGTGAGGCATACCACCTGAAATCTTCTTGCTTAACACAGGATGGAAGTCATAAAAGTAGAAACATCCTACGAACTATTTAATTTATTTCTCTTAACAATTTGGCTCTCTTTAGTTATAGAAATTACCCTTTGATATAAACCTTATTTGAGATTTTTTGATTACAAAGGAGAGTGTGAGTTTTTCCATGATAATAATCCAGTCTGTTTTCATGAAGTAACACACTAAAATATAGGTTATATTTTGGATGCACTTCATCTTTGTCTTTTGGAAAGCCCATTAAGGCTGAGAAAGTGATAAAGGATGCAATACATCATAAATATATAAAATATTTTTCTAATTACTGATTCTATCTTCATGGGAGCTATTAGTTTTTAACTAACAACACTTGTAAATAAGTTACATTTCCCTATAGTAGCAGTTACTTTTATAATTGTTGAAGATGGCTTTTTCAGGAGATGTGTCCCATTGTCAACTCAGACTGTAACTTTGAGTTACCTAATTATAAAATAAAGTGCTAGTATAGGTGAGTGTAACATATTTAAAAGTGTTTTTAGTTAAATATTTTAGTATGTTTATGTGTGTTTATTTCATGAAAACAAAAAGAATTAGATTGAACACAGATTAGGTAAACCTGAAAGTGTTTTATCTAATCAAAAATTTCTCTCTTTATATATATATATATATATATATATATATATATATATATATATATATATATATATATATTGTATATGTGAGAGAGAGCGCCTATATAAAAATTAATAGAATAACATTGCTTTTTTATCCACCTTAAATGGATCAAAAACAAGATTCCCTAATTCCAACTATTTTTTAATTCTAGAATAATTAGTTAAGAATGTGAAGGAAACCAACTTGGTTCTGGAAATAACTGCCACCATTAATTAATGTTTCCAACCTAATTTTAGATCACATTAAGATAATAAATAGAAGTGGAAAGTTCTCTAAACACCCATTAAGATATTTATTTGCTGCAAATAAATGTTCAAAAACCTAATGTTTGAAAAAACACTAAGACAAAATTATCCCAACCAATTCATGATGTTTTTTTAAACTTTCTTTTTTTCTAGAAAATACATTAAAATCTTTTTTGAAAATAAAGAACGATATTTAGCTGCCTGTCTGACATTTATTTGTCTAAAAAACTGAGAGTTGAAATATATAGGTTATATTGTATTGTATTTAGGGATAGAGAAACATGGTGTCTTAGACTAATTTCACGGAGAGTCACACAACATTACTGTTTGAAAATAAAATGTGGATTTTCATAGAAAAGAGAATGTGTAAAAAAGATGGCTTCATCATTTTCTCTTATTTCCAGTGTTCTTACTTTCATTAGTCCTAACTTTATCTCACTTATCTTGCTTTCCCATTTTCAACAGATGCAATCCTTACTAGATTCTTCCTATGAATCTGATATAGACTAGATCTACTTGACTAAGTAGAAATGATGCCTGAACCCTTAGTATTTATATTCTCGGCCAGACCAAAGAAATTTATGCCTCTATCCTAGTTCTATTTATTATTCATGAATTGTTTCCTTCTTCTTCATATCCATTAGGTATGGTTAAATTTACAAATGTCTAATCATTTTAAAACAAACAAGACAGAAATCGTTATATAAAATATATTTTGCCCCCCCAAACCATTCTAGATATATTATATTCAGGTGAGAAAACATGTAAATAAAATATAAAATAGGAACATTTTCAATTTGTGTAATAAGTCACCAAAGAAACAACCACTAGGGAAATGCTCTAGATTTCAGGTGACAGATCTTGTCACGTTAATATGTAAATAACTTCATTTTTATATGTTTGTAGATCAACATTGATGGGTTTTGACCTAAATAGAGCGTGGCATCACATTTCTCAATGGATTCATCCAACCTTGCATGCTGCATTTTCTTTGATTACAAATTTAGATCAAGATAAGGTAAATGCCAGACACTCAAGTGGATATTTGTTTAAAATTTTAGTAACATAAATACAAAATTAAATTTTATGGTACATTATAGCTCATGTTGTTTTAAAATTTCAGTGAATTAATATAATATATTTTTGTGGGAATTTAATACTACAATTGTATTATGAACCCATTTATATTAAATTTTATTAATGATAAAATCTGAATTTTTAAAATTATTTCTGTGTTTTTTTTCAAGATATACATTTTCTGTGAGCTCTGAATTAAGAAACATTGTGAGACAATTTTCTTTATATGCATAAAAGGCTTTAACTTAAAAAAATATTACAAATTGTCAGTTCTAATTTTTGAAACTTTTTTACATTAACATTTTTTTTGAGTTGATTTGCTAAATAATATTAACAACAATCTGCTGGTAATTACAGCTGGTAAATATAATAATCAGCTGACTATTATGTTAAAACAAATAAAAACATACTAAAAATTCACAAATTAATCATTTATTGACTGATACCCGTTTCAATGACAAAGTCATCATCATCAGTGAGTGTTAACTCTACAAACTACAACTTACAACTGATGATTACAAACTTAGTTTGTAGTAGTAACACTCACTGATGATGATGACCTTGACATTATTGATACAAGTATGAATAAATAAATGATTAATTTGTGAGTTTTGTATATGTTTCTATTTGTTTTAACATAATCCCACAAGCTAGGCTCAAAGAATATTTGTATGACTCTTATGTTTTTATTTGTTTTAAAATAATCTCACAAGCTAGGCTCAAAGAATAGTTGTATGACTCTTATGTTTTTATTTGTTTTAACATAATCCCACAAGCTAGGCTCAAAGAATAGTTGTATGACTCATGTTTTTATTTGTTTTAACATAATCCCACAAGCTAGGCTCAAAAAATAGTTGTATGACTCATGTTTCTATTTGTTTTAACATAATTCCACAAGCTAGGCTCAAAGAATAGTTGTATGACTCATGTTTTTATTTGTTTTAACATAATCCCACAAGCTAGGTTCAAAGAATAGTTGTATGACTCATGTTTCTATTTGTTTTAACATAATCCCACAAGCTAGGCTCAAAGAATAGTTGTATGACTCATGTTTCTATTTGTTTTAACATAATCCCACAAGCTAGGCTCAAAGAATAGTTGTATGACTCATGTTTCTATTTGTTTTAACATAATCCCACAAGCTAGGCTCAAAGAATAGTTGTATGACTCTTATGTTTTTATTTGTTTTAACATAATCCCACAAGCTAGGCTCAAAGAATAGTTGTATGACTCATGTTTCTATTTGTTTTAACATAATCCCACAAGCTAGGCTCAAAGAATAGTTGTATGACTCATGTTTCTATTTGTTTTAACATAATCCCACAAGCTAGGCTCAAAGAATAGTTGTATGACTCTTATGTTTTTATTTGTTTTAACATAATCCCACAAGCTAGGCTCAAAGAATAGTTGTATGACTCATGTTTTTATTTGTTTTAACATAATCCCACAAGCTAGGTTCAAAGAATAGTTGTATGACTCATGTTTCTATTTGTTTTAACATAATGCCACAAGCTAGGCTCAAAGAATAGTTGTATGACTCATGTTTTTATTTGTTTTAACATAATCCCACAAGCTAGGCTCAAAGAATAGTTGTATGACTCATGTTTCAAATTGGATATTTGTAAAACAATGGCAGACCTTGGATAATCCGCAAACCGTTTAATCCGCCCACGGATAATCGGGAGTTTACTGTATTGTAAACATATTAATGACAATCTCTAGTTAAATATAATCCTTATAACAGCTGTTTAATATGTATAACATTGCAACCTAAGATGAAAAATAAGAAGAATAACTTTGAAGAGCAGTATGGCACAAAAACTTAAGAATTTTCAAAACAAAAATAAGCCTATTTCTCCACCGGGTATATAATGAAAATTCATGTAACTTTTCATGCCAGTCAGTTCAGTAGCTTTTGAGTTATAAATAGTGTAACTAACATGTTTTTCTTATATATATATATATATATATATATATATATATATAATTTAAATATAAGATTGGTCAGGGGTATTCTTATTTTCCGTTCATTATAATTTTCTTCAGCATTGCCCATAAATCTTTGCCATTTATTTACACAAATTTTGTCAAGGTTTACAAATACTGTTTCATATTTTCTATTTTTCATTGATGATCTGCTTACAGTACTAATCTCAGTGGGATATTTTCTGTACTGTATTTTCTGTTTGGAATTTTATTTTACATATTGTCTAAGTAATTATTAAAAACATTTTTGTTTTACTGATTTTAGAATCTTGAGCTTGATTTTGTTTTGGACATACATGCTCACTCAAGTTTGCAAGGAGTATTTGTCTATGGAAATACTTACGACGATGTTTATAGGTAAGACAAAATTATTTTTGAAAAAGTAATTGTGAGGTCTAGGCAGTATGAATTAGAGAAATAATTTATAAAGTAATTATAATAATGATCATAAATAATGCTGTTAATTTATTATTAATTATTAGTTTCAATTTTCAATCAATGTAAATATTTTATTTGTTTAAATTTTAGTTTGTAAATTATTGAAAGATTGTATTTAGGAATAATGCTTAGCAATATCCAATAAAGTATATGTTATTATAATTTTTTAATACTTGCAATTGTTGGATTATCTTGAGTGTTTTGTCTGTGACTTGCGGCATTGAATAATGTACAGACCAAGTATGAAAAGGGTTTTATGGGAAATATCAGAAAGTAGTGGTTTTTTACCAATTTAAATTGATAAATAAATGACAAAAAATTTTTTTTCAATTGAGTTGGTTTTGAAATTGTAAATGTTACTTCATAATATTCCCATAAGTGTTTGGTACTAGACGGTTAAGATAGATAAAAAAAATCCAGATCTTTGATGTATTGTAGGATATTATTGCAGAGAAAATCACAAACATTAAAATAATGATAAGATTCCACAAAGAAAAGACATCATAATTACAAATAAAAAATGAAATTTGTGCGAATTTTTTGTGTGGTTTTAAGGCAATTAGCCAATAGAACTATTATTGACTACAAAGGATAGGAAAGAATTGCAAAAATAAGTGGGATTAAAGAAATAACATACAAATTCCTGTTGCATAGGCGAAATAGGTCTAAAGTAGAACTATTCTTTATGAGGGACATACAAATTTATTGTATATCCATTACATCCCCTTGTTGTAAGGTGAGGATATAATAATCCCCTGGTACTTGAAATATTGGTAAATAAATCCTTGCCCCATTTAGGCCAGTTAATTCACTAGAAATACACTCAACAGGGGTAAAGAGAGTTGTCTACTCACAACTCGATTTTGTAATACTTGTTGCAACTACTTCAAATTATTATGCAAGGAAATACTAGGAGCAGTGTTACTCTAAACAGTGCATAATAAAATCATTATGCAATGGTAGCATTAGACAGAAAACAAAACCTCTAATCTACAAAGGAACAGTTGCAGCAACAACCACTTATTCAAGGCAACTGTTTCAAACTAATAGGATTTTGAACTAATATGACAGACATTTCTTTCTACAAAAAATTATATTTGTTTTTTCTATCTATACTGTCATAAATATTTTACTGTCCAAACATTTTATTTTGACAATGAATATATTTCTTGAATTTTGTAGTCCCTAACGTGCGGTGAATCTTTTTAATCACTTAAACAATAGTTTATGACTATTCGAACTTTAAATTTAGTAAATTTGTTAAAACTTACTAAGACAGAACGTTTTCGATCGCTATGTGCCGATCTTCACCAAGATCAGGATGAAGATCGGCACATAGCGATCGAAAACGTTCTGTCTCAATAAGTTTTAACAAATTTATTAAATTTAAAGTTCGGATAGTCATAAACTATTGTTTAAGTGATTAATAATGAAAATATGCTGTCTCCCCTCAAATTATTAAAATGAGTAATTTTCTACATTCTTTGAGTGCCAGATTTACATCAATTAACATCTTTGAAATTTTTTAAATAGCGTCACTGTTTAAAAAATAATTTATTATTTATGTGAAAGTAAAATATAATATACATGGTGAAAGATTTTATAGAAAAACTCTACCCACTACTATTTCAAACTCCAAAGTATATTTTATGAAATTTGAATCACCCAAAATTGTATAAACTTAGATTTTTTATGTTAGTTTATTGCAGTCAAAAATGCTGAAAATGATATTATAGACATTAAAATGTAAATAGAGCTTTGACATAGCTTTGTAAGCCTGTTGTTTAGTTATTATCTTGATATACCTTTGTTGTTATTTATTGTTTTGTTGCCAATTGCACTAGTTATTGAAATTGAAATGTATAACTTATTCTACCCTATAAGTTATTGTTTTATTTTAATGATGTATGTATTTTTATAAAAACATGAAATAAAAACCAAGTTCAGTTTTATATTTGCTTTCATTATAGCATAGTGCAATCAGCAAACAATACATTGGTTAGCTATTAACTGTTATTTAAATTAATTCCATTAGCAATAATAGTCAAACTGACTGATCACTTTATAATTATAAAAAAAAACTACATTAAAACACTACAACCCATGGTAATATATGTTACATGAATAAAGAGTGGATAATTACTATGACATTCAGTTTGATAGCTGAAATTATTTTTACAAATTGTTCATCCATACAGATAATTGGCATTATTTATGTGCCACAAAATAACAAATAACATTTCAAGATATCAAATTAACTCTCTTTTCATTTGTATAAAAATACAACTTAGACAATGAGGATTATATAACACATACAATTTAATAAATAAAAATACACCACACAAATTTAATTGATATTGAAATATAATTTAGAAACCAACAAATAAATACTCAATCACGTAAAGACTACTATAACCATTGAGCTGAAATTTGACATAGACATTCTTATGGTCCCTGGTTAACACATGAGCCTATTTTTATTTAGAAATTCCGTCAGGGCACTGGCCCACTGGCCTTGAAAACTCCCTTAAAACTCAATTATCTATACTCCATTATATACTTGACTTGGCTTAATCACATGATAATCACATTGATAATCACATGTAAAAGTCACTTTTAAACACATTTAAACAGCTGATACTAGTTGTTTGTTGTAATTCATATTTCGAGTTATACTTTACAAATGTTATGTTACAAGTAGAAGCTTTTCCTTCTCTTAGTTTTTCAAAACAATAATCAGTAAATTTATAGTATGATATATTTATTTGGATTTAATCTATACTATTAGTATATAAAATCTAATGTTGTTTGTCTGTGTGTGTGTGTTTCACTCAATCAAGTAAAAACTACTCGACAAATTGAGCTAAAATTTTACTTGGACATTCTTAGCGTCCCTGATTAACACATGAGCCTATTTTTATTTAGAAATTCCATCAGGGCAGCACCCTACTGGCCTTGAAAACTTCCTTAACACTCAATTATTTATGTATACTCCATTATATACCTGCCCTAATTAGCTGGTAGTAAATATAATTGTATAATCAACTGTAAAAGTTACATTTAAACACAATTAAACAGGTGATAGTAAATGTTTGTTGTTAATCGTTAGAATCTATAGAATTAACTATAGAATTTTGAGAATTAACTATAATTAAAAATTACGTAAGTAAGTGAATACATAGGGCTTACCCGTTTCGAAACAATCGTTCCTTTGACGAAGCAAAGCCTCTACTGGCGGCATAATGCGTTAGGTACAAAGGATGTCGGAATGGATTTATGACTGTGGAAGGGGTGGGTTATTTTGGTTATGTGCTATGTAATGGAAAGGGAGTTGGCCTCAAAATGTGTGTGGTCATTTAATATGTTTCCTTTATCTGTTGCGTAGTGTTTGTATATCTCGTATTTTTCTAAAGTTGTTAGTTTTTTACTTTGTTTTAATGTATAGAGTATGTTTAAATTAGTATATATGTCCGTGTTTGTTGCGTATTATTTAGGTGTATTGCTTAGCTGGATTTTAGGTTCTTTGGGCAATCAAAGGTTTGTTTGGTTTCTGTGTTCATCGAAGCGTGTATAAAATGACCTACCAGTTTGGCCGATATAATAGCTGAGACAATCATTACGGTACATGTTAATGTGTAAATACCAGATAGTTTGTATTTGTCTGTTTGTTTTTGAAATGGTTGTATATTCTGTCTTGAAGTGTTTATTGTTTTGTAAGATATTTGGTATTGAAGCTTTTTGAATGTGGAGGCTATTTTGTGTGTGTTTTTGCTGTGGTAGGTGAGGGTTATGTATTTGTTGATTTTTTGTCTGGTTTATCTGCGTGGCTGTTTGATGATGTTTGTATTGAATTTTCTTGAGTATGTTGTCTATAATTGTATGTGGGTAGCTGTTTTGTTGAGCAATGTAATTTATTGTGTTGAGTTTTTCGTCTTAGTCTTTCTGTAGCATGGATATATTGATTAGGCAGTGTAACATCTGATTAAATGCAGCATGTTTGTGTTGTATGGGGTGATTAAATGTATTATGTATGACAGTATCGGTAGTTGTTGGTTTTCTGTTTATTTTGAAATTGGGTTTGGTGATGGTAAGGTCTAGAAAATTTATTTTATTGTTTTCTTCTAATTCGAGGGTAAATGTGAGGTTTTGGTGTATGGTATTAATATAATTGTGTAGTTGTTTGATTTGCCGTTTATTGCCGTTGTACGAGTATAGTATTAAAATGTCATCCACATATCTGTGGTAATAAATTATTTTTTGTGTATGATTGTTGTTCTGTAGAATGTATTGCTGTTCAATATGATGTAGGAATATTTCTGCTAAGATGTCTGAGATGGGGGAACCCATGGGGAGGCCGTCTTTCTGTGTGTAGAATTTGTGTTGGTATGTGAATTAGTTTTGTGATGTGATGAGTTTGATGAATGTTATGATTTCATGAGTGAGTTTATGTGGAGTTTTGTTTGCTGTGAGCATGTTTTTTAGTATTGGGAGTGTTTGTTCTATGGGCACATTAGTGTATAGGTTTTTTTAGTGTATATGTATAAGCCATTATGTATGGATGTGTGATTTTGAAAGTTTATGTTGTCTCTGATAAGTTTATCTATATATTTGGTTAGCTTATGTGATGGTGCCTGTGTATGATTAATTAGGGGACGGGTGGGTGTGTTTTCTTTGTGGATTTTAGGTAAAGCATTTAAAGTGGGAGCTTGGAGATTTATTTGTTTGTAATATTTTTTTGTTCTGTTTTCATGATTTCAGTGCTTTTATTTAGAAAATTTTTAATTTGAGTTTGAAATTTTGGTGTGGGGTCTGATCGGAGTTCGGGTATTTTGTTTTCTGTTATGAAGTTGTTCACTTTCCTGTCAATGTCTTGTTGATGCTTTATTATGATGGAATTACCTTTGTCTGTTTTTAAAAAGTTTAGGTTGTGTTTGTCGTGTTTTAGTGTAATTGATTTAAGGATTGAAAGTTCGTTATTTATGATTGGTTTATTGTTTAAGGTGTTTTTGTTGGGCATTTTATGTTTAATGTCTCGTGTGATATATTCATGGTGTGTTGGATCTGTGTATTGAATTGCTGTTTCAGTGTCCAGAAGGATGATAGACATGTGTTTGTGGTTGTACTTATTGGGGTGTAGGTTATATTTTAGTCCTAATGTTAATTAATTTGTATTGAATTTGGTGTTTGTGCTGTTAATAGTTTGAGGGTGAAATTGGTGGTCAGTGTAGATGGTGATATTGTTTTGTGTTGCGAGGTTGTATAATTTTAGTTTTTGCTTGTTTTTAATGAGATGTAGTTGTTTGTGTGTATAGTTGTTAGTGTATTGAATTATTTCTTCGAGTTTCTTGTGGTGTAGTTTCTTGTTGTTAGGGTTAGGTGTAATTTGTATAGGATGGGGTTAAGTTCGTCTTTTTTAGTGTATAATTGTTTGATGCTGTTTTTTAATCTATATTTTCTGTGCTTGTGTCATTGTTTTTAGTGCAGCAGGTGTTTTGTTATTTATTGTAATTTTAGCGTATTTAGATGTTAGGTTATGTTTGAGGCATTGTGTGTTAAAGGAAATGTGGAGGAAAGTTTTGTATACCTTGAACTTCGTCTGTCGGATACTTTTGGTTGATTACATCAAGCAACTTTTTCAAGGTTAGTTATACTTTAGAAATGTCATGTTACAAGCAGAACCTTTTTCTTCTCTAATTGGCGAGTTTATAAACTGTAGTTTGATATATTTATTTGAAATTTAATTTCAGTAAATTAAATTCAACCAAAATACAAATAAAAATTAAATCACTACAAATATATGTCAGCCCCGTATGAAGGACGGCTACTATACTAGTATTAAATAAACAAAAAAATTTGTAACCTAAAATACCCAATTATTTTCTTTAATCTATATAAATAACTCTCTCATTCCCTCCTTCTCTTTTTCTGCTCTCTCTCTCTCTCTCTTTCTCTTGCTCTCTCTCTCTCTTTCTCTCTCTCTCTCTCTCTCTCTCTCTCTCTCTCTCTCTCTCTCTCTCTCTCTCTCTCTCTCTCTCTCTCTCTCTCTCTCTAGTGCTATATTTAAATATATTGCACTTAATGGTGGAATAATTGTTTACAATATCATATAATAACTCTATAAAGCCAGTGCAACAGAACAATGATGGACAATGTTAAATACCACACACATACACATATATGTATATATGTTTCAATTAATTTCAGGTATGAGAGACATATTGTGTTTCCAAAGCTCTTGGCACAGAATGCAGATGGTTATGAGGTTACTAATACAATGTATAACCGAGATGTCCATAAAGCTAGTTCCTCAAGAAGGTAAAAATATTATTTTTTACTATAAATTAGTATAAAAATTCTAAATAATGTTGAGCTTTTTCCCATAACATCTAAATTAACAATTAATTATATTAGGTTATAAATTCATAATAATTCTTTCTTTACTATTGTGGCTTTCTTTAGTTATGGCTTTACAATGTTTCAACCGTATTATAATAGTCTTAATCAAAATATCTAGTGTTTTTAGCGAGTTCTTTGTATTAGAACTTGAATACCAATTTAGTATATTTAATGATTTCATCAGTGCAATAAATACATAAATATCACTGCAATAAGGTTGAAATGAGGTCTTTCACCTTTAAAAGAAATATACTGCCATAGCAAGTTGAGATTACTACTATGAGCTTACATAAGATATTCTCTGAACTTACATTAAGGTTACTATAGCTAATTATTTGAATGAATAATTATTAGATTTTAGTATCAGTATTAATGAATAAAACTAGATGGTTAACGTAATCAAGTAAGAAACAATACACCATACTATAAGTTAAACAAACTCATAACATAGCTTTTAAAATAAATAACACTGTTAGAAATTCTGATATACTTTGCTAAAAACTGCTAAATATAATCTCCAGCCACTCTATTCTACAAATGAGATTTGATAAGGTCATAGAGTACAGATAATAGAACAGGCCTACATGTTCCTTCTGAAATGTGCAACAAAACCCATGTAATCACGGATGTATGTATGTAAGTGTGTATATCCATAAGTATCACCATATTTAACACACACACACACACACACACACACACACACACACACACACACACACACACACACACACACACGCACATACACACACACACACACAGACACACACACAGACACACACACACACACACACACACACACACACATATATATATATATATATATATATATATATATATATATATTTAAAACAACATAGGCTATTCAAATACAAGAATATTTATTAATTTATATTCAAAGCTTTTCGTTGGTAAACAGTACCAACATCATCACGAATGAAAATTACAATAATGTAAGCTATAGGCCTAAAACATATGTTAAAGTAGAAATAGAATTGTTGCTAAATTTATACAAATTGCCAAATTTATTTTGTTGCTGTAACATTATAGACATTGAATATAGTATCAAATTTAGAATGTATTTGTATTTGTGCTTTTATTAATTTGTTATTATTATTGTGTTTATATATTTCGAATGCTTCATATATATTCATTCTTAATCCCTTATTAATATCTTTTATAAGTTTCATATTTTCTATATTTGGAAATTGGTGCTTATTATTAATACAATGATTTGCGAAATTTGATTTATATATTTCTGGATTAATATAGGCATTAAAATGTTCTTTATATCTTTCTTTTAATTTTTTCTTGGTTTGACCTATACAAGCTTTATTACAATTTTCGCATTCTAATTTATAAACACCACCTTTTTCATGCATATTAATTGTTTTATTATTGTTATTTATTATGTTTATTATTTTGTTATTAGTTTTGTATGCAATTTTGATATTTGTATTTTTAAATAATTTGGTGATAATTTTTATTTCATGGCCTATAAATAAAAATGAAGTCCATATTGTATTATTATTACTATTGCAAATTAAATTATTATTTTGTTTATTAAAAATATTATAATTAAGTTTGTCAACAGTTTTCTTTTTATAACCGTTTTCTAATGCAATTTGATAAATTGTGTTTTTTCTCTTATTTTATTTTCTTCATTCATGGGTATTTTATGCATTCTATATAATAAGTTATGGTATAAAGCAGCCATTTTTTGATTATATGGATGATTAGAATTATTTGGCATAATTTGGTTTGTTAAAGTTGGTTTACGGTATATCATATATTTAAAATTTTCATTTTTTCTTATTATTGTTAAATCTAGAAAATTTATTTTGTTGTTTGTTTCAATTTCATAAGTAAATTTGATTTTATTATTAATTTGATTTATTTTATCCAAAATATTTGTTAATATTCCATCATCTACATAGCGAACCCAATAACTATTTTTATCATATATTTTTATAATTTCATTTATTTTATTATGTAATTGTTGTAAAAATATTTCAGATAATATATTTGATAATGGCGAGCCCATAGCAAGAACATCTTCTTGTTTATAAATTTTGTCATTGTATGAAAATTAATTTTGATTTAATATTATTTTGAGTGTATTTAAAATTTCTAATGTTAATTTTTTATCTTTCTCGTGTTCTAACTTAGATTTTATAATTTCAAGAGTTTCTTTTATAGGTATGTTTGTATATATATTTTTTATATCTAATGATATTTATTTTGTATTTTCATTAATTTTAAATGCATTTAGCTTTTCAATAAGATTAATAGAATTTATGATAGTATGATTATTATTTAGTTCTATTTTATCTTTAAGAATATTTACCATAACCATCAATATTTTATAAGATGGAGCATTTATAAAATTTATTAATGGTCTTATTGGTTTATCTATTTTATGTAATTTCACAAGTCCATTCAATATTGGAATTTTTGGATTATGATTTATATAGTTGCTAATATTATTTTTATTGAATAATTTATATGAAGATTTTACAATATTTTTTATTTTATTTTGAAATTTATTTGTAGGATCTTTATATATTTGACAAAATTTATTATCATTTATATATTTTTCTGTTTTTATTATGTGCTCATTTTTATCAATAATGACAATAGCATTACTTTTATCTGCCATTACTGTAATAAGATTATTATTTTTAATTTATGTTTTAAATCTTTAATTTCTGAATATTGTTTCCTATGTATTTTATTAACTGTATTCTTTTTAATCAATTTTATAATTTCATAAGCTGCTTAGATTCTGGTATTTTCTTGTAAGCTTGTATTTAGTTTACTAATAGCTAGTTCAGTATCTATTATAATATTAATATTTATGTCTGTTTTTATATTGGTTTTATTGTTTTCAAGTAGTTTTATTTCATTATTATTAAATCCAGTATTTGATAGATTAACTACATTAGGGTGAAAATTATGATATTTAATTTCAGGTACATCTTTTATTTGTTTTTCTAACTTCAAATTTTTAAGTTTTTTGTTTATTCTATTTATTTTGATATTTCTAATTTTATTTATAAATAAATTGATTTTATTATATTTTTCTTCCCATTTTATGTTATGCATAATAGAAGCTAATTTTATATGTAGCTTATATATTTCAATCGTTAAAGTATTTTTCTTTTGATACAAGTTTTTAATTTCATTCTTAATCCATAATTTTTCAGCTTGTTTACATGTTTTTTGAGCTATATTATTTTTGTTTTTTATTGTAATTGTTTATATATATAAATTAACTTACATGTAGTTATTAAATATGGTGATACTTTTTCTTGTAATGCAGTTAATAAATAACAATATTTCAAACACAAGAACAGTTTTAATTTATATTTTATTCATATAAATTAAAGGTACTTTTATATTTACAAGATTTTTGTTCAATAATTATATACAGTAATACCTTGACTTGCGCTACCCCGTCTTACACGATTCCCAAGTTTCGCGGTTCCAAGTCATACTGTCCAAACTACGCAGAAACTGGCCTATTCCGGAAGAAAATGCTTAAGAGAACTTTTATAGCTTATGAAGAGAAAATATTTTCAGGTTTTAAGGCCGCCAAAGACCGATTGACAGTGATGGTTGGCGCAAATACAGCTCTTGACTATAAGTTGTAATCTCTTATAGTTTATCGCTCAGAATATCCAAGGGCATTAAAAAAGATTTCTAAAGCTGCTTGCCCATGATTTGGAAGTGGAATCGGAAGGGTTGGGTGACACCTTTTTTTTAGGGCTGGTTTGATCATTATTTCATACCTCAAGTCGAACGCTTTTCTCGGTCTAAACAAATTCTTTTTAAAAGTAATTCTTAGTAATTGATAATGCTCCTGGCTATCCGCCTACTACTTTAACTATTTTCGACACACACGTGAGAGTTATATTTTTGCCGCCCAAAACAAATAATTTGCTTCAATCGATGGATCAGGGCGTCATCAAAACATTTAAAGCTCATTACACAAAAAGATCATTTGCACATCTACATGGCTATGAGAGAGAACAACGAGCTCTCTATTGAAGATTTTTGGAAAAAATTCAATGTTTTAAATGCATTGAGAATCATTGGACAATTTTGGAATGAAATTTCACAAAAAACTCTGAATTTCGTTTGGAAAAATGTGTGTCTATTTTTTTCGCCACTGAAACTCAAGCGCAATCAGTGCCAGAGTCTGATGAAAATGCTGATGTGATTAAAGAAGTTGTCGGTTTTGCCAGAGAACTCAATTTAGAAGTGGATAATGATGATGTTCAAGAACTGACGGATTTACACAACCAGGAACGGACAATTAATTGATGAGTTCATAGAAATGCATGGGCAAGAGCAAGATTTTAAAAATGCAGATTCTTTAGACCCAGATGACGTAGAAGATGAAATGACGGTTAGAAACTTGACAAAGCCCTGAGTTTAATTAAACAAGGATTACGAATTATGGAAAACATAGCCTCCAAGATGAGTGTATTTCTGCCACAAAACAAAAAAAATTAGCGAGTTACGAGGAAAGTGTGTGTGAGAAGAAAGAATCTTCAATTTGTCAAATGAATTTACTAGATTTCATGAAACCTTCTATGTCAAAATAACTTCTTTTTACTTACTTCTTTGCAATATGTATGTATATAATATATTTTTTTGTTGTATTATGTATTTAAGATTTTAATACATACACATTTTCTTTCTAAATTATTAAAGTTTATTTAGTCTTTGGTGCCAGTTAAACATGATTCCTATGTGATCATATGTAAAAAATACCCCGACTTACGCGAATTCGACTTACACAGTTATCGCTTAGTCCCACCTATCTCGTAAGTACGGGGTATTACTGTATATATATATATATATATATATATATATATATATATATATATATATATATATATATATATATATATATATATATATTAACAAAACGTATGTTCCTAGCAAATAATATTTATTAAAAGCATTGTTTAGATATTTGTAAATCTATAGGCCGAGGCTTGCTGTGTTATTGGACACTGTTAGTTGAAGAGACAAAAGGGGCCTATTAAAGGTATAGAAAGTTCTAAACTAGGAATGGGAACAATAGTCTGGCTGGCAGGTAGATTGCTGAGGGTAAACTCAGAGTGATAAAGTAGCCTTTGTCGGCGGGATTCCCTAAATTGTACTTTCCCATATTAAGCGCGTGTAGGAAATAAAGCAAATTAAGACAGGCCAGTATTAGTGGAGAAGATAAATGAAAGGAAGCAATGGATGGAGCAGGACCTAGGAGTCGTAGAGGAGGTCAGTTATAGAAGTCGAAAAGGGTAGTCCAGTTTAGGCGATTGAATAAGGGGTTCGAGGGACTAGAAAGTGTGCAGTTTTGGGCAATCAAAGAGGAGTTGGTCAAGTTGGTATGAAGAGGAATGCACCTGTGGAATATACCTTACGCTTAAAAATAAATACATTGATATAGATTGTGCCTAGGATATTAGATTTAAGACAAATGTGAATTTGTAAATAGTTCTTGCTGTTTGTGTTATTGTTGAAGCTAGATGGCAAAATTAAAAAATTATCTAAATGTAAATTAGTAGTAAATTAAAGTAAATTTAAGAAGCAATTAATTGGGTTTTTGTTGTTTGTTAAATCCAGAAAATCTTTATTTAATTGTAATCTGTTTAGAATACCGATTTGGCGCCCAACTGAAAGCAATATTTAATAATAATAATCACAAAAATAAATTAATATTTTTATAATTATATTTTTTAATGTGTAAGAAGCGAGGTGGTGGTATAGTTATAGCAAGCACTAAGTGTGATGTTGTTTTTATGTTATTATATATATATATATATATATATATATATATGTGTGTGTGTGTGTGTATGTGTGTGTGTGTGTGTGTGTGTGTGTGTGTGTGTGTGTGTGTGTGCTTGTGTATGTGTGTGTGTGTGTGTGTGTGTGGGTGTGTGTGTGTGTGTGTCTGTCCATTTTTCATTTTATAATTCGTATTTATGTTCAAAATTTTTATTGGTATATTTTTTGATAAGTTTTGAGCCTGCTATGTGAAATCTATACACTGCAGTATACATATATAAAACACAAAAACTCTATTCCCAAATCAGAGACATTTCAGCAACTACTTTGTCATCTTCAGATTAAAACATACACTAGTTACAAATTATCCTGACATTTTTGTCATCTATCTTTGGATATACTGTAAGAACTGTGTATTTGACACTGATGATGACCAATGCAGCTGTTGAAACTTGTCTATTGACATTAAAGACTTTGTTGTTGTGAGAATTGAGTTTTAGTGTTTAAGCCCACTAAATATATTATAAACTAATATACGTCCACTAAACTAATTATATTTTGGTTGTTCTCAAATTTTCTCATGTTTGCAATTCATCAAAATTAATTCTGAACATGATAATTAACTAGCTTTCTCTATATAAAGATATTTATAATCTGTATTAACTAATTTTAACTTGTGTGTATAATTTCTTGTCTAAAAATTTGAAGTATTTTTTCAGAGTGTTCTGTGATGTCTTGAAGGACTCTGTAAACTGTTATTCTCTAGTTGTTTCCTGCTATGGGTTTAGACATCCTAACTCAGAAGGAATTCACTACTATACAGAAGAGTCTTGTATCCTTAATATATTTAATATTTTTACAAATTTAATATTTTACATATTGTAAATGACATATGATTCAGTAATACTGCACTACTTTCAGTAGAGCGACAGCATTTTACACGATTTATTTTTAGTCTCAGCTGGAGCTACTAGTTTACTCTAAAACATTTCAACATATAACAATACCATGATTTATTGTCTCTGAAACACGCTTTCAAACAAAAGAACAACACAAAGAATTAAACCAATATATATATATATATATATATATATATATATATATATATATATATATATATATATATATATATATATATATAGCACATGTCAGTAGATACAATTCAAGAATTGATACACTATATAACTACTATATAAATTTGTAAAAAATTCAAAGACAAATTTAAGTAAGTTTTTATTATTCGAGAAACAACACTTTAAATAATTTCAACTTATAAATATATTGTCTATTTAAATGTTCAATTTTATTTTATTCTATGTCCGTCCAGAAGTACTTACTAATCAGCTGTTCTAAAAGTTATTTGTATCGCACCTTATTAACATTCACTCAATCCACATAAAACTGGCTAAAATTGGTACAACTGTATAATTTATCAGAACACTTCTACCAGTTATGGCTCTATTTTGTCATAAGTAATTTGTAAGGCTGTGATAGAAATTTAATTACTAAGAATATTACTAAGTCTGCGGCCATATATTTAAGAAAATTTATCTAACCTCATTATTAACTATTTTAGCTATTGCTATTAAGATTGTATATATGCGTGTGTATATTTATAAAGTTATTATGTTAACTGTAAACATTTATTCCATCATTAAGTGCAATTAATTTATACCTTGTGGTGAGGCACTTTTCGGTC
>JBAIZL010000001.1:87338982-87588982 GCA_036971475.1 Prosapia bicincta | reverse complement strand
CAAACGTCATAAAAACTAACCACAACACATAAAAGACAAAACACACTCACAATCAAATACTATATTTGACACATAATTAACAACTCATCTATGAACAATGACATACCACAGAACACCAAAACATCACAAACTTACAATAACACATCATACCTGAGCATTAGTCTTATCCATGGATTACAGTATTGAAGGATACACTAATCTAGTGCAAAACGCTTTTTCTTGAACTTTCATTCTTTAAAGTTTGTCTCTGAGTTAGAAGATTCTACTTCTAATGTCTACCTTCTTATTACTCAAAATTAGTAATTTACTGGATTTACTTTTGATAATTTTTCTATAAGTTTTAAACTTATTCTTTTTACAGCTTATTTTTCACAAAAAATGTTTGTTGAAGTTATTCTATGAATATTTATGCTAAGTTATCTGTAATTGCTTACATACTTTTTAATATAAACTCCCTGCTTAGACAGAGTCTTTTAAAGTATATATGATGTACTGTGTTTAATAGTTATTAGGAAATAAAGTTACATTGTTTGGTTCACTTAACAAGAAATCATCAGATTATCGTTTGGGACGTAATGTTGTACGAACTTATTTAGATTATTATAGAGTGATAGGGATAGTTGGGCTTGCAGAAACTGATGTAAAAAGTGCCCTTCCATCTCGCAGAAAAACAGTCCATAGCAGTCGCAGTGCTCAAGCTATGATTCCCATCCCGCATCCTACAAGTTCCTCTAGCGAAGCTTCAGTCAAATTAAATCTTGGATTAGATTTACAGGTTAAGTATATATTTGGTTTTTTTATTATTGTTTGTGTATAGTACATTAATTTTAATGGAGTTTGAGAAATATTCTGAGGCTTAGTATTTTGGTTTTCTACTATCAATATGTCTGATTAGAAATCACCTATTGCAGAATAATTCATTGTCTATTAGATCAAACTCTATGTGTTCAAGACATTGTTTTATGTCATCCCTTATTGGGGATGTTAATGGGAATTGTTTTATATTTTTGTTATTTTGTTACATATTTAGCATCCAAGAAATTTTAAAAAATTACTGAAGTTTTAAAAAAGTAAATTAAACATCAAACTTTTATATTTTTAAATAAATAAAACCTCTAAACCACAAATAACATTTATTTAAACCTTATGTACATTTCGATTGCCCAGCAATCATCTTCAGAGGTATTTAAATAATACAACTAACTTTAAACAACATAATACAACAAATATATAGGCATAAACCTGTAACTACTTCGCCACGTCCCTTAATTTAAAAAAACTAGTACGACCAATCACGTTGCAGTAAATTCCCCCTCTACAACTTGGTCCGGTCTTCAAACTCTTGTGGTGAAGAGTTACAGTTACAACCATTTCAATTTTACTAAAAAACAAAAATATTATTTATTAACAAAGTTATAACTATCTCCTATTTAATGAGTATAACTGAGATTTAGGGATAGGCCCTTTATCACAATTTAATAAATTATTTTCATCATACTTGTGAATGTACAAACTTTCAAAACTATTCAAAAGACCTTTTGAATTAACAGTTTTCAATAATTTTAGATCATTTAATTCTAAAGTGTGTTTAGTGTTTAGAATATGTTCTGCAACACTAGATTTTTCAGGTCTTTGAAATTTTATATGGCTAATATGTTCATTAAATCTGGTTAATATTTTCCTTTTTGTTTGGCCAATATAAATTTTACTACATGAATTACAATTTATTTTATAAATCCCAGATTTATCTATCATCTTTATTTTATCTTTAGGGTTACCTAATACATTTTTTAAGCTATTTAAGCTTTTGTAAGCTACTTTTAAATTTACCTGTTTAAAAACTTTTTCTAGACCTTTTGTTAAATCCATATCGAATGGTAGGCTAATGAAATGATTTTTAAAATTTTCTTTTTGTGTTATTAAGGTAGTAGAATCGTTTCTAAACTTTTTAAATTTTTGTTTCCTCAATATAATATCTATTATTTTAGGATCATATCCATTGAATTTAGCGATTTCTTTAATTTTGGCCAACTCACATTTAAATCTATTTTTATGCAATGGAATAGTAATTAATCTATTAACCATAGTATTAAAAGCTGCTAATTTATGGGATTTGCAATGGTTAGAATCTACCGGGATATATCTATCATTATTTGTATGTTTCCTATATATATCAAATTCAATTTTATTATTATTTCTAATACATAATACGTCAAGAAACGGTAAACATTTATTATGCTCTATTTCAAAAGTAAATTTAATGTTTTTATGTTCATTGTTAATTAATGATAAAAAATGTTTAAACTCTTTGGTATTAAAAATTGCAAAAACATCATCTACATATCTAATCCATACTCTAGGAAAATACGGGAGTTTGTTTTTTAATTCCTTTTCAAAATTTTTCATAAAAAGTTCGGCTATGAAAGGTGATAAACTATTCCCCATAGCTGTACCATCTTTTTGTTGGTAAAATACATTGTTAAATGAAAAATAATTCTGAGTTATACAACATTTAGTTAACTTTACATATTCGTTAGCTTCATTAATCTCTATGTTATTTTCAATTAAAAATTGTTTTAACAAAATTAATGTTTCAGCAACTGGAATGCTTGGGGAATAGTGAACAAACGTCAAACGATACAAATATTTTGTCTTCTGTCAGTTCAATATTTTTCAATTTATTTATAAACTCTCCTGTATTTTTTATTGAGCTGGATTCTATATTAAATTTAAAATTTCCAAAAACTTTATTTAACCATTTTGACAAAAGATAAGTTGGTGAGTCAATCCCCGAAATTATCGGTCTCATCAAATTACCTTCTTTTTTGTGTATCTTTGGGAGGCAATATAACCTAGGTATAACTGCATTTGAAACGTTAAATTTATAAATTTCATTTTTTGGAATAACTAAATTACAACTTCTAATAATATTTACCGTTTCTTTTACAAATTTGTTTATTGGATTCTTTTTTAATTTCATGAACATTTCTTCTTTTAACAAATTATTAACTCGATTAACATAATCTTCTTTATTTAAAATTACAATAGTATTTCCCTTATGCGCTTTAAAAAAATAACAATTACGATTTCTTAAACTTTTGATCACTTCTAATTCTTGACTATTTCTGGTTCCATTCTTCTTTAATTTTATATTTTCAGCAATCTTGGTCTTGCAAACTTTCTTGACGTAGTTTTTATCTGTTTCGTTTAAAAACCTTATACCATTCTCAATATTACCTATTAGCTCCTCAATACCTTTCCTATTATTATTACGGAATGAAAATTTCAATCCTTTATTTAATATTTCCATTTCCGATTTGGTGAATTTTATATTTGTTTCATTTTATATTTGTTTCATTTTTGACCAAAATATTATTATTTTGGTTATTAGGTTTATCTGATGTAATTCTCATCAACATGCTTAATTTCTTTTCTAATTTTTCAACTTTTTTCAAATATTTATGTTCATTAACTACATAAACTTGTTTACAAAAAGTGTCCCAATCTTCTTTATTTTCTTTTGCTAACTTTAAATGTAAATTATATAACTCCAATTCCACTGTATTTAATTTACCATAAAGGTATTTTATTTCTAAACTTAGTCATTTCTCCTTAGCAAATTGTAAAACTTTCTCTGTTCTAAATTTTTTTTTTTTCAACTTTTATATTAATTCCTTCAATAAATTTAGGAGTTAAGTTCTTCTTTTTACATGTTTTAAGAAATTTTATATCCGCTAATATAAATTTAACTTGTAAATTTAATTTTTGGAATCTGTTATGCTCTCTTGACCGAGAAGTCATATTTATAACTGTATGAAGCAACTGTGGCGTAATGTTTATTTTTAAATAAATAAAACCTCTAAACCACAAATAATATTTTATATTATTTGTGTATATTATTTGTGGTTTAGAGGTCTTATTTATTTAAAAATAAACATTACGCCACAGTTGCTTCATACAGTTATAAACTTTTATATGTTATTGTTACAAGCAAATGAAAATCATAAAGAGCTAAAAATACCCTTCAATTGGAGAAATGATATCATTCATATAAAAAGTCTTTGTCCCTAAGTTTTTGTCTAATAACTTTGAAGTTGAACTGGAGAATACTGTAATTTTACCTGTTATACTGCATTTCTAGGAAAGATTATAAATTAGTTTGAAGAAGGAACATAAACTTCTTCTAAGTTGTATCACATAAAAGGTAATAGTTTCTTTTCTGTAATATGATTCATAGAGAAACATGTGGAGTTTAATTGAAATAGTTTAATTTAAAGGTACTTAGTCTACTATCAAATATTAAAACATTAATAAACTAGAGTTTTTAAAAATTCCAAGTTTTTGAGAATTTAAGTTGCTTGTTGTAATCATCTTGAAGTCAGTGATTAAACTATGAGTAACTATTGTGTTACTAAGTTAATACTTTAGAACTTACTTGCTGACCTGTTTAAAAACAATCGTTTCATTTGCGAAGCTGACACTCTACAGATTGTTTCGAAACACTTCACCAAGTAAATTCTAAAGTATTCACTTACTGTCATCGATGCATGAGAAAAGCCCTGACCTAAGATAGGTCAAAACGATAAGGTCATTCCTAAAAACATTTCTAACACTAAACATCAGATTTACAGGAAATTACAATGCAGAAACGATATCATATATAATTTATTTTGTGCACCCTTTCTTATTAAAATTAGTACGTTTACCTATCTGTAAATACTTATATTACTTACTCAAATATAACTATTAAAAAACTACTGTACTATTGAGTTATGTTGTAAGTTAGAAATACATCGGCAGTGCATGCTCAGAACAGAAAACGAAGGTGACTCATTTCTAGACTAGGACTCTTCTCGTGTGCCGGTGACAGTAGTTGGGCAATAATTACCTATAGTTTTAGAGAATATTTTCTGGCCAAGGAGATATTTCTATAAATATTCCATTTTTATAAGTTTTTTTTCTATTTAGAATATATCCAACCTATTTATATATGTTCAGGCGATTCTATAATTTTCACTTATACTCAATACCAGATGATCATTTTATTCTTACCATTCCTTATGATTATGTCCATACCTTAATTCTTCTTATGTTAACAATCTTTGCCTATCCACTATAGGCAGTAATAGTCATACTGTTTTATCTCTTTAAAATTACAACAAAAAATTGTTTGTACTTTTTGTCTTTCACTCTTCTTATGTATAGATACCACAAAAGCCATAAACACTTATTTTAGTTCAAAATGTTCCACATAAATTTAAATCATTTTAAAAAATGGTTACGAATTCAAATTTTGATACCCATGTGATGCAGCAAGTTAGCAAAATGCACAACTGCTACTAAACATAAACTACAATTATTTATCTAATATTGTTAGACATTTATCAAACATTGTAAATATATTACATTATTAAACATATTCAACAAAAATAAAATATAATTAATTAATAAAACTATGAGTACTAGGAGTATAATACCTCGACTTATTCTACCTCGTCTTACGCGATTCCCAAGTTATACAGTTTTAAATCATGCTGTCCGAATTATGCTGAAACTGGCCTGTTTCGGAAGGCTTTGGTGACAGCTTTTTTTGAGTACTGGTTTGGTCATCATTTCATACCGCAAAACGATTGTTACTGTCGGCCTAAGCAAATTCCTTTAAAAGTAATTCCTATTAATTGACAATGCACCTGGCCTTCCTCCTACTACTTTAACTAATTTCAACACACCCGTGAAAGTGATATTTTTTTCCACCAAACACAAATAATTTGCTTCAACCGATAGATCAGGGAGTCATCAAAACATTTAAAGCTTATTACACAAGAAGATCATTTGCACATCTGCACGAAGCTATGAGACAAATCAACGAGCTCTCTGCTGAAGATTTTTGGAAACAATTCAATGTTTTAAATGCTTTGAGAATCATTGGACAATTTTGGTATGAAATTTCACAAAAAACTTTGAATGGCATTTGCAAAAAGGTGTGTCTTGCACTGAAACTCAAGCGAAATCAGTGCAAGAGTCTGATGAAATTGCTGATTTGATTGAAGAAGTTGTTGGTTTTGCCAGACAACTTAATTTAGAAGTGGATAATGATGATGTTCAAGAACTACTGGATTCACAAAACCAGGAGCTGACAATTAATTGATGAGTTCATAGAAATACGTGCGCAATAGTGAGACTTTTAAAACGCATATTCTTTAGACTCAATTGACGTAGATGATGAAATGATGGTTAGAAACTTGACAAAAGGCCTTAGTTTAATTGAGCAAGGATTATAAATTCTGGAAATCATAGACTCCAACGATGAGCATATTTCTGGCACAAAACAAAAAAAATTAGCGAGTTACGAGGAAATTCGGTGTGAAAAGAAAAAATCTTTATTCCTTCAAACGAATTTACTGGATTTTATGAAGTCTTTTATGTCAAAATAACTTCTTTTTACTTACTTATTTGCAATGTATATATATATATATATATATATATATATATATATATATATATATATATATATATATATATATAGGTTAGTTTTGGTTGGTAAAGATTATTTAGATTTTTTGGACTAGGAGACTGACAGACTTACCTTGGTAAGAGTCCACTCTGTAGTCTTGAAATAGAAACACATAAAAGCACTTAAACAATGATATATTTCAACCACACAGTGGCCTTTGTCAATCGAAGAGAAAACACAAAAAGAAATATGAGAGAATGAAATAAAATAATAATAATTTTTTTATTTCATTCTCTCATATTTCTTTTTGTGTTTTCTCTTCGATTGACAAAGGCCACTGTGTGGTTGAAATATATCATTGTTTAAGTGCTGTTATGTGTTTCTATTTCAAGACTACAGAGTGGACTCTTACCAAGGTAAGTCTGTCAGTCTCCTAGTCCAAAAAATCTATATATATATATGATTTTTTGTTGTATTATGTATTTAAGATTTTAAAACATACACATTAAATTATTAGTTTATTTAGTCTTTGGTCCCAATTAAACATGATTCCTATGTGATTGTATGTAAAATTATATCCCGAGTTTCGTGAATTCGACTTATACGGTTATTGCTCAGTTCCACCTATTGCATAAGTACGGAATATTACTGTACTGTATTATTTAGTACATTCCAAATTGATTTCTATATTATCCAGTATAATCAAACATTTCATAATGCACTGAGTTATCTAGTGTCTGCTACACCTTAGCGAGACTAAACAATATAATTATTTCCCAAAACTAAGTAATTCTAATAAATTAAATAATTTCATTAAAATATTTTATAAAATGTGTTGCTCCTACATTTTACATCAAATTGGAAATTATTATACACTTTTGGCCATAGAACAATAATAGGTACAAATCTTATTAAACTTTCAGGAGAATATAGTAAAGCTAATAGGTTTTACAATTGTTTTGTAGATGCTTGAGAAAAATGATTAAATTTTTATTTTAATTTATATAATGTATTTTATTATGATATATAAATTTAATTTACATGGAAAAAGTTTTATTTAATTTTCATATAAATTAACACAAAGCATTTTTAAGAGATCTTTCTTATATATCACTTATGTCCCTAGATGACCTGACAAAGGATATAGCTTAGTGTAGCATAAATAAATAAATTTTATTACAAACTTAATAAATTAACTGTGTCTCTACTGAGGTAATTAAATCACTTCGTTAAATAAATTACTTAGGTTTTTGTGAATAGGATTTACCTAATAATTAGGGAGATAAGAAATGTGAAGGAAGACTACTGCATCTACAGGAGTGCTATAGATTAATAGAGAGGAAAGCGGATTATTCCCGTAAAGCACATCCCCAGTTTCCTGGCTTTGCATTGTAACTATAGTGAGACCAATTGTAAGATTAGAGTTTTGGTCACCCTACCACTCTTTAGCATTTTGGTCACTTTCCTCTACAATTGGCTGTTAGGTATAACAATATTCTACTTTGAAATACTCCCACAAGCCAAAATAACAACAAAGTAGCTACTTAGATTTAAAAAATTAATAAAAGCACTTTCTTGAGAACTAAAACTATAATTTTTTTTCTACATCTACACATAGCCTATACACATCTGTATAAGCCTATACAGATTCATATGACCATATATACTATCCCAATATTTTACTATATAGGGAATTGAAATAGATTTTAATAGTGAATTTTATTGGGTATGGAAATACTTACAAAATTTTAAAAAATAATCATTAAGGATGTGCACAGATAGGTTGGCTGCATTACCTATGATAGTTAAAGTAATTCTAACAATCATCTAAGGATGCACCCCACATTTTTTTTGTCATGTTTGAAGTCTTATGTACTTTTATATCTAATAAAATTCTCCATAAAAATTCACCCAGATTTTAAAATATGAGGATAATGCGTAGGTGCATATAGATCTATAGAGTCCTATGTTTCTTAGAAGATGGTGTAGGAAAGATTATTTTATTGACTTAGTTCTTTTAGAAATATGTCAAAAATTTTAGTTACTTAAATAAATTATATTATGTGTCTTATATAATCGCTTTGAATAACTTCTATTTAATACTGGAAATAGGTTTAATAGAATGTTGCCTGCAATTATGTATCTAGTTGACAATTAACACACTTTATTTATTAAATTTGTTATAATTATAAATTTTTTTTAATTAACAAAGATATATTTGTTATAGCCATTTTCAGAAAGACCTCAGAGTCTAAGCCGTAAGCACAGACGGAATCGAAGTCGAACTACTGAATCAATTGTTCAGAATAGAATCTGGATTGTTAATAACGATACTTTAGAGGACAAGAAATTAACCCCACCATGTTTATCAATTATAGACTTCAATAATTTAACCAGAGGTGGTTTGGACACCGCAAAAGGCATCCGTAAAGAAAGTAGTGGAAAATCTAAGAAATTTCACCGAAGAAAAACAAGGAAATGTTTAAGTGCTGTTAATATTAGTACAGTAGTAACTGATAGCGATTAGTTTCTACATGGTAGGAAATTAATTAGTTGTTAAGCCCCAAGCAGGGTGTCAATTACCAAACACTAAAGACTGTAATAGTTTGGCTTGTTTATTCTAAATTGTTTATTACGCCAATATTTTATTTTGTATTTTAAGAAAAATAATATTTTAAAATTATTACAACCATGAGTACAGAAGTTGGATGGATAAGATAATGTATAGGTTGTATGAAGTCTAACTTGAGAAAATCCTTGTACTGGGAAAGATGGAGTCCTTATCTTTATCTAAAACTCTGTTATATATTTATTATAGGTTTAAAAAAAAATTCTACTGGCCTCAAAGTTCATTACTAAATGATTGGTCATACAAATCACTTGTGATCCACTGAGATTTTTTAATTTCTAGTCACAATTTTTTAAAAATGAACAGCATTATTGTTGAGGATTGTAAAATAAAGTGTAACACAAACTATAATGCTACTTTGAAGTGTTTATATTGAAAAATCATACAAATATTATTAGCTACAATATAATTAAATTGGTAAAAATCTTTTTTTAAATCGTTTTTAGTTGAACCTTGATAGTTTGGAGCAACTGGATCTGTGACCCATCAGAATTATCAAAAATCTAAACAAAAACTAAACACATTTAAAATTTCTAAACACACGTTCACTCACACACACAAACACACACACACACACACACACACACACACACACACACACACACTTACTGGGGTGTAAAGGTTTTGATTTGAGAAGTATCCATTCATATTTGCAAAAATACATCATTAATATTTTACCATTAATTTTAAAATATTTTCACTTCAGTTTTGAAATTTCAAGAAACTTTTTTTACTCGTGCAATATTACAGAAATCCATATTTGAATGCAATAAATAAGGAGTATAGTTTATCAGGCGCAAGTTTTTAAGAAACAGGTTAATACAAACAATAGAAGCTAAATACCAACACAGAAATAACAGATTTTTTTAAAATAAAAGTTTCTACCTTATATAATATTACTATTAAATATTGAATCCTAGATATTAATATCCCTTACAATTTTAGTTTAATATTTAAAGACATTAATTACAATTTTTAATACATTGTATATATTTTAGAATGGGGCTGGAGTGTTAGTGTAATATCTAATTGGTCACACAGTTTAAAAAAAAGACATTATAGCAGACACATTATTTCAAATACATCTTATTAAATACACTGACAGGTACCATTGCATGTGGGAGGACGTTCAAGATTGAAGTAGCCGTTGTTGAAAGGTGATTATGTTGATGACTTCTAATGGCAAAAGCCACATGTGGATTACAATAGCGATTTGCCCAACCAATACAGTGTTGATTAATTATTTTATTATTTAATTTTCATTAAGAAGAAAATCATAGAGTGAGTTATATTATTTAAAAAAAGAAATTAAATACATTCCTTACTCTTTGAATCCTGTAACAATATTGTAACCTGAAAAATAAATAAGTAGTCAAGGAAGACAAATTTTGATCTATTAAATAGTTCTGTTCCAAAACTAGAGAGAAAATAAAGTTATTTTATTCTATAGTGATAAAGAGCTTTATAGCCTCTTACGGGCATTATATGTGTTGATATAAGAGTGGAGAATAAAGGATGTAACTGTAAATAAACATTCCATATAACTGTTGTGTTAGACAAGTGCACAGAGAAGCGCTGTTGCACAAAATTTAGAATTTAAATTACTTAATTTATTAAAATTCATTATATATTAAATAACTAAGATTATTTTTATTAATCTTTGACCAGCCTTGTTTTCTTAACAAATGTTCAGTGTATAAACAATTTTGAATAACAAATTTCATTTACCACTGTACCAGGCAGGTGTAGCTACAGATGAGTACCAAAACCGACGAGCATAAAATTAGTTTTTGTTATAAAACAATATATTTTGTCAATTTATAAGTAATTATTGCACAACTGAGTAAATACTTTAGAATTTACATACTGACGCTTTTCGAAACAATCGTTTCATTTACAAAGCTAACTGTCTACTCAAGATAGTTACAAGGTTATCTAATAATTACTTATAGTTTAAAAAGGGAATTCAAGATGATTACAACAAACAATTTTGTTAATGTCTTTTCCCCATAGACTTGTTGTTTTTTGCTCTGGAGACATTCATTAGTTTTCTTGGATTCTTAACGTTTCTTTATTATTGTATGCTCTACTACTTCACAAAACAGGAAAGTATGACATAATGATACATAACAATTGGAGTGGCATTGGAGACCAAACTTAATCAGGTAAAAATTTTATCTGATGTCAATATATGTATTGTCAGGTATGACAATATCTTTTTTAGTTGTATACATATAAACATTATTATTGTTCATATAACACACTTTTTTTTAAAGTTGGTCTGAACAATTATTGGCTGATAACTTGTATTTTACACAACTAATTAAATTTTTTTACATTGCTTAATTTTTGAGGAGTAATAAATAAGGAGAACGAATTTATCTAGTTCATGTGATATATACTTAAATAATTCTAGTTTTTCATTACATATTGGTAACAATTGATATTAGTGATGCTGGTCCTCAGAAAAGTATTTTACCTATGAACCCTATGTTTCCTCATTGGCCTTTATGTATTTAATGTTTATAAATATAGCTACTGCATTATTGGTAGTATTTTATTTCATGACTTCATGTACTTATTTGTTTTTTGAGTGCTTATTCTGAAGAATTGTATTTTTAACTTTATTTTTTTATATCTTATTATATATACATACATAAAAATTTGTAATATTTCTTTAATATGTACAAAGAAGAATTAAATTATTCACTGCATTAATATTTCCATTGATTGATATTACTAGCATAAAAAATTCATCTATTATTTAAAACTATTTATATAATGATGAGGTGATAGCATTGTCATGTATGCAATTTACAATTTATGTATGAAATGTACTCATGTTTACAATTTGAATGACTTATTTTACATTTGATTTCATTGATTATTATTCAAAAATACAAATAACAAAATACCACATACAACTAATGATAACATAATAAATTACATATTAAATAACATATTAACATTTTTAAATAATAATAATTAATAATTTAATTAAAATAACAAAACACAAAATAAGCATGGAAAAAGTGGGTTTATGAAATAAAATGTAATGATTGTAATAAATTTTATTTCCATCCACGTAAGGGTTCTGATAAACTCAAGGTCATAATTTCCAGAAGGTTATAATATATGAAGATAGTTTACAAAATTGGTAAATATATATATAAATGAACATATATGAAGAATTAGAAATATGTAAATATAAAATTGTAGAACACCTAATTAAAGAACTTGTACAGATCAAATACAAACATGATACACTATACAACCACATGGGGATTTGATGTCATATAAATTGTACACATACACACACACACACACACACACACACACACACACACACACACACATATATATATATATATATATATATATATATATATATATATATATATATATATATATATATATATATATATACTGGAGCGGAGCCCAGTATATATGTATACACACATACATATATACATTGGTTTTTGACCCATTCTATGCCTCTGGGGCAGGGTCCTGTGGATGGATCTACACTAACCTTCACAATCAACTTCTGTTCAGCGGTTTAGGTGTCTATAGAATACATACACACATACATAGAAACATTCATATATATATATCCCACTGCTAAATACCACTAGAGATGAATACTCTTGTTCTTAAAAAATAAAGCTTGAGATATTTATAAAGACCTTTATCTTTATTGTACATATTGTACATGATCGAAAAGTAAAAAATTCTGCAACTTGAATTGAACATTATTCTATGATATTACTGCTGATCCGTAATTAAATGACTGATCATTACATTGACAATATTGTTCGAGATGATGAATTTAAAGTTCTTTAAAGATATTCGTATCATGATGACCACTACATTGACAATATTATTGGAGATGATGTTATTACTGTTGTTTAAGGCTATTCTATCTCATGATTTGCATTATATTCATTATATTGACAATTTTGATTAAAACGATACTGTTCGAGATAATGCTTTCAATGTTCATAATAGCTATTACATCTACTAACAGGGGTTATATTCATAATATTGTTTTAGATGATGTTTTCAACTTTTTTTAAAGCTATTCTATTTCATGATAAATTGACAATTTATTTCAAGATGATGCTTTCAATGGAATCCTATCTATTCTATAGATATCCTATCTAATATTAGGCATTATACTGGCAATATTGTTTAAGATATTACTTTTAATGTTTCTTAAATCTATCCTTCAGCATGATGAGCATTATATTGACAATATCCTTTAAGCCAATGTTCGTTAAAGCTATCCTACTGCGTGATAAGCATTATATTGACAATATTGTTTGAGATGGTGTTCCTTATAACTATTCTATCTACTGACAATTGTAGTAAGATTAGAAAAGGTATGCTACACATCCGTTTCTCTATTTATAACAAATGCTGGACTCTCCAAAACAAAGAAGATATGCTCTCAGTAGCTACGATAGGTAAAAGTTTATATCTGTGTGTCCACTTCTCTATTACTTAAACCTGCTGTCCATATTCTTTTACTTCCATCTGCTACAATTCATATGTTTTGTCGGCATGAGATGGTATGTTTTAGAGTAATTTTCTTAATTATATGCAGTTTTCTTTAAAAATAGTTCTCACTCATATTATTGATGGGTGCTTTTCTTCTCCTTTCAAGCCTTTCAGTATTCTGGTCCAAGAAGACATTCTTTACTCTAGAAATCACATACTCCTCAGCAACTATCGTACTGTTGTATTGTCTTTGCTCTCACTAAAATTTTGGACCTTTTTCAATTAAAGTATACAATTTCTGCTGAGACATATCTTGGAAGGCTTACACTTAGGGTCATGAGAGGTCCACTGAGGGTACTTACTAAAAGACTTTTTTGGTTGAATATATCCTTCATAGAACTAACTAATAATAATACAATAATAATAATAATACTGATAATGGTAATTATAATAATGATGATATTATTGATGATATAATAATAATAATAATAATAATAATAATAATACAATGATAGTAGTAGTAATAATAATAATTATTATTATTAATATTATCATACAGTCATGATAATGATAATTTTTTTTTTCTGTGGAGGTTGGAATGCATTTACGCACCATCAAGTCTGCCCTGACAGACCTGGTGTGTGGGACTCCTGGCAAATACCCACTAAACCCTTCCTCCTTTCCGGCCCTTTGTAGATCTGACAAGGGTATCACTTTATTAGCATTCTTCCTGGTCAGAATGCCCTTTATTAACCCCAGTGGTTTCTATTTCTAAAACTAAATGTATTTGGCCTGGTCACTGATCTTGACCTCAACCATCTTCTTGTCTCATTTATTTCGCAGTATGCTCTCGATATATGTCGCTATCTCTATCCAGTTGGATGCGTTCCGCAGCATCTTGCCCACAATGTTGTCCGGGTCTATTGGCCCGACGTTGCTTTCCAGCGTTTTTCTCTCCGATTGCCATCTTCTGCACACAAAGAAGGTGTGTTTGGGGTCATCTGGTGACCCTTCACCACAATGGAAGAAATATGGATTATTCACCTTTCCCATTTTATATAAATAGACCCGGAAGCAACCGTGTCCTGTCAAGAACTGTGTAGTGTAGAAGTTTACCTCTCCATGCTGCCTGTTAGTCCAACTGGATAGGTTTTTGATTAGTCTGGCTGTCCATCTTCCGGTGGGTTCTGCAGACCATCTTTCCTGCCACTTGGTCATCGTCGTCCTTCTTGCTTCCTTTCTGTTATCCCTATCGTTCATATTGTTTCGTCGCTCTGCGATGGTCTTCTTTTCTAGTGCCAGCAGATCAATAGGAATTACTCCCGCCACTACTAGAGCAGCCAATTCCGAGACCGCTCGATAAGAACATGCCACTCTTAGTGCCCCTGTTCTCTGCACTAAAGCCATCCGCCTTCTATTCCTCTCGGTTTTGAGGGCGTTTGCCCAAATTTCCGCTCCGTACAGCATTATAGATTGCACCACGGATATCAGAAGACGGCATCTGGTCTGAGTAGGGCCCCTAACACTAGCCAGAAGCCTACTCATAGCTGTTGTGACTCTGATCACTTTCTCAGCTGTGCATTTAACATGGTTTTGAAAACTCAGCTTCCTATCAATCATGATACCTAAGTTTAACTGTTATTTTTTCTCTCCCATGAGCATCTCAGGGCTATGAGTAAGGTGTCTCTTGGATATCAGAACAATCTTAGTTTTTTCCAGAGCCAAGCGCAGACCATGCTCCATCAACCAGCTGTTAACACGACGAATTACTTGAGCCAGTCGCAATTGGGCGAACTTTTTGTTTCTCGCTATAATGATTGCAGCAATGTCGTCTGCGTATCCCACCAGGAAAGTTCCATCTGGCATTGTTATAAGCAAAATACTGTCGTAATTTGCATTCCAGAGGTCCGGGATGAGAATGGAGCCTTGAGCTGCTCCTGCTGTTACTCTCTTCCTTCTAGGAAACCTCCATCACTACCCAGTCCTGAAATCTAGGGACTAAAGACTCTGACGCTAAAGTAATGTCGATAATACTACCTCTATATCCTGGTCGACGGAAGGTAGTCGTGTTACCTGTGTTAAGGATGACGAGTCCCAGTCTTGATGCCATTTCGATCACGCGTTTGCCTCTAGAGTTAGTTATATCTGCCCCCCATTCTGTAGCCCTCGCATTGAAATCTCCTCCAACAATGATGTTACCGTCTATTGCCTGTAGTTTGTCCTCTAGCTGGTCCATCTTTTGGCGAAAGTCTCCGATGGACTCATTGGGAGTTAGGTACACACTGACGTATGTAACACTGTTGCTTTTAACCCATACATAGCCGTTTCCAGAGCCATGTCTATCAGTGGCAAAATTCCCCTTAGGTATCCAAATAGCTGCAGTTCCCAAGCTGTCCGAAAACCACAAAGGTAATGCCAAGTCTTTTTACTGCTCACTTATTATTATAATGTCAGCCTTATGTTCTAATCGAAATTGCGAAAGGAGATCATTAGCCAGTTTCCCTCTGCCCAGATTTCCTTGGATAATCCGTCTAGCCATTCTTTTTTAGTTTTTCGGCTTCCAACGCTTCACGAAACACTATACATTTCCCAGATCTGGAGACCTGTTTTGTCTTGTCCACATCCAGGTTCATATCCGCGCACAGCATACAATAAGGTTCTTGCTGACAGTCTTTGACCTAATGTTCACTGTTGCCACATTTAAAACATAGACCTTGCCTAACAGGTCCGTTGCATTTTACAGTCTTATACCCATAGCCGAGACACCTCCAGCAACGTGTTACCTCAATCCTCTACCTGATTCTACAGCTTACATAGCCAATTTTAATCCTATTATTCTCTAAAAGAATGCCTGATTCTACTTTGCTTAAAACAACAATAGCCATCTTCTGCCCTCTATCATTTGCTGCTGTTACGTAAATCTTGCGTTCGTCATTACTATTTAGTAAATTACTAGCGAGATCTTCTTTTACGTCATTCTCTTCTGTCACTGAGTCTAGGTCTCTAATCTCTATTGTTACCTTCAGGACTAGGTGTTGTATATTTCCTACTTCCCCAATTGCATCTGTTATAGTTTGGTTAAATTCTTCGATATTTTCCGCCCTGCCACACATCTCAAAGAGGACAACCCCTGCTCTCGTTTAACCCTTATGGATTTTATGCCCGCATTTAAGTCCTCAGGCTTTACCTTGTCGTGGAAGATGCGTAAAACATCAGAAAAAAGATTTCCCACTGACAGTCTTAATAAGTACTGCCTCTGGCGTGGCTTATTTCTTACTTTCCTCTTTTTTATTTGACCTGGAGTCATTTGATTGGATTCCATGGCCAGTTCCCACTGCCTTCTAGCTGCTACGAGTTTGCGGGTTTGAACCACCTCCCACTGGCCGCCATTCTCATTCTCCTTATGAGAAGATGGATTTTCATTAGTAGCCACTGTGATGGAAGTGGGCTCTGTAGAGCTATTAGGCCTTGTGCCATCTACTCTCGAGGGGCCATCTTCTTGTCTGACTCCTTCTCTGTGTTTTTTTCCAAGGCCCTGTTGAAGGGGACTCGAAGCCACTCTTTTATTTCCTTCGCCTATGTGTGGAGCATTGGCATTTTGTGCCTCTTCTTCTTTTAGGAAAAATTCAGCCCTCTCCCGTGATCTCTTCAAGTAGCTTAGGCCATCTACTAGATCTTTGAGCTCCATAATTCCAGATTTAATGTCAATGCTGACTTTTTTTTCTGCCTATAGCCGCCTTCATTTTGCTTAGCACTACTCGGCATTTTTTTAAGTGCTCTGCTTCCTCTCGGGCAATTTTTTGCAGCTGTTTCTCTTGAGGAGATATCTGCTGAGAGCTTTCTGCTATTGCGTTTCCCGGTGTTCCAGCTCCCGCACTTTCATTTTTTCTCCCTTGCGTAACCAATGGAGAGGCATCATTTTTTTTCTGCCAATCTTTGGGTAGCTTCTTTTCCTTTCAGGTGGCTCGGGACCTGATGGTGGTGTCCTCTGAACCTTAGAGCTCCTAGAGAAAGGATCTCTTTCCTCACCACTTGTCACATTTTCGTCCAAGGAGACCAAGTGTTCCATCCCCGAGGAATGTTTCTTGCAGGCGCTGGCTGATGACGACCCGGAGCCTCCTTGCTCACTCCCGACGGTCGCCGGTACTGGGGATCCGACCCTCTGCACCGTAGGTTTGGTTTTATCTACAACTTCCATCCTTTGGTTTGTTTTCGGGGTTCCTTCCCCTAGTACTGTAACCCTGTACAAGGAGCCCTCACGAGGTACTATCAGCGGGGCCAGCTAAACCAAGGTTTTTTAAAGAGGTGTTACTCCTCTATCCCTCCTCGTTCCCCATCATAAGATGAGGCCCCGGGCTTGGAACCGGAGTTACAGTTATGATAGTAATAATATTAATAATAATAATAATAGTAATAATAATAATAATAATAATAGTAATAATAATAATAATAATAATAATACAATGATAATAATAATAATCATAATAGTAATAATAATAACAAGAACAAAAACAGCAATAAATCATTATACTTTAAACCATTGGAAATATTTAAAACAATAATAACAACAAAAATAATACAGTACTAATAATACTGTATATGTCACGAATGAAAATGACAGAATAAGTGATAACTATTAATTGAAATGTACACTTATATTTTAATTAAGGATGCTAGGCTCTTGCAATTCAAGTGTGGATCAAAGCAGAGAGATAAGAATGTGGAGAAAAACTCTTGATTAGCTTAAGGCATAGTCTGTTTAGTCATTGGAAAGGTCAAAGAATTAGAGAGCTAATGACCTGATCTTTGGTTGTCGGTGCTAATGATATCATCATGGCGAGGGATCAGGAAGTAGCTCAATCAACACTCAAGTAAAGTATGTTTATGCATAGTGGAGTGGTTGCCCAACTGTGGTTTAAGCCGTATTTAATAGAAACCTGATCAAAACAGAAATTAAGTTAATACAATTTTCAACTAACAAAACAATATAGTTACAAATCCAAACAAATAGTTTTAAAATGTGCAACAAAACACCACTAACAAAAAGCTGCAAACTTGTTTTATTATTTTCAAGACAACAACAGATTTAAGGTCTATTAAAGTCAGATTTCAGTCAACATAGGTCTAACTATTTACTAAATAAAAATACCCTGAGGCTAACTTCTGTCATTTAATCAACAATATAGTCTTAAGGCCCAAGTTGAACATGTATTGCAGAATTGCTTATCCCTTTTCACCGTTAAAGCTATTTTGTCATATTCTAGTGTCATATCAGTATAAAAATTTTACTTAAAAATATGCCTCATTATTGGGGTAGCATTTTTAACTTAGGCCAGCACAGAACATGTTGAATAAAGAAGTTGATTTAGGGACTAATTATAGACCCTTTCATTAGACAAATCTTTTAAAATGTAAATGAAGTTCATCCTATTTCAAAGTATAAATACCTAACAGGATAGCTTGAATTATTAAAGGAAACAAATGTACTTACCATCCACTAATGTTACTATATCTCCTGAAGAAATTGAACTGGTAAATCAATATGACTTAGTTTTAAATCTATGGAACTGAGAAGATACCTCCAACTTGTATTCATATTGGTAAATAACAGACAGAGAGTATAAAGTTTACAAAGGCTCTTGTGGGAACTGATAATATCAAATATCCTTCTCTTTAAACTCTCAATAAAGTATTAAAAAGTCTATTTTATAATTCCTCAGTGGCAGGCAGGCTACTGTATAAAGGTATAACACAATAAAAATTGATGTAGTAATCCTAGAAATGATGTTGGCTGTATTAAATATCTCCCTAATTTAAAACTGTATTATCCCTCTAAATTGTTTAAATTACAGAAACCATTTTCAACTGCACAATTTAAATTGTGTAGCTTAAGTGCATTGGCTTTATACATATAATGTAGTGAACCAACATCTATCAAAGTGGACTTTCACTGATTAAAGCTAATTTAAATAGCATTTATAGGGCTTTGTATATGTCTCCTGCATTTGTAGCTTGTTACTTTTCAAATTAATTTTCATTCCAGTTCATCACACATAGTATTTACAACCCATGCCACATATTAAACTCTATATTAATTTGTAAGTTAAATTTCCTTGGGCAAGTTCTAGAAAATTTAGAATTTATCACTTTTTTAATATAGTATTCTTATACATGTTATTTTGTTCCAATGAAATAATTTATCTCTTTTTATTTTCTGGTAACAAGATAAATTTTAAAGTAAAAATAGCCATTTTATATTTCTTCCAAAATTATTCCTTTAATCTGGAAACAACTCACCACTGAATATTCCAAATTGACACTGATTTTTTTTATTAAGTGTGAGCTAAAGTAGTCTGTAATATGGGTTAATATGTAGCTTTGTAAAAGATGTCTTTCAAATAAACATTATGATCATAAGGTAAATGACAATATGCTGACTTTGAGTCTTATATTTCATATTTATAAAAACAATTTTCAACTTCTTCGTTAAGAATGCATAAGAATACCAAATAATATTCTAAATTGAAGAACAATGGTTTTAACACTAGAGGATTTGCGCAAGGTAATTATTCTCCCAGTGAGTTTTCAACAGAGATTATAAAACAGTTGCAAATCCTGAAATTATTCTACCCACTACGTACCTTCTATTGACTCCCCCTGTATCTATTTCTGTCTCTACATCACGTAGTTTAACTGTTTTCATCCACTTATACCGGTTTGAAGTTAGTGTTGCAAAAGCTTGGAAGGATTTTACCTCGCGCGAGTCCCCACATTACATTACTGGTTTCTATAAGTGATTTTTTTTCTATTTGTATTTTGCAAGGTTTTTATAATATGAATTAAATTTCATTAGTTTTTTTACAAGATTTTTATGAGTTGATTGTATTTTGATATGCATTTTGTGAGGATTTTATAACTGAAGTTCGTTTGAATTTATAAACCTAATAATCTACTTTAAATTATCTATGTTCGTATTTTGTCATGACAATAAAAGACGACACAAATTTTATAAATAATTTGTTACAAGAGACACAAAATGAAGTATATGGAGGATCTTCGGGATATGGAGAAAGTGAAGAAAGGGATAATGTTGAGGAAAGAGTGCATTATTCCGAGAGTGAAAAAAGTGCCTACAGTGGTGTTGATCAGGCTAGTGTTGTTTACGAAGAAGTTGACAGATTTGGATTTCGGAATTGAAAATCTAGGTAACTCTGACAATATAAATAACGTGAATGATAGTTTAGAGGAAAATTACAGCAAAAACTGTCACTTAGAACTGAACTTAGATGAGTACACCTACAACAAAGGTGATTTACTATTTACGAAAGTGAACTTGTTATTTGTTACTATGGCAAATCTAAAATTGACAAAAAAAGGTAAAGTGATTGTGCCACCAACAAAATGGTATCGCAAACCAGCAAAAAATTTAAGAATCCCTTCCTGTATTATTATAACTCATTTGCCAGGGGTAAAGGGAGAAGCAATAAATTCAAATACACCCCTGAAAGCATGGATCAGTTGTTTGATAATGACTTGATTCATTACATGGTGTCTTGCACACAAAAAAATGCATACAAAAAAGGCTAATTTTGCAAGTGAGAGAGATGCAAATGAAATTTCTTTTGAAGAAATTAAAGCTTTAATTGAAATTTTGAATGTTTGTGGAGCAATGAAGTCTTAGCGCAAAAATTCTAAAGGTATATGGACAACAGATGGGACTGGTTTGGATATAGTAATGTGTACAATGTCAAGGCACAGATTCTAATTTCTCTTGCAAGTATTACGTTGTGATGTATATTGTGCTTGTAAGCTATTCTTGTTTACAAAATATTTTGTTTTCATGGTTATTGTAGCAAAAAAACGTTCATTTACAATAGACTATAGATTTATATTTGGCAATAATACACAAAAATAATTTAATCACAGGTGTGATTTTTGCCCAAGGAACTTAGACAAAACACAACAAAATGATGCGCTAAACGTGGGAAAAGTGTTTGTAAAGACCATTTAGTTGATGTATGTGAAGAGTATTTTGACGTTAAAAATGAAAACCATATTGTATGTTTTTGTTCATATCTTTTATAATATAACAAAATATGCCTATTTAATTTAATTTATTCATAACATCAACTTATATACTGACATTGACCTGAAAAGTAGTTGGGGTGAAAAATTATCCTACATGAACTCTGGTGTAATGGGTATTAGCTCAAGTCCTCTAGGGTTAAGAGGTTATGGATGATGCAGACTTGGGATTCTAAGTGGGATCAATGATAAAAATTTGGGTCATAATGATAGAAAAACTTATATGGTTATATCCTATAAAACATTTACTTTTAATGAAAAACACGAGGGATCTGGAAGAAATTTCATCTATCAATAAATTTTCAAAAATTTTCCAGACTTGCTAGAGGTAATTTAAAACTCAATGTCATAAAATAAAAGACATCGGTATATATGTTAATAAAACACCTATTTAATATAACCTTCACTTCTTATTCTTTTATTTGTTTGTATTCAGATCTCTCTCTAGCTACTCCTCAATCTGAATATCTACTAATTTCCTCTAACTCAAACTCACGCAATGTCTCTTCATGTAAAGCTCAATTTTCTCAAACAATTGTGGTACTATCCAAGCAAGCGTTATAAACCTGTTTTGGAAAAATTAAAATGAACATTAACTTCACTGGTGTCAATAAAAATGCCTCAAACAGACACACACACACAAATATCACACAAACACAACTATTATAACAGAGATATTATTAGAGGTGTTTGATGTCAGTGAACCACCCCTTTACCGATCTCTTAGGTAATGGCATCAATGTCAGAAATACACATAAATGTTAACTACAGATAGTAATATAATTTACTCACATTTATTTTCTGCAGGACTTTTTTTACTACTGGCTCAAATCATAGATCTTCTCTTCTTCTTCTGATATCACAAAAAAGTTGCCTGTTTCATAATAACAAATCTAAGACTAATATTGTTTAAAACTAAAAGAGCCCATTCAATGAAATAGAAAATGTTGAATCACTCAAAACTCTTTTATTATTAAATAATATTTATGTTTCTCTTGACTTATAAAAATTCCTGAAAAAAATGAAAAACTGAAAAAAATGCATGATAGCACAAAACGCACTACACAAAAAATTTTAAAATAAAACGTCGTAACAAAAATGTTCTAAAATGACAAACGACAAAGGTTTTCCATCTCATAACCTCTCCCCCCCCCCAAAGTGTATAGAAGCCTAGATAGAAGTTTACCTCAATTGTGACCTCTACTATGGGATAGCATCTTGTTACCTCTCATGCAGCATCTTGATAGTGTAAAGTGTAACATTTAGCTACTTTTCAAATGTGTCCAAATGTTATTGACACTATATACATCACAGAAGTAACCTTTTCTATTCTAGTATGTGTGTGATGAAAGCTCAGAAAAGATTATACTTACCCTTCATTAATCTCTAAAGAGTAGGTGGACTGAAAGAGAAAGTACAAGTTAGGTAAGTAAAACTATCTTTTCCATATCAATTACTATAAGCCCAGTAGATTTTAAAAGTGTTTTAACTTGATGTCAAGAAAAGTTCTTCCTTGCAAACTCATACAAAATTATACTACATCATGTTTCTCAAGCGTTGATCAAAATTAGTAAAATTTATATTTAAAAGGTCCTGAATTTAAAGGCTTTAATGCTATATTATATATTTTCCTTGAAATTGAACTATAAACATACAACAATGAGTTTCTTTAGTCTAGTAATTTGATTAGGCATTGAAATTAAAGTTATTTTCCAGTAAAAAGATTAATTTTAAAGTTGAATGCCAATATTTTATATTGAATATTTGTATCTTCAACCTAAAATGAATATTTATATTTTGGAAAGTTTTCTTGATGAATGTTAGTTTATACAGTTACAAAAATAAAACTTAATTGTAATTGTAATTTAAATAGTAACTATATTATATTTGTATTAGTACTATACCTCTCTTTACTGATTGTTTAAAATATATAATATGAGATTTTTTACTGCTTTAAATGTACAGAAAAACGTACAAAAAGAGTCTAGATGGAATAGATCTGAATCTAGGACACACTATTTTGTTTCCTTGGCACTACCCAATGCTATATACTCTTACTTTTGTTCGTGTTCTCAAACATTATAGTATTTAATCCAAATGCAGAACCCACTATTTGTTTCCTTGACACTATCTAAAGCAATAATTTTTATTTTGTAGATGATCTGTATTACATTACTAGTAAATCCTGATTTATAATCTATTTTAACAAGAATAATCTTCACTACAGTTTTTTCACATAAGAAAAAAATATTTTTCTTATGTATTACAATAATATAACATATAATAATGTTTTGTAACACTACTTTGAGAATATTATTGCAAAATTCACTTTAATTAAACCAATATTTGCATATTTAAATATTATCGCAAAGGTAACAAGATGGTGAACCAATCCTTTATCTAATTTGGAAAGATAAAATCAAATAAGTTATTTTTAGGCAAACATCTATTTGGCTGTAAATAATTATCATCAATAACAAACGTCATTCCCCTTTAAACAATACAGCATACACTATAATTGAGAAAAACCAAAAGTCACAGATGTTTCAACAACTATCTGTCGTCTCCTTTGATCTTATCAGATCCAAACTGAAAAATAATTCAACTGGCATCTTGACATTAAATAAGGTAAAATGAGTACATTCACTTAATAATTCCTAATACTGAACGTACTATTTAGTTTCACTAAAACTGCTTAATGCATCAACGTTTTTAGTAAAAGTTCTATATTATAAGAATTTGAGTGTAAAATTGTTGAACCTGATTCCTTTCCCTAACACTACTAAAAGTGATAATTTTTTTTTTGTAGGTTTAGGGGTGACAGATAAATGTTTATACACTTCCTGGCAAAGTGGCCTTATATTTCTTCTTTTTATAATACTGCAAAATGCAAAAATATGTAAAAACTGGGGCATGAACTGCAAGTTAGTTTGTAAACTCCATTGGTATTGTAAATGTCGTTGATATTGTTGTTGGGTTAAAATTGTTTGTTGAGAAGGTTGTGTGTGGAGTAAGCTATTTTGTAGTTGTATTTTCATAGTGTGTTAGTTAGATTGAGGGTTTTGGATAATCTGTATGGTATTGATAAGTGTTTTATGGGATTGTCATCTTGTGTGTTTGTATTTGGGTTATTGTTTATTTTTTGGCGGTTGTATAATTTGTCAATCATTGTTGGGTTGTATCCGTTCGTTTGTGCTATATATTTTATGGTGTTTAATTCCTGGTAGTGTTCATCTTTGTCTAACGGTGTTTTAAGCAGGCGATATATCATGATGTTGTAAGCAGCTAGTTTATGTTGGTGTGGGTGGTTTGAGGAACTGTGTATGGTCGTATTAGTACTAGTGGGTTTTCGGTATATGTTGAATTTATGTGTTTGTTTGTCTATTCGTTTAATTGTAAGGTCTAAGAAGTTGAGCGAGTTTTGTTGTTCTGTTTCGATGGTGTATGTTAGTTTTGGGCGTATGTTCAAACTACATCCTACACACATACTCAATACACAATTACATTACAACTCACACGCACTTTTTGACATCATAACTCCTAATACACACAAAATACACCCACACCACCAAAATATCCCACCCCAACCCTAACCTACGTAAACCTTGAGATCAGTTATGGTCTGAGTTGACAAAGGGACACATCTCCCGAAAAGGTCGTCCTCAACAAGCAAAGTAAGTGCTACTATAAGCAAGTTTATAACATTTAAAAGTGTTAGTGATTACTAGTAGCTCATGCGAAGACGGAATCACCAAATGTAAATAAATTAACTGTTAACACAAATAAACATGTATTGGTTAAAATTATAAATTTATAGTTTATAATTTAAATTTCTGATTATTTTAATATTTGCTTAAAAAAGTTTTAAAATATAATACATTTAATTGTTTAAACATTAGAGTTAGAGGCAGAGTTTAAAAGTTTTGTTTATTAAATTTTTAACACAGTATAAACAAAGAAATTCATTAGTTGGAAGCTAGTATGTGTTTCTAGTTTTATATAAAGAATTTAAAATTTTATTGTTTTCTTTGTATTGTAAATTCAATTTTAATATAAAATAATGACAGAAACATATTTTAATCAATTTGAAACAAATTAGAGAAATGTAATCAAACAGAGATAGGAGGGATTGTGGAATAGAGGAACTGTTGCCATTTACAGATGTGGATCAGCGGCGAGTAGATTAAAATATATTAAAAAATTATTAATTATTTACTAAATTATTATTATGTTACATTCATATAATGAGGTTTTCATGCATATTTTAAGCATTTTTCATGCATATTTTGAGTTTTTTATGTTTCATATAATCCGGTCTCTAGTGATCAGTATAACAAAAACACAGTATGCAATTGATAGTGATGTAAGTTTTGATGGTACTGGTATCTGATGCCCGTGGTTTTATATATCTCAATGGTCTTGATGATAAGAAAATAATTATCTAAAATAAGGAATAAAAATATTTATTAAATATAATACACAATTTTTATGTACATGTAAAAAAAAATTATGTTAATTTTTATGATATAGCTACATTTTTAACTGCACTAATTCTGTAAGATGACTCGGTGATGTAAAGATGTGTTTCTCCTATAGTGATTTCAGGGCATAAATATCTGTTTGTAAAAGTGTTTTAATATAACATTTTTGATACTTAAAAATTTGAAGGCCCTTATTCATTAGTTCAACACTATATACAATGGAGTGTTTTTACAAGATTTAGCTTTATGCCATACTCCCAAGAAAATAAATAAATTTCTAGAAGAAGAAAATAAGTTAAAGTTTTGTCAAGGCCAGGAAGTTCCAAAGATATAAGCCATATGGAAAGTCTGTGGGCAATAATAAAAAACAGATTATAAAAAAATTGATTGTTCTGTAAACTCAATCTTATTTCAGCACTAACATCATTATGGTTCTTGAATTTTGTAGTCCATTACGTTCGGTGAATCTTATTAATCACTTAAACAATAGTTTATGACTATCCGAACTTTAAATTTAGTAAATTTCTTAAAACTTACTGAGACAGAACGTTTTCGATTGCTATGTGCCGATCTTCATCAGTGTTTTCTGCTTGGAGATGTTGGGTCAAGAGGTGACGGTTTTAAATGTAGTATTAAAGAGTATGTGTGATTTGTATTGTGTTTATTCGTTTAATATGTTTGTAATTTGTGTTTTTGTGTTTCTGTAAATTTTATATTGTTCTAGTATGTTGGGATGTGGTCCTTTTTTGTTGATGTGTAGGATTTCTAGGTTATGGTAAATTTATGTGTATTTGTGGCCTGTTTCTTTTGTGTGATTGTAAAATGTTGAGTTGGTATTCTGTTTGTGTTCCTCGACTCTTTGTTTAAAGCTGCGACCTGTTTGTCCAATGTAGAATTTGTTACATTCGTCGCAGTTCAGTTTATATACATTGTATAATCATTATGGTTTTCTGATAATCAAATTAATAAAAAAATGTAGTACCATTGAATCATGCCAAATAATATACTCGGAAGTGATGAAAAATATAGGATGTATTAGTTACTAAATATGCAAAAATTATGTATAAAATAAATTTTTTGTAAATAAAGTTACTTTTTATTAATTAACAATAATTGTTATTAATAGATTAATTATTAATATGCATTATTTTGTGTTTTAGATGAATTGTGTTATTTTTCAATATTTGTGTCTGGCAGGGGAATAGTCTGCCAGAATCAAAATAAATTGAATTATCTATATTGTTTGGGGGAAGGGTTGGATCTGGTATGACAATTCCCATCTTCTCAATTTAAGATCGGGAAACTAATTATTAATTATTGTTGTACAACGGTTTTTGAAAGACATGGGGCTATTACTAGCAACCTGTTGAGCTGTTGGTCATGACTCTAACATCTGTGTATCCATTCAATCTGATATTTAGAGAATCTATGGTTAGGATCTATGTATTGTGCAGGGCAACATTTACATTGCAGCCGCTATATGACATTTCTTGAGTGCAAGTAAGATGCTCCTGAATGTCTAAGTCCGTTTTGGTTGTTGGGGCACTTAAACCATATTGGGCTGTTGAGAAGTGCCAAAATGCTGGTCGGTAGGTTTTTTAAATATCTTATTCTTTGGGAACCTTTGGAAATCGTCCATTTCAATGTCATTGGAGCAAATATTTTTGTTCCTGGTTGCCTGTTATACGAAATTGTTCATTTGTATTATGCTAAATAAAAACAAATATGTTCGTTTTAATAAAGTTCAATGCTTCAGATTAAAAAAAAAATGATATGACAGACCGACCTTTGGTAATAATTAGGAAAGGTTCTTATGATACAGCTCATAGATATAACTCCAATTATTTTCTGACAAACTTATTTTTTAGAAAAAGTATTTAAATGGGTTTTATAAAAATATAATATTTCTATAACGGCTATACATCTGTGCAAAGATGAACCAGATCTTATGAAATTTGAAAATCTTGACTCTGTGATTAACATCAGTTATTTTCCTTCTGACTGACAATGAATACAGTGTATCTAAAATATGTTTGATGTTTTTATAATTATCATTTTGTTAATGTACTGATTTCATGAAACAAACCACACCTACACATAAACATTACTTATTACACTTTTGCTATTACTTGCGACCAACTTTTTGTTAACTAAAAGTCTGGTCACAAGTAATAGCAAAAGTGTAATAAGTAATTAACAACCAGCTTGTCATGAACAGAGACAAGATTTCGGTACATAAACATTGTTACCACAATGAAAAAGACTACTGCTTGTATCACTTTAAAATCAATGCTTCAAATACTTTACTACTTCAACTACTTTACCAGCCATATTATTACAAAAGTTTGTTGTAACTCTTTTTTATTAGTAAAAATTAAACCTGGCACTCGTAAACATAAACAACTGCGTTACAGTAAAACTGGAGTGATAGATGTACTTTCTTCAGGCTTACTCAGCAGGGAACAGCTACATGACATATATTTAATAGTTTTCTGTATTTACGATGCCAGAGGTATTTTAAGGTGTTTTTATTATATCTATAATATCAAAATGTGCTTAATCAAGACAGCAATCTCAAGCAATAAACCAAAAACAATTCAGGAAAAGAAATAAAAGTTAAAGTTTGATATTTGTTGTTATCGAATATATACACACACACACACACACACACACACACACACACACACACACACACACACACACACACACACACACACACACACACACACACACATATATATATATATATATATATATATTAAATATAGTGATATGTTTTCTTGTAATATAGTTAATAAATTAAAACTATTTCAAAAACAAGAATACTTTTAATGAATATATTTATTCAAAGCTTTTCGCCGATAAAATAGTACCAGCATCTTCAGGAAAATAATTATCTAATAAAATACATTTACAAAATTAAATATATATATATAGTCAATTGACTTTTGATATTGCAGATCCATAGTTTGTTGACATTGTTTTGCAAAGAAAACTCTTTCTAGTTGTCAGCAGTGTGTTTCTGGCTCTGTACTTCACCCCCTGCATTCTAGGACATGGCTCAACCTGTTTTTGTTAATTTTTTCCTTGAAGTCTTAGAGTGAATTTAGTTTTTAGTCACACATGTTTAGATTGTGAAGGTATTGTTCATAAGTGCCCTCTTGTGTTAGTTATTTGTGCAGAGTAAAGTTCCTCCTACACTTCTCTACTTTTACAAGACTTTGTAGAGTATTATTAATTAGTGTTTTAGGGTCAACAATAGAGTTTTACATTTTAGTTCTATTTTAATATATTATTTAATTAGAAGAGACTTTAAAAAATGTTATAATATTGCAAAACAGAAAATTGAGGAAATATAACCTACCAGATATTTTGTTGGACAAATTTTTATGATCCTGATAAAGATGCCAGATGATGAACCTGACAAACAAGCCATAGAAATTAAAATGTATATATATATATATATATATATATATATATATATATATATATATATATATATATATATATATATAAGGAGAAACTGAAAATGACAAAGGTGACCAATTTATTAATATTTTGTCAGACTTTAACATTATAGAGGAGATATTGCTAGAAATCTGTCAGGAAGGTGTTTCAATCTAGTTTGATAATGGGAAATAAAGCTTTTTTTTAGCAAAAATAGTAAAATTCTGTGGTATACTGAGTCAGTAAGGCAAGAGTGGACAGCAAGAGATAATATAATTCTCATGAGAGTGAGTCATGTTCACACTATAGCAAGACACAAAAACATATTGATATACTGAATTTATTTTAGAAAAGGTATTCAATGAAATAGTAAAATGTAAAAACATATGGTTTGAAAAAATAAAGATAAATATAGTAGAAAAAAGAACTGTCTCCTAATTAATGTTGAAAAAATAAAATTTGTTTGTCGTATTTTTGTGTTCTACACAAAATACACCCACATCACCAAAATATCCTACCCCCACCCTAACCACGTAAACCTTGAGATCAGTTACGGTCTGAGTTCACAAAGGGACACATCTCCCGAAACGGTCGTCCTCAACAAGTAAAGTAAGTGCTATTATAGGCAAGTTTAAAACATTTAAAAGTGTTTAGAAATTATTAAACTAAACATGACAGAAAACTTTGAATATACAAATACCACAAAAACCATCCACAACACATTCTAAACAACAAAACACACTCACAAACATATACTGTATTCAAATACAAAATGAACAATGACACACCACAGAACAACAAAACACCACAGACTCACAATAATACAATACACCTAAACAACAGTCTTGTTCATGACTAATAGCATTAAACTGATCTAGAGCAAAACATGTCTGCTAAAAATTATCAGTATGTAGGGTTTTTTTGCCAAGTAATATCAATAAAAACAATCGTCATGAAACCCTCAAGATGTGCAAAACAAAAACTGCAAACATCAAAATGCTTTAAACATTAATTTCAATACTTCCTAATGAAAGTACTTGAACAAACTTTTAAAATTTGGTTAAAATTTATATAAAATATTAAACAACATTTTATGATATAATACCTGCAACGAATGTTTTGGCTATTGTAAATTTACCCATAGTTTGAGATCCTATTCCTTCGTATTAAACTATTTGAGTGTTTTATCCATTTTAACTCATCTTTTTAAATCCGACAACCAACATCCTTAATGAGTCAATTAAAAAGAGATTCTACTGCATAAACCATTCAGTATTAAAAAAAGAACAATCATCCACTAGAAATAGAAAAAGAATAATATTTGACAGATTGTTTGCCATCTAGAATATATATTTTGAGTAAAATATTCAAATGTTAAAAGGAAAAATCAGAGTTGACTAGCATTTTGTCAAGTTTTTTCAGTATTCAAGTATTTCAATAAAAGGGTGTTTTATTTTAAGATGCTCAGATGATTGAAATAAGGCAGAGATATAAGCATGACCCTTCTATGTTTATATATTATATTATTTAACATTACAGGTAACACTAAAAGGAGCAAATTATTTAAGTTACATACTTATATATTATGTTAAAAAATTTTAATGTTATTTATCTAAAATTTCACAGAGAATTGAAGCTGCACATGCTAAAGGTCAAAGTTGTGGTTATGAACAAGAAACATCAAAATCTATTATATTTAGGACATATATTGAGAGGGAAGTAAAGGTTAAATTGAAATACATTTATATTAATATTTATATTTATGCATATGTCTGCAATAGCCTTAAAAAATAATCCAACCTGTCTTTGTGCTCAGGGTAGTGCTGCTTAAATTGAAACTCAGAACAATATCCAGCAAAATTACTTTTCCTAACAAATCTTAGTTTCTTACTGTGCCTCTCCCTCCATGATCTTTCTATTGTGTTTGTATAATAGCACTAGTGTGTAGGTAAAAAAAAATCAATTGAGTGATTTACAATGAGGTGCTGGTGACCCTCACTATTTAAGCTGTTATAGGCTCTCTAACAATTGAATATATTATTGTGCTAGATAGCAACCACTCTCTGATGATGTCAGAGTAGATGCTTTTTTGTCCTTACAGCCACAGAGAAAAATCTCAGTTTAAATTCTTTTCTTATTCACCTAAATTCTTGTTGGTTATAACACCTAAAATGTAATGTGTGATTTTTTTATCTCATGCAATTCCTGGTACGCAGAGCAATTTACTTTACTTTTTAACACATTATGTTTCATAAGAAAATGTTGACTACGTCCACCCCAACTTCATGCAATCATTGTGACCTGTATGATAACTTTGACAAACATCCATGGTTCCCTAACAAATGATTTTTTTCTACAATTGTCAGTAAATCAAATTCTTTGCCAAATCTATAAGTACACAAGCTGGCAACAAGTTGTTGAAAGGATCAAGTTCAGTAGTTCAACCCCCAAGCTTTTGTTTTTAGCTGAATATAAAAACTATTTCAGGGTATTCTATAATTACTTCTGTGTTCAAATGAGTGACCTATAGACTAAATTATGAAATAACTTATTTTCATCATCTGAAATAAACAATTTTTTCTTAATGAACATGGTTTTGGTTTGTGATATTTGAATATACAAGTAATTTAATGTAACTGTTGCTTGTTTTGAACATAATTAATTAATTATTATTAAATTTATAACACGGTTATTTAGGAAAAAATTAAATATCAATATTTTATTCGGTTTTTCTTAACTTAATTTATCTTGCTAGATTCTATATTATCATACAAGAATTTAGTGGTTATACTGGGGACAATGCTCTAAGAGCAAATTTTGAAAGTATGATAACATTAAACTGTATTAAAAGTATTTAAAATTGGACATATTGGTGGCTATATAGTACTTCAAGCTATTTTGTTGTTGTTGTTTTTTTTTTAATACAAAGAAATAACATGAATAATGTTTGTCCACACTTTATATGCAATACACATGATATGAAAAGTTAGCCTAAATACACATATGTAGAATGTAATATAGAACATTTTTATTTAACATGGCCAAATTTAATTTTGTAGACTTCTAATATATATTAACATAACTTCATGCATAGTTTTAATGTAATTTCTTATAATGAGATTAGTATACAAGTTGTAAATTGTGGTGGCCAAGAGCGATTGGGGGCCCCTTTAGTAAAATGTGTATGAAACCGATTTTTAAGATGCAGTGCAAAGATTATAGTATTTCCACTTCTTAGGCCTATTATAACACTATAATCTATAACCCATAAAACTATTTCAACGTTAATGTAATAAACAGCATAATAATGTAAATAAGTCATTGATTAAATAAGCTGCTCATAGTAAAATTATATGGGATTATATATTTTTGCCGTGTGCCGCATAGGCTGGCATGATATGGGAGCGAGCCCATATATATTTGAGATATATGAGATTTTGGATGGAACAAACCTATAGATATCAGTTACTTATAGAATGAAATTAACAAAATAGTAAAACGTCAAAAATGAGAACATATTTATTGAGTTAACTAGAACCTGGCGTGTATTTCAAAGACATTGTAACCATATTTGGAGTTATGTAACTTGAAAATAACTCTAGGTTAGTATATCTTTCATCCACATACCTGTGAGAGAATTGTGCCACGTTTTACTTCACCTATAGAGTGGTGCAGAGATTTGGTCTGATGTTGGACAATGGGAGGAATAACAATTTGGTGTAATAACCTTTTGTCTATAGTTATAAGTAAGATAACTTTACCATGTAACCAAACTGATTATAAAGCTTTAATTTAGCCAATAAATATGTATTGTGTTTTTCAGTTTAGTTTCTTGTGTAAATAAACCATGATTTTAGTTAATCTGGAATTAGTATTTATTCTGAACAACAAAATCTATCCTGAAGTTAGTAAATGCTCAACACAAAAATAGGTTCTATGGTAAATAATTTGAAACCGAGCTCTTCCTGAGGTGTGATTTTCTCTTGTGGGATTCAAGCTAGTAATTGAATAAGTGAGATGAAAAAGTTACATATTCCAAGAATCTAAAATTGTAGAAAACTAATAAAAACTATTTCTGAGAAAAATAATTAAAAAAAAAAAGTTTTCTATTACTTACACTTTTAAAAAATGTTTTAACTTGCCTATAGTAGCACTTACTTTGCTTGTTGAGGACGGCCGTTTCGGGAGATGTGTCCCTTTGTCAACTCAGACCATAACTGATCTCAAGGTTTACGTAGGTTAGGGTGGGGGTGGGATATTTTGGTGGTGTGGGTGTATTTTGTGTGTATAAAGAGTTATGATGTCAAAAAGTGCGTGTGAGTTGTAATGTAATTGTGTATTGAGTATGTGTGTAGGGTGTAGTTTGAAGTGCCTATATATTTCGTATTGTTCGGTTGTGTAGCGTTGGTTATTTCTGTGTTGTTTATGAAGAATTTGTAGGTTAGATGTTATGTCTGTGTAGTCGTGTTTTGTGGAGTTGAGATGATCGGCGAAGTTTGATTGGTAGTTATTGTCTTTTAGTGCTTTTATATGTTCTTGGTAAAGTGTGTAGAATGACCTCCCTGTCTGGCCTATGTAAAAACTGGGGCATGAACTGCAAGTTAGTTTGTAAACTCCAGTGGTGTTGTAAATGTCATTGATTTTGCTGTTGGGTTTAAATTGTTTGTTGAGAGTGTTGTGTGTGGAGTAAGCTATTTTGTAGTTGTATTTTCGTAATGTGTTGGTTAGATTGTGGGTTTTGGATGATCTGTAAGGTATTGATAAGTATTTTATGGGATTGTCATCTTGTGTGTTTGTATTTGGGTTATTATGTTTATTTTTTAGGCGGTTGTATAATTTGTCTATCATTGTTGGGTTGTATCCGTTTGTTTGTACTATATATTTTATGGTGTTTAACTCCTGGTAGTGTTCATCTTTGTCTAGTGGTGTTTTAATGAGGCGATATATCATGGTATTGTAAGCAGCTAGTTTGTGTTGGTGTGGGTGGTTTGAGGAACTGTGTATGGTCGTATTGGTGCTGGTGGGTTTTCGGTATATGTTGAATTTATGTGTTTGTTTGTCTGTCTCTTTAATTGTGAGGTCTAAGAAGTTAAGGGAGTTTTGTTGTTCTGTTTCGATGGTGTATGTTAGTTTAGGGTGTATGGAATTTAGGTGTTTTAGAAATATGTGTGCTCTGCGTGTGTTGCCTTTATAATGCTATGATGTCGTCGACGTATCTGTACCAGTAAATTATGTTATCTGAGTATTTGTTGTTGTGTAAAATGTGGTTTTGTTTGATATGGTGTATGAATATTTCTGCTAAGATGCTTGCTATGGGGGAGCCTATAGGTAGTCCATCTTTCTGGTTGTAGTATGTGTTATTGTAGGTGAAGTAATTTTGAGAAGTGATTAATCTTGTGAGGTGGATGATTTCGTCAATGTGTGTATGTGGTGTATTTGTGTCTATTAGCATGTTTTTGAGGATGTTGATGGTTTTTGTAGTGGGGATGTTTGTATATAGATTTGATATATCAAAAGAGACTAAGTTGGAATTGTGTGGAATATTTACGTTTTTAATTTTGTCTATTAGATTTAGGCTATTTTTTATGCTACAATGATCATTAAATTTTATATTTTTTCAGATAGTTTTGTCAAGGAATTTGGCTAGAAGATGAGAAGGGGCGCTTGTATGGTTGATTAGTGGGCGTATTGGGATGTCTGTTTTGTGAAGTTTGGGCAGGGCGTTTAGTTTAGGGGCTATTGGCTTTATTTGTTTTAGGTGCTTTTTGGTGTGGTGTGGGATTATAAGTTTTGTTTTGTTAATTGCTTCTTTGATTTGAGCGTTGTATTTTGTTGTTGGGTCTTCTTTTAGTGTAATGATGTTGTTATTTTGGATGAAGCTGTATACTTTTGTGTTGAGGTAGCTATTCTTAATAATTACCGTTGTGTTGCCTTTGTCAGCTTTGGTAATGGTTAAATTTTGTTTTTTTAAATTGTTTTTGATGGATTTGGCTACTTTTAATTCTTGGGTGTTTGTTTTGGGGGGTTTAATTTGGGTTATTTTTTGTTTTATTTGGTGTCTGATTGCATCTTGTTGTTCTAACGGTGTGTTGTGTTGGATTGTATTTTCAAGATCTAATATTAGGGTTTTGGTGAAATTTTGTTGGCTGTATTTAGGTGTCGTGTTATGTTTTAAGCCTTTGTCTAATAGGTTTAAGACCTCAGTTACGGTCTGAGTTGACAAAGGGACACATCTCCCAAAACGGCCGTCCTCAACAAGCAAAGTAAGTGCTGCTATAGGCAAGTTAAAACATTTTTTAAAAGTGTAAGTGATTACTAGTAGCTCACGCGAATGGAATCAACAAATGTTTTCTATTACTGGTAATGATTTATTCATTGGAGTAAAACAAATGGACTGTGATATGTAAATATGTACACTGCTGCGGCCAACCCGTCAAATGCCATGACCATCCGCTTTTTCCACTTCCCTCAGCCTAGCCCTCTTCTTGTCGGCAAAGTATTGCTTTTTTACGTTCATTTACCGGTCTGGAAAAGCTAAGATGAGTTAGTTTGAAAACGTATTGGCCTTACACGTTCAGACTGATGTATAAGAAACCTAATTTACATGTTTATTACCTTAGATGGTCCGTTGATAGTGATTACTTTGGGTCTGAAACATGCAGGTTCAGGCGGGGCAAAATATGATCAGGTACTGCTTACCAGATCCTGGTTGGGTAATTCCGGGAGAGATGGCCCCTGTTTTTTTACACAAATAACTCCATAGATTTAAGTTACAAACTGGGGAATATTTTTCTGGTGAGTAATGTGATTTAATATAATATGTAATTTTAGTTTAAACATAAAGAAATTTGTAATGAAATTGTATATAAAATAAAAACAAAATTATACCACTGGTCTATCTCACCCGGGGTGTAATGGTCTATGGGAGAGATGGACTAAGGCTTGAAGGAATGAAATAAAATTATCTAGCGCATTATAGGAAGGAATTTGATCGTTTATTATCTAACTATATCAGTATAAAATCAAAATAAGTCATATAAATTTATCAGTTAAGATGTAGGCACTTCATTTTACAATATTTAGAGTCTTGAGTTCAAGTTTTCTCCTTCTTAATTCTAATCAGCCGTTTTTCAAGTGTTTCACTTTGGTCACAGTTGTCGCAGTATTTGGTGCAATTCTCATGTGACCATCTTAAACACGTCTTGCATTTCACCAAATCATCTTTACTTGTTGTACTGCTGTAACCTTCAAAGCACAACACACTTTGATCTTCATTCCAGATCTTCACTCTCGTCATTAATGACCCTATCTTCACTCTTGTGTTTTTTATGAGCAATCTTGAACACCTTGGCCATTTTTCTTTGTCTTTTTCTGTTCTCCTTATTATGCCAATTTTAAATCCATAGCCTTTTTTCAATGGATAAGGTTATATATAGTTTGCATATTTCCTACAGATGTTTAGGAGTTTTGAAAAATTAGCATTTACATTCCGTGCTTTATTTTCTTTTTCAGAACAGTTATTGGTGAAACATTGTGAAGAAGTTTTGTAGGCATTAGTTCTGAGGATGTACCAGGTACTAAGGAGAGTGTCCTATGGATTTCTGGATTGGGGTGATAGTGGAGACTTTCTTTCCTAATTGAAACTTGATCATTATTTTTGTTAGGAGTCAGTAAATTATGTTACATTAAAATTATCCTTAATTTTAAAATACTTGCCTAATTTATAAGCTATTGACCTTACATAATTGTAGGTATGTAGCTATGAGCTTGCAGGTTTTATATGTGTAAAGCTATTTTCTTCTTGTTCTCTATCCCTAAAGCTGACTGACGGCCAAGAAAGACTTTCAAGGAGTTGCATTTAATTTTCCTTTGAGGAGTTGTTTTAGGAATGCTAAAATATCTAGACGCCTCATTGATACCCATAGTTTTCTGATATACAGCTTGTATCGCCTTGACCAGGTCATCTTCAGCCCAGCTGACCATAGTTGGCACCTGTACAAAAATAAACATTGTTAATATGTTTAACATATTACCTTTCAATGTTTAACATAACCTTTCAGGTTGATGTTCTTTCAAGGAGTAAAAATGTCCCATATTTACTCATATATATTGTTAATTACTATTATTTACTCTCTTTAGAAATAAAATAATCTGATCCTACTACATAAAATTTGGCCCATCTCACCCAAACATACACTGGTCCATCTCTCCAGATCGCTAGTGAGAGATGGACCACGCTGGCATCGCATTGAACCCTGTGGACCTAGGATAACAACTGCGCAATACAATGGTCAATAATACGTTTATTTTCACTTATATATCAAACTACAGAATATTATTTAGTAATACACATCAAAACAGTTTGACAACTCAACTACTATAAAACTTTTCACTTAACTGGAAATTTTGTTCAAAGATAAATCAAGAAGTAATAGATGAAATTGACTACATCAAACTTGTCAGCCATGACATCGGTACGTTATCAGTGAGGAACTATTGAGGTCCATCTAACTCGAGGGACCATCTCTCACGGAATTTCCCTACCTGTGGTGCGCCGAGAATGATCTGTCAGTGGATAAATCCCTGGAATATGTATAAAAAACAACCAATTTTCCCAGTTCTTTTGACATGAATACAATTACAAGACTAGTTTTTTATAATATATTAAATAACGTTTCTTAATTTTACTGAGCTAAATGGAGTCATAGTTTATTCATATATTTAAGAATGACTTATCTACATTTATGAAAATTTTTCATGAAAAAATATGAACATAATAATTTGAAAAAAAATTAATAAATGCCTAATATTATATTAAAAATCAGACTTGCCCCAAAATTATCCTCTTCAGACTGTGATGATCCTCTTCGTACTCGATATTTCCGGACAGGTCCAGTGCTGTCGTAAAATTCAGTCTTCCTGCATTCGCCAGCAATAGATTTTTCTTAATTTCACTTTGGCCAAGCCTCCCCTCTACATTTGCTTGGTTACAGAAGGCCAATTTTTATGGGTCCTAGGCTCCCAATCTATGGTTTGAAGTTGCCTAGCTGACGACCTTGTTGTAATAATTGTCTGATTTTGACACTGTCTTTATGTCTTTATATATCTTATTTACACCTTTAAAGTTGTATTTTGCTTAGCGGCTTAGTTCGTTTCATAATTTTTATCTTTAGTAAAAATTTTAACGGTAATTTTACGACAAACTTTAGTTATTGTTTATAGCTATTGTAAAGTTCCGTAACTCCTTTTAATATTTTGAGGCAAAATATAAACCATTTATTAATTACAATTTATATTTAAATTTTTTAATAATTATTATTAATTTAGAATGGTTTAGATCGTTATAGAATTATTTTATCTTATTACTTAACTTGATTAGCCTTCGGTGGTTTATTTATAAGTTTTTATATTTTATTTGAATTTTCTAACTATTTAAAAATTAATTTTATTTTGAATACGGAATAGAGAAAAAAATTATTCCTTCTGATAGATAGAGATGGGTAACTTTTTCATTTGTTATAGTTAAGCCATTCTATTTTGGACGAAATTGTTCATAAAAGCCAGATAAGATTCAGTTTATGGCCCTTGCTTAGCTGCCCGTTTACTTCTAAAATCGTTCAAATGTTTTACGTTGAAATTAATATTTCAAGATTTTATGCTATTAGCTCAAATCTACTATTTTGAGACAGACTACTAACTCTGTCTGATAGAGTTGCCCGTCTCAACACGCATAACGTTTTATAGAAATCAATTACGTGAATTGGTTGAGGAATATGTTTCTTTTTAAAATAAAAATTTTATAATCTAGAAAATATTAACAAAATATCGCCTTTGTCCGTTGTTTGATACATAATGTAAGATAGTATTATACTATATCAATAAGTATACTCTCATAATTTGTATTATGTAATAGGAGTAGAAACTATTAGAGTTTACTAATTTTGGCAAAAAAAAGACACAAACTGATATTTTTCAGCAGACGCGTTTCGTTTGTTCAATGCATTGACCTAGTACGAAACGCGTCTGCTGAAAAATATCAGCAAGTATTGTTTTTTTTTTTGCCAACTGATACCAAAAGTAATAATTTATAAAAAGAGCTCAAGATATACAAACACAAAAACTGCTAGTTAAAAGAGTTTTATTTTTAAAAAAATTCGATAAAAAATGTCAGTATTATAACCTAAGTTTTTTTTTAGATATTACTTTTCCTTTAGGTTATATATTTAATTACATTAACACTCTTTAGTCTCACCTTCAGGTTTCTAATTAATTAACACCAATATCAAATTTAACATCACTGGCATTTATTCTTGACATTTCATAAATACACCTTATACCCATTAAACTTAATACTATTTAGTGACAAAATTGATTCCTTAACTAATTTTACACTTACAAAAAAAAGGTGGACCCTTGAGGCTTTAGGTTATTACAATAAAGTTTAATAATGACAGTGTTAATTTCTCTTTCTCTGGGGTCGTTATTATGAATCGTTTTTATAAATAAGAACGTGGTGAAAAAACTAGATTGTTATTTTATACTACTGAATTTAAAATTGTTCTGAATTTACTGTTTATAAAGTTCCGTTGGCTAATTTTAAATGTAAGAAGAAAGTACTTATTGTTTGTTGATTTCCTGGGATCTTCACCGTTGATACTGCTTCGATGCATTTTCAGATAACTAACTTATTTTTCCTAATTCTTTACTAAATTATTTACGTCGCACTTTTTTAAATTATACACATACAAAATTTTACATTTCCTTTAATTATGTTAACAAAATTTACCCCTTATTATTATTACTGACACTTGGTCCCCCCCCCCCCCAATACATCTGCCCTCTTCTAATGTTCTTCCTAGACTCTTGATCACTTCCTTTTTCAACATTTGGTTAATTTGGTTATTCCCATAACCATCTACAAAGATCTTCCCTTAACGGTACATTGTTATAACCCAGGTAATTTGGAAAGTCCCATCTTAAAATAGTTGAACCCTTCTTTTGTTAAAGATTTCCCAGCCCCTTAATGACTACACTCGAAATAGAACAATGGTTAAGTACCTTGTCGTATATTTAGTAACTATCCTTGTCGCTTTTGCAAATATTTCTTCCGAATATTTTTCTTTTTAGATATAAACTGAATTTATTCTTTAGCCTCGTACGTTATGTTATAATATTCATTTGGTCAAGGTTTAGTTAGCCACAATCAAAGATTATTTTCCTTCAAAAATACTACAGCTTGTTTCATTACCTTTACGTTTCGTTACCAAATTAACCATAAAAGTTGGCATCGTAAGCATCTTTAGTCGTTTTAGTCACCCAGCTTATTGTCTTCTAAAAGGAAGTCCTGTCTTCATCCGAGATGTAGTAACTCAGCTCCTAAAGATATTGCAGTTTATCTGTTTTATGGGAACTTTTACGGTCGGGTATGGCTTGGTCAACAAGGAAGTACAACAATGATGTGTTTTTTATTTTATAAGGGGACTTTAGGGGATTGTCAATTAAAGGTATTATTTCAACAAATCCATTAACATGCCTTTGGAAAAAGAATTGTCTGTATGTAGTTATTATGAAAGTAACTAATCTACAATCTAAGCTTCTTGGTTGCTATACAAGATATGGGGAAACAATTTCTTGAACAAAATTCACTGAACATACGTCGTTAGATCCTTTGTTTCCCTCACCCTCTGGGTAAGTGTGAAAAAAAGCTTAGGCCTCCACAAGCGTCACTAAATACATGAAGCTCCTTTACCCCATAAAGGACTTTATTCTCAATAAAATCTAAATTGATTGAACATACGTCATTAGATCCTTTGTTTCCCTCACCCTCTGGGTAAGTGTGAAAATAAGCTTTGGCCTTCACAAGCGTCACTAAATACATGGAGCTCCTTTACCCCATCGAGGACGTTATTCTCAATTAAATCTAAAATTATTGAACATACGTCATTAGATGATTTGTTTTACCTCACCCTTTAAGTAAGTGTGAAGAAAAGCATTGGCCACCACAAGCGTCACTAAATACGTGAAACTCCTTTACCCCTTAGAGGACGTAATTCTGAATAAAATCAAAATTCATTGAAAATACGTCATTATATTCTTTGTTTCCCTCACCCTCTAGGTAAATGTTAAAATAAACTTTGCCCTCCACAATCGTCGCTAAATAAATAAAGCTCCTCTCAATATAATCTAAAACATACGTCGTTAGATCCTTTGCTTCCCTCACCCTCTGAGTAAGTGTGAAGATAAGCTCTCGGCTCCACAAGCGTCACTAAATACGTGAATCTCCTTTACCCCATGAAGGATGTTATTCTTAATAAAATCTAATTTTGATTGAACATACGTCATTAGATCCGTTGTTTCTCTCACCCTCTAGGTAAGTGTAATAATAAGCTTTGGCCTCCACAAGCGTCACTAAATACATAAATCTCCTTTACCCCATGAAAGATGTTATTCTTAATAAAATCTAATTTTCATTGAACATACGTCATTAGATCCTTTGTTTCCCTCACCCTCTAGGTAAGTGTAATAATAAGCTTTGGCCTCCACAAGCGTCACTAAATACATAAATCTCCTTTACCCCATGAAGGATGTTATTCTTAATAAAATCTAATTTTCACTGAACATACGTCATTAGATCCTATGCTTCCCTCACCCTCTAGGTAAGTGTAATAATAAGCTTTGGCCTCCACAAGCGTCACTAAATACATAAATATCCTTTACCCCATGAAGGATGTTATTCTTAAATAAAATCTAATTTTCATTGAACATACGTCATTAGATCCTTTGTTTCCCTCACCCTCTAGGTAAGTGTAATAATAAGCTTTGGCCTCCACAAGCGTCACTAAATACATAAATCTCCTTTACCCCATGAAGGATGTTATTCTTAATAAAATCTAATTTTGATTGAACATACGTCATTAGATCCTTTGTTTCCCTCACCCTCTAGGTAAGTGTAATAATAAGCTTTGGCCTCCACAAGCGTCACTAAATACATAAATCTCCTTTACCCCATGAAGGATGTTATTCTTAATAAAATCTAATTTTGATTGAACATTCGTCATTAGATCCTTTGTTTCCCTCACCCTCTAGGTAAGTGTAATAATAAGCTTTGGCCTCCACAAGCGTCACTAAATACATAAATCTCCTTTACCCCATGAAGGATGTTATTCTTAATAAAATCTAATTTTGATTGAACATACGTCGTTAGATCTTTTGTTTTAGTCACCCTTTGAGTAAGAGTGAAAATAAACTTTGGCCTTCACAAGCGTATCTAACTCCATGAAGCCTCTTTATATCACCGGGGACTCTTTTCAATAAAATGAAAAATCATTTAACATATATCATTAGTTGCTTTTTCCCCTTACCCTCTGGGTAAGAGTAAAAATAAACATTGACCTTCAGAAGCGTATCTAGCCCCATGAAGCCTCTTTACCTCAACGGGGACTTTTTTCAATAAAATGTAAAATCAATGGAGATATATCATTAGTTGCTTTTTCCCCTCGCCCACTGGTTAAGTTTAAAAATAAAGATTGGCCTTCAGAAGCGTCTCTAACCACTTGAAGCCTCTTTACCTCACAGGGTACCTTTTTTCAATAAAATGAAAAGTATTGAACATATATCATTAGGTGCTTTTCCCCTCACCCTCTGGGTAAGTGTAAAAATAAACTTTGGCCTTCACAGGCGTCTCTAGCCACATGAAGCCTCTTTACCTCACCCGGGACTTTTTTTCAATAAAATGTAAAATAATTGAACATATAACATTAGGTGCTTTTTCCCCTCACCCTCTGTGTAAGAGTAAAAATAATCTTTGGCTTTTACAAGCGTCACTATACACATGAAGCCACTTTACCTCGAATGCACGAAAGATGCGTAGAACGAAATATGCGTACACCAGGAATATTGCGAGAGATGCGTACAGGATCAGGTTTTGACAGATGTTGAGGATAGGCTATGACGTCAGAACATTGTGACAGTCGAAATTTGCGTACATTATTTAGTCGAATACGGATCTTTCAAAATCATTGAGCTACATAAGTGAGTTTACCTCTGAGTGAAACATAGATGTCGCTTAGTTACTCAGGGCTGAAAATCCTTTAAAACTGTATATATTAAACCTGATTTCCATCACACTTTTTCAGACTTTGGACTGGCAAAATGTTAGAGACAAAATGTTTTCATTTTGGCGTATTTAAAGTCAGATTTTAGCCGCGGTAATTTTGTGTGTTGTATATTTTTATTTTATTTATTATTTTATTTTACGGATTTGTTTCATTTCAATCTATATTACAACTCAAGCAATGTATTTAATCTTACCATCTGATTTCTTGGGCTTAATCTAATCAAATTTTTGAATGTAAGAAAGAGATCTTAAACAATACATTAGTCTCCAGTTTCTAGGTATTTTTGTACTATTTTTTTTTTTTTTTGTATTTTTTCGTCCGGCTTAATATACTTTCTTTTTCTTCTCTTTCCTTCTAAAAGTAACTCCAGTCTCATGTGCATAGGATTCAAAGTTTCAGCCTCTTTAATAAGTCTCTTTCGATTAAATCGAACTTATCACCGCGACAGTTAAATCCAAAGTGACCATTCACAAAGTAGAAACCCTTTTTTGACCCTTTTTGACTGGGAAAATCTAAAACCTTTAAATTATTAGCAAATAGTTTAGGAGTAGATGACCTAGGTTGACAACTGAAGTCTGGTTTGTACGCTTTTTTTGCTTGTGCAATTTACGACTTAACCTCGTCAATTGTTATTGTTTCCTCATGTACGCATATTTCGCTATAAGCATCTTTCGCTGTACGTATTTTTCGTGCCACCATTTCAATGGCAAACAACACGTCTAAGAGCATGATTTTGTTAACAAAGAACGCTAACGACAGGAAGCCTTGGTCATATAGTACAATAAAAGCGTCTCTGTCGATTTGACAAGTTAGACCAGAGGTTAGCTTGCAGTCATTGGGACACAAACATACAAGAATCGAATACGACTCAGGTAAAACGATTTTTTCAGAAATGACGTCATCAGGTCAATAGGGGAAGTAAGAGTTGAGGAAGGATAAGAAAAGTGGTAAAAAGAAAGGAAGGGGCTAAGAAAGGATTAAGATCAATAACCTAATGATCGCCTGAGGAAGGAAAGGGTTGAATTTAATGACCTACCTTAATGACCACCCGATGGGGAGAAAGGATTAAGAAAGAGGTTAATGACCGCCTGAAAGCTGGGTTTTCCACCTCGGAATTAGCTGGACTACCCCGCCGCTTGCTCTACTCTGCTAAAATGGGGCATGAGGTCATTATTGTGGACAAGTAGACCAGCAAAAATGATCATTGGAAAATTTTAAAGTGTACTCCCTGACTTACCCATTACCTGTTGTGTAAGCCGGGGGCCGTATTGTGTTTTTGAGGGAAAATTCCAGTAAAAACACTTCAGAATCCAGTAATGACATTATAAAAAGTGTGTGAAATGACACGTCCATGAAGAAATAACAGCTTCTCCATTATTGCAGTTACATGCGATGCTTCAAAATGTGAATTCTTGTTCTTAGTAAAGAATTACAAAAATATATATTTGTCACAAAGGATTTCAATAGCGTAACGTTCTTACCGGAGCGGTTTCCTGGAAACAACGAGAGCGGATGAGCCAACCTTTCTCATTGGAGGAAGGCTATAAGCTCTTTTAATTAGAAATATATTGTATATCTTGATAAAAAAAAAAAAAAAATACTTGTAAATGTCTTGTTTTTTTGTAAAGTTATGTCCAATTCCTAACATTCAGCTACTATTGCAAAGTGACGAATCCTCTATTCATGGATAAACTAATTCTCTTTCATGGAATATTTATTCTCATTATCCTAGAATTATCTGAAATGGCAATTACTCATTGGTTTAACTGTTTTAGAATATGGATCGGAGCCATCTGCTCCAATTAGTCTGTCTTAACTAGTTTTTTTATTTGTTTTCGTCCTAAGCTCAAAAGTATATCTGTGAAATATTTTCATCTTTGTTTTTCTTATAATCGTGTGAACTTATTTCCAAACACATTCACTATGAATTGATTGGCTTATTTCAAAAAAATATAATTCGTTATTTCTTAATAAAATTACTTTATGTTTTTTTAAATTTCCGATGTATATAGAGTGCTTTATAAAAAATGGGAAAAATCTGATGGGGGCGATCGCTTTTTCCGCTCCTCGTTGGATATATTTTCTTTGGATCCAAACCTCGCTTGGGATAATAAGCCTATGTTTTGGTATGAGGCAGAGTTATACATTACACAGTGTTAAAACTGATTAGGTATGTTACATTAGAGAATTATGTCTGTTTAACACTTTCTATTAAATTGTATAAAATACAAACAATGTAATGTAGGTATATGTAATATTAAACAATATTTCTATTTGTTTAAAACTGTTTATATCACTTTATAAAGTATGAATGTTATAACATAGGTTTATATAACGTAAAAATATTATAACTGTATTATTGAAAATTAATTACATTTGTTAAAAACTCTTTATAACAGTTAATGAAATATCAATTTCATAACTATAAAATAATAATATAGTAGATATAATAAATATATTATTATAATATTATTTATAATAATTATTATAATTAATAACACATATTAAATATAGTAAATAATAATATTAGTAACATGTTATACAATAAGTTTATATAACATAAAAATATTACATATGCTTAAAATTGAATATATAATGTTTTATAAAATACACATTTAAAACTCTTGCCACAATAAAAACACTATATGTTATATTTTATGAAATACTGGTAAATTTTGTGAGTATGCTCAGCAGTGACTTCTTTAATAGGACAGGCGTATTGATTCAGATATGGGCAGTCGATGGAGGCGTGGTTGTAGTTATGCCCACAGTACAAGCAGTAGTAGCGCCGGCGTTTTGGGGTAGTGAGGGAAACTAGTTCAGCTGGATACGGTGCAGCAGAAGACATGTTGGACAATCTGAGCTCGCTCAAATGCAAAACTGAAAAACATTGTTTACATTAAGTATAATGTGCTGCACCTACAATAGACATGTTCATGGTGTTGGTTTTTGAGGAGGGACTGGTAGAGAATTAAGTAGGAAAGGGATGGAACAGAGGTAGCTCTACCGGCCAAAACTCGGGTCATACCATTATGATTAATTCATGATTATAGGTAATTATCTGCTATTCGGTAACCATTAGTAGCGTATATATAAAAGGGCTCTGATTTATAATAAATAAAATAATTTTCTAAAATAAATTAATTTCTTTTAAAAAATTTAATTTTAAAATAAATTCGAACAATAATAATAAAATTAGAAAATTTCTTTGAAAAATTATTCTAAATTAAATTTGCAGAGTTTACTATATTTTTCAATATATATATATATATATATATATATATATATATATATATATATATATATATATATATATATATTAAAACAACATAGGCTATTCAAATACAAGAATATTTATTAAATTATATTCAAAGCTTTTCGTTGGTAAACAGTACCAACATCATCAGGAATGAAAATTACAATAATGTAAGCTATTGGCCTAAATCATATGTTAAATTAGAAATAGAATTGTTGCTAAATTTATACAAATTGCCAAATTTATTTTGTTGCTGTAACATTATAGACATTGAATATAGTATCAAATTTAGAATGTATTTGTATTTGTTCTTTTATTAATTTGTTATTATTATTGTATTTATATATTTCGAATGCTTCATATATATTCATTCTTAATCCCTTATTAATTTCTTTTATAAGTTTCATATTTTCAATATTTGGAAATTGGTGCTTATTATTAATACAATGATTTGCAAAATTTGATTTATATATTTCTGGATTAATATAGGCATTCAAATGTTCTTTATATCTTTCTTTTAATTTCTTCTTGGTTTGACCTATACAAGCTTTATTACAGTTTTCGCATTCTAATTTATAAACACCACCTTTTTCATGCATATTAATTGTTTTATTATTGTTATTTATTATGTTTATTATTTTGTTATTAGTTTTATATGCAATTTTGATATTTGTATTTTTAAATAATTTGGTGATATTTCTTATTTCATGGGCTATAAATAAAAATGAAGTCCATATTGTATTATTATTACTATTGCAAATTAAATTATTATTTTGTTTCTTAAAAATATTATAATTAAGTTTGTCAACAGTTTTCTTTTTATAACCGTTTTCTAATGCAATTTGATAAATTATGTTTTTTGCTCTTACTTTATTTTCTTCATTCATGGGTATTTTATGCATTCTATATAATAAGTTATATAAAGCAGCCATTTTTTGATTATATGGATGATTAGAATTATTTGGTATAGTTTGGTTTGTTAAAGCTGGTTTACGGTATATCATATATTCAAATTTGTGTATTATTACATATATTTGAAAAAGATATTTTAAACAACTCAAGATATATAATTTTTATCATTTCTAAAGTAATTATACCGAAGATTTTCATCTTTACAAGTTGATACTGGAACAAACAAATATTTTATAATATACAACTAGAAGCAGATATTTACAATATAATACAGCCATTATCAAATATATTATCTGAAATATGTTTACAACAATTAGATAATAAAATAAATGAAATTATAAAATTATATGATAAAAATAGTTATTGGGTTCGCTATGTAGATGATGGAATGTATATATCAAACAATAATAATATAAATTTAACAAATATTTTGGATAAAATAATTAAAATTAATAATAAAATCAAATTTACTTATGAAATTGAAACAAATAATAAAATAAATTTTCTAGATTTAACAATAATAAGTTAAAATGAAAAATTTGAATATATGATATACCGTAAACCAACTTTAACAAACCAAATTATGCCAAATAATTCTAATCATCCATATAATCAAAAAATGGCTGCTTTATACCATAACTTATTATATAGAATGCATAAAATACCCATGAATGAAGAAAATAAAATAAGAGAAAAAACACAATTTATCAAATTGTATTAGAAAACGGTTATAAAAAGAAAACTGTTGACAAACTTAATTATAATATTTTTAAGAAACAAAATAATAATTTAATTTGCAATAGTAATAATAATACAATATGGACTTCATTTTTATTTATAGCCCATGAAATAAAAAATATCACCAAATTATTTAAAAATACAAATATCAAAATTGCATACAAAACTAATAACAAAATAATAAATATAATAAATAACAATAATAAAAGAATTAATATGCATGAAAAAGGTGGTGTTTATAAATTAGAATGCGAAAACTGTAATAAAGCTTATATAGGTCAAACCAAGAAAAAATTTAAAGAAAGATATAAAGAACATTTGAATGCCTATATTAATCCAAAAATATATAAATCAAATTTTGCAAATCATTGTATTAATAATAAGCACCAATTTCCAAATATTGAAAATATGAAACTTATAAAAGAAATTAATAAGGGATTAAGAATGAATATATATGAAGCATTCGAAATATATAAATACAATAATAATAACAAATTAATAAAAGAACAAATACAAATATATTCTAAATTTGATACTATATTCAATGTCTATAATGTTACAGCAACAAAATAAATTTGGCAATTTGTATAAATTTAGCAACAATTCTATTTCTAATTTAACATATGATTTAGGCCAATAGCTTACATTATTGTAATTTTCATTCCTGATGATGTTGTTACTGTTTACCAACGAAAAGCTTTGAATACAAATTAATAAATATTCTTGTATTTGAATAGCCTATGTTGTTTTAAATTATTAAACAAGAAAACGTATTATATATATATATATATATATATATATATATATATATATATATATATATTTTTTTTTTTTTTTTTGGAAAATATAGTAAACTCTACAAATTTAATTTAAAATAATTTTTCAAAGAAATTTTCTAATTTTGTTATTATTGTTCGAATTTAATGTAAAATTAAATTTTTAAAAAGGAATTAATTTATTTTAGAAAATTATTTTATTTATTATAAATCAGAGCCCTTTTATATATACGCTACTAATGGTTACCGAATAGCAGATAATTACCTATATATATGTTACAGCAACAAAATAAATTTGGCAATTTGTATAAATTTAGCAACAATTCTATTTCTAATTTAACATATGTTTTAGGCCTATAGCTTACATTATTGTATTTTTCATTCCTGATGATGTTGGTACTGTTTACCAACGAAAAGCTTTGAATACAAATTAATATATATTCTTGTATTTGAATAACCTATGTTGTTTTAAAATATATATATATACGAGTGTTATGGGATTAATTTACCTTGGAGAAGATACTGGGAATAATCATAAGAGTAAAAGACCGCCAAAAGTGAAATGATAATTCTTATTTTAAATTGGTCTACTACAATACTATTTTAAAAGTAAATATAAAATAGACAACTAAGTCAGTTGCTGCGAGATTCGTTGCATAATTAAAATAATTGCATTATAAATGCAACACCAATTAACTACTTATGGTTTTATTAAGTTATATTACAGTGCTAATACGACTAGCATACAATACTCGTATAAACCTATTACTAGTTAAACTTATATTGGATTCGTATATAACCCTCCACAATAACACAAACAATTACAATTTATATATAAACCATAATGGAAACCAAACCAAAGGTACACAGTTTTAAAAAACATCAAAAATAAACATCGTCCTAAAGTTTTACGTTAAAAATCACAATTAAATAATTATTTAATTTTTAAAATTTGTTTAGAAATAACAAACAGAAAATAAATAAAATCCATTTGTATAGGTTTTCTAATTTTGTTTTGTTTTCCCATTTGTAAATATGTTTGTGGTTTTATGAAAACGTGTAGTTCTAAATTTAATATATTTACTTTGGTTTTTGTAATACAAGTTTCCTTATGTATATAATTCTAGTAAATGTGATTATTATTACCTAACAAGTATTAATATGACTAACACTGCCTAAAACAGTTATGTTTTATCAGGTGAAATTAAATCAATTATAGTAATGGGGTAAAAATCTATAGAGAGAGGGACTAGTTTCTAAATATATATATATATATATATATATATATATATATATATATAAATAATTTTTATATAAAATTTCTGTAGAAATGACTGTTTACAGTAAAAAAGATTATTATACTATTTTCAGATGTTGACTAAGCAATACTTGACAACAGATAAACAAATGAGATAGAGAATATTCAACATTTTAAACCTTTAGGTCAACTCTTTAACAACAGCACTATTTTAAAATTGCATATTGCTACATGTACCCAGTTCAAAAGGGCTCAATTGTAACCCAGTATTACAAGTGGAAATAGTGTTTATTAATTGTAACATTATTAAGAAAAGAATTCTACGTTCGTTTAAGAAGAGGTAAGTCGTGGATTTGGTTGCTAATGGAGGTTGATGATACTTTTATGAAAGTAAATAAAAGAAAGATTTGTAATTCTGATTATGGTTGTACTTCTACCTGTCTTTATTGTGAATCGTACCAATGCAATCTATGATTTTACATTAAGTGGTAATGCAGACATTTACTTTGATTTCACAAAAAGACATAAATGTGTTTGACTATATAATTTTATCGTCATATTGAAAAGGTTTTAGAGCTAAAAAATAAACTAAGATGTAAAATGGTTTTATTATGAAAACTAATTGAAAATTTATTACTGTTTCAGATAGTATCTTTCAAGTAATCATTATTCCAGATGATATTAAACTATATTAAACTTTTCAAAAATAGTTTTTTAGTAATGCTATATTAGCAAAATATCAACCCAAAGTAGTTTGTATTGATAAATTGGAAATGGTCTTATACTTGAAGTTATATATTCGTCTTAAAAACTCTTTGTCACGATATGCATTTAATATTTAACAACCTTTACGTAAAGTTCATGAAGTACATTAACTGTGCAATACAACGATTATCTTTGTCTCTAGTTCTATTTTTACCTCAATTTTCCTGCATGTTGAATGTAACTTATTGAATAACCAATGAACTCCGTCTAACTTTGCAGTCTGCATTGTGAGTTTAGAAATTAAAAATTTATCAATATGGTTGCTATGTTGGCGTAGGAAGTTCCTCGATGCCGTTAAATTACACAAATCGGAGAATCCAGAACAGTGAGAGGTTGCACAATAAATACTTCCCTACATTATACTGTTTTTCATGACAAAAAATATATCTTAGTGTTACATGGAACTGAAAGGGTAAGTGTAAGTTGGGAAATCGAGGAATCGCTGCTGTTGGTCATATACTTCTTTTTGTTCTGGTAAATACGTTTTTCTACTCCTTATTTCGTATTTGTATAAGACTGTTCTAGACAAATATATAACAATACATACAAAACATTGTCTTATACAGTGATAAGTAATAATATGTTATAAATATGAATAAAAATAAAATGCACAGAGACAAACAGTGAAACAAATATATGCATAGTTAAATATAAAATAAAGGGAGTGGATAGTAACAAAACACATTTACACACATACATACTTTAAAACACTTAAGATAATGTAAGCCAAGATGAAATCATGACAACTAAACATTCATGGAGAAAGTTTAACAGATACTGACATATATATATACACACACACCCACTCACACACATACACATACACACACACACACACACACTCACATAATGTATTAAATAAATAAACAAATATGTGTATATATATATATATACTATGAACTACATATGAATTCTCAAATGCAATTTCTATTAACCCTTAAATAAACTGTGCCACCATTTCCTACTTTTAAGATTAAGACGATGCACTGTTCTTAGCCGATCTGGCATGTCTACTCCACCCTTCAATTTGTTGTAGTCAGTGACTACAACAGAGCATGAAACATCAATTTCTCTTCTACATACAGTGATAATTTCAGATCAATGATGATTTGAAGCAAATGTGACTATCTTAGTATCTTTCCATTTATGAAAACCGAGTTCTGTATTTGAAATTCTATGATTACTAGTAACACGTTCGAGTTTTTTTATCTTCAATCATGTTTTGAGGAATTTCTTTTCTATTTATTCATATAGTACCAAAAGCAAATGTATTTTTAATCCGAAGCCTTTCCAGTAGGAATATTGAACTAAAATCGTTATCAACAAATATCATTCTTCCTTTCCCCCATTCTTTCTGTGTCAGGTATAGGACAACACGTTTCCTAAGGGAGTGGTTTCAAATACACTCTCTAGAATTTCATCCTTTCCTTGATAAATTCTGAATGTGTTTACATAACCCTTTATATCTGCCATAATCCATATTTTGAGTGCGGGTTTTACAGGTTTTTTTGGATAATATTGCTTCATGGTGTAATGAACTTTACCAATTACCATGGTTTCATAAACACCCAAATGCCTGGATCATATCCTATGCACCCTGGAAGGTTTTATTCAAAATGTTGATCATTGGTCTTATCTTATAAACTCTGTCTATATTATTCGTTGGTATACTGGCAATATCGTTGACATGCAAGTTACTCGAAATCGACGCAAATCCATTTCGAGCCATAGCATTTGCTATTGCTATTGTAGAGATTAAAAAAAACACCTGTTACTGTATTATAGTGCCCAAACATATTTATATTGATCCCCTCAGGAGCATTAAAATCGCATTGTGGATTTTTTGACTTTCCTACATTTTCTAGTAACGTCATCCACTTTTCTTGATGTAGAGGGTTGTTGGTCTATTGCACTAGAACGAATGGTTTCAATGTTACAAATAGGCCTACTATCCTCTTAATTTTCAGTATTGGTTATTTGGTGCTGATAAGAGTTAGGCCTGTCATTTGATTGGCTTTCCTTATCATCAGGTGAACTTTGTCTTATCCTTATCGTTACTGAAAACTATATCAAACATTTTAGTTTCATTAGATCTGATAGTATTTTGTTCACCAACATTGTTTCCCTCAGACTCGTCACTATCTTCTATATTAGCATTAGTATTATTCATATTTTATAATCATCTTTTTCAAGACATTTTAGAATTTCTGCATCAGCACACGCCATGGTGAAGTAAATATATGAAAAATCTTTTCAAGTAACATCAAGATCAAATTTCACTAGCACTAGAAAACAGCTGTTAGTAGAATATATCTCTTCCTTCCATGTACACTAAGTGGGCCGACGGTACTGCTGAGTCCATTTCAAATACATCACATTAAAATATAAACTACTAACTATTTTCAATTAAAAACCATTTTAACTTAACTGGAATAATATATACTTCTTAAAAATCATAATATGCATCCTCCACTAGCTAGAAAGTTATGTTTAAAGATGTTAACATTCACTTTGTAACGGTCTGTATAACAAGTCAGTATAATGAAGTTCAGCAAAGAGTAATTCATTTTTGCCAATAAAAGATTCTTAATTTCCTTAAAGTTGAGATGTACTGAATCGTACCGACGGGATTTAAGGAATTAGAATATACGCTACAGTTATTTATAAGCAGAAATAGAATTTGGTACCTACAAGTATTTATAATAAATAAATAAATAAATATATATAATATAATTAATTACCTGATTATTATATATATTTAGAGGATCCGAGCAAATAATAGAGATATATTAGTGATAACGTATTTAAAAATATGTATATATATTTTATATATACATATTTTTAAATATGTTATACATGACATATCTCTATTAATTGCTTGGACAATCTAAATATATATAATATTAAGTTAATTAAATGTATTAATAATATATATATATATATATATATATATATATATATATATATATATATATATATATATATATATATATATAAACAATGATTATAAATTATTAAATATTCTTGTATTTGAATAACCTATGTTGTTTTAAATATATATATATATATATATATATATATATATATATATATATATATATATATATATATATATATATTTATATATATATATATATATATATATATATATATATATATATATATATATATATATATATATTAATTCACTTATTTTTAAATAATGACAATTAAGCATTCGATAGAAAACAAGTATAAAATCATATCAATACTAAATAATTAGTAATCAAGAAGTTTCAAAAAATTCTACAATGTTTTGATATAGCAATAATTTAAAAACAAACTAAACTTGAAAAAGAAACATATCACTTTACTGCCTGTTTAACTTGTCCAACGATATCCTTTTAATACTGTAAATGTAGGAAGAGTTGCCCAATATATGGCCTGATTCTAAGTTAAAATTTTGGAAAATGAATTTTAATTAAATAGATTGTGTTCGGATAATGTTTATTGAATAATAATTTTGCAATACTTTCTTTATACCGGACACATAAATAGAATTTATTTGATTTTAAATTCTTTATTTTTTACTAGTTTATAATCATTTATTAGTGAAATGAGTTATTTGATCTTTAGTCGCAAATAATTAAAAGGCTTTTCGTTGGTAGAAAATTCTGGTTTACACACAGTTAAGTTTATCCGGTAAACGAATGTTGGAAGATATTAACAAAACAAGTTATTAAACAATATGAACAAATTAGAATTGATGAAAAAATTTATATAAATATATTTAGAATAAAAAATAAACATGAAAATAAAATTTTGAAATAATAATTTATTATTTATACGATTTTATTGGAAAACCAGGATAAATAATATTCAAAATATCAAAGAAAATAGTGTAATTGGTTTCATAGATTACCATAATCATAATACGCAGTGTTCAAAATAAGTACGGTAAAAATAAATGTAATTAACTAGTAAGTAAAAAAATTTAGAGTTATAGAAAATTAAGTACAAATATAATATAACAAATTTCTAATCACATAATAAATAAAAATAGGCAAACCACAGCCCCAGACGCACACATCAAACATAAAGGTTTTAGATATCCATAATTTGTGGGGCCTAAGACTAAAATGAAATCGAAATACATGATATTAGGATGCTAATTTTAAAGAAGAAGTTATTATATACAAGAAATCAGCAAAAAAGAATCATTTTTTTTTAAACTAGAACATATTATGTTTGTTTAAAACAAACTTTTTTCTAAAACTACAAGCTCTTACAGAGTGTTTCTAACACTAATACTATCCCTCAAGTCAACTATAATTTACATGTAAATTTATTGAGAAAATCAAGAGCCTTTTGTAAGAATAATTCCTTGTAGTTACAGAATTACATCGATAGTATTTTTTAATGTTTAAACTATAATACAAATTTATTATTCAACATATATATTTTGTATATAGTCGAATTTATAAATAACAATTAATTTGTTATTTCTAGTGATAAGTGTTTCATTCGTTGTCAGTAGATCTCGCCCTAGACTGGCGCGGACCCACCCCTAACTCGGCCGCTACGTAACCTAGGACTATAGGGGTAGTTTTGGATGATGCTCAAGGTCATCCCGACCTTGACCCCAGACCAAGGGGTGGTTTCGACCACGTTCAGGGGGTAGGGGGTAGTTTTTTCGAAAAAAAAAAAAACAAAATCGGCCGCTACGTAACCCAGGACTATAGGGGTAGTTTCGGATGATGCGGGCGGACGTCCTGACCCTGACCGTAGCTTTGGGGGTGGTTTCGACCACGTCTAGAGGGGTAGGGGGTAGTTTTTCGGAAAAATTTAACTCCAAGCCACTAACCTAAGCTAGCCAAATTGTATCAAACCTAACCTAACCTAGGTGTAGGGGGTGACCTCGGCTACGTTCAGGACCATCACCGGGGGTAGCTCCGGGGGTGGATTGGGGGTGGGGGGTAGTTTTCGAAAAAATTTTGGAAAATCGTGTCTTGACCAATAGAATGAGTTTAGAGTGTATTATCGCGTCGGTAGGGGTAGTTTCACCTAGGGGTAGTTTTTACAAAAAATACGAAATTGCCAAAAATCAATCGGTTGGATCAACAGACAGTACGGGATATGTGTAGAGTCCAGTACGGGATGCTGCGGGGGCGGTTTACCTAGGGGTAGTTTTTACAAAAAATATGAAAATGCCGAAAATCGAGCGGTTTGATCGAATGGCTGTATGGGATATGTCTAGAGTCCAATAAGGAACGCTGCGGGGGTGGATTCATCGAGGGGTAGTTTTTACAAAAAATAAGAAATCGCCAAAAATGATCGGTGTCCTAGGTAATAGTCGCTCCCGAACCCGCGCTCGAGGTAACACCGCCTAGGAGCGGGTAAAGCCAACACGGAGCATGGTATCGGATAATAGCCTGCCCATAGGTAACCCGGCAATCTGGCGAAAGTGCCAAAAATGATCTGTAACCAACACTGGATTGATCAAACTACCAACACAACACAACGCGTACGGTGGTGTGATTACCCAAGGCCTGAACGGTGTCATCATTCGATGATAACGAAGGTCGCCCCCTATCTACCATAAATATTCATGTATTTATGTAAACACAGACATAGACACGATGGACATCAGACGATCCATTGCAGCAGAGTTGCATAAGCCTGCAAGGCGAAATTTTAAAACACGTAGAGTACGTGTAAGAGGTATAGACGATTTATATCAAGCCGACTTGGTGGAAATGATTCCACATGCCAAGGACAACAACGGCTACAAGTATATACTGACCATGATAAACTGTATGACTAAATTCGCATTTGCGCTCCCATTAAAATCAAAATCAGGCCACGAGGTGGCTGCCGCTCTGGAACCTATTTTAAAATTATACCCTATGAAAAACCTTCAAACCGATCAAGGTAAAGAGTGGTTTAACAATCATGTAGGTAAACTGATGAAAAAATACGAAATCAATCACTATACCACCTATTCCGATAAGAAAGCCTCGATGGTGGAACGCCTGAACCGTACACTAAAGGGGCGCATGTGGCGTGAATTTACATCGCTAGGGACATATCATTGGCTGAATATATTGAAAAAAATTGTCAACGCCTATAATAATACAGTTCACCGTGCAATAGGTATGAAACCGAGTCACGTGACTAGAAAACACGAGCAGATGTTGTTGGACAAGACACGAGGAGGACCCGAGAGTAAGCCTAAAGCGCATAAATTTCACGTAGACGACAAGGTTCGAATCTCGAAATACAAGAAAACCTTTACCAAGGGCTACCTGCCTAGCTGGACAAACGAGTTGTTTACTATTTACGCCGTCTTACCGACAGATCCTGTCACGTACATCTTACAAGACGGCAAAGGCGAGACAGTAAAAGGCAAATTTTACACCGAAGAACTGAGTAAATCAAAAGTAGGTTCGATATACCTCGTGGAAAAAGTACTGCGCACAAAAGGCAATAGAGTCTTTGTGAAATGGCTGGGTTTCGATAGAAACCACAACTCGTGGGTAGATAAAGATAAGCTTATACTGTAGCCGCATAGGACCGTATGATGTCATTGGATAAGTCAACTGCCAGCGCCAGAATATATATTTCAAATAAATATAATGATCGTCGCCCAATTGACTCATTCTGGTTACGTCTTTCGACATGCGTGTAGTGAATGCTCCATATACGATGCAACTACATAACTTTGACGCATATGTAGGCGAAAAGGAGAAACGAAGTCGACACAGTCCCCTATTGCCCAACACTATTAGAGCAATCGTATGCGGTCCGTCAAATTGTGGCAAAACAAATGTAATTTTTAATCTTTTGTTCGAAGCAAACGGGCTGAAGTTTGCCAACATTTATATATTCTCAAAATCACTTCACCAGCCTAAATATAAGTTTCTGTCCAAGGTGCTGGAAGAATCTGGTATCGGCTATTTTCCGTACAGCGACAACGAAAACATCATCAATCCACGCGAGGCGGAACCTAATTCCATTATGATTTTCGACGACATACAGTGTGAAAAACATGATAATATACGTAACTACTTCAGTATGGGCAGACATAGTTCAATTGACTCTTTCTATCTAGGTCAAACGTACAGCAGGATCCCCAAACATCTAATCAGAGACAATACCAATCTGATTGTTGTATTTAAACAGGACGATATGAATCTAAAACACATTCATTCGGATCACGTCGGGACGGACGTGTCGTTTAACACTTTCAAAGAGCTCTGTGCAACGGCTTGGAAAGAGAAATTCGGCTTTATAGTAATAGATAAAGACAGCGATATAGATCAGGGTCGATACAGAATCGGTTTCGACTCCTTCGTAAAAGATCTATAATGCGAATATATACGTATAATGATATATCGCCATATGCCAACGGCGACACCACCAAAACGCCAAAATCAAATTTATGTTGTTTCTATTATGCCGATAAGAAGAGGTTCTGCGGAAACTACTGTAGCCGTACGAATAGGCACGGGCATGTATTTAATAGGCGCTGCTGGAGACATAAGCGGATCGGATCGTACAGCAAGAGTTTACCGCCTATAATTCTGATAATGATTACATCTGCAAATAGAATCTATAATCGGGACATCTGGATTAGGTTCATGCATGAATGCGATAAAGGCGGCGTACCGTTTGAATTGATAATATACAATGAACACATGTTGAAAGGAACTGTTAGGCATCCGCAAAACCTGATATCCAGATTTCGACCGTTTCCTGATTTCTTCAACCGGACACTGGCTCCCAGTCACGGGGGCATAGAGTACACGCAAGTATACCTCGACATGTTACAGTACAGCTGTTCATTGCCGTATGCTTCCCGTTGTGTAGTAATCACGGAGAGGACAGTTCCCATAGTTGGCCCTATAAAGGCGTACAAGCTTATCAGCGGTGTAAAGTGTTGTGTAGACATTAGCTACAATGTGAAATATGGCCCTAGACCTTCATCGCTACCCTTACGCGGTAGAGGTAAATATTACGAGGCTGTAAATAATAAGGCACAAGGTGTGTTTACAACCGAATTTCTAAAGGTAGCCATGCCGACGGTACCCAACCACTGTCATCATTTCGGGTTGTCTTTTGACGGGTCAAAATATACGGTTGAGGATCGCGGGCAACTTGAGATGTGGTGCACATACACGGGAGCAAACTCTGATGAGTTTCTACTCTTGAACAGTTATCTCTTCGAAAACTCTATACCCAAGCTAAAACAGTACATGCAAGATTTGCCCAGAGACGATAATCTAATAGTAGCCGAAATACCTCAATGGCGTGACAATATAAAACGTACCTTTGTCTTTAGAAGCGCCGAGAAAGTGGAAAGTATACCGTATTTCGACATTAACATGTACAGATACTTCCGCGGTCTCCCTTGGGCCAATTCGAAATTGATGAAAGTGTCCGCATCACAGGTTGTGCAATATCTATTGCGTGAAAAGCGTCACGCCATGTTTTTTCGATCTTTGGAACTGTCATAAAAGCTATACGATAGTCGAATTACGGGTCATTTCACAATATGACACCAGAGGAGGAGCAGGTTATCTCTGAGATTGCCCGTTTGAGGGACAACATCAAGAGAAAGTATCTCCAGATAAAGTTTGGCGATGCAGACGCTGAACGAGTTTTGACTAAACAATATAGTCCCATCATCAAGGAAATTTCGAAAATTCGTCGTCTACAGCCGAAAATGGAAATTAAAAAAGAAGAGGAGGAGATGGATATAGACAAGAAGGAGGAGGAGGAGGAGGAGGATGATGCCTCGCAACACTCTGTTCCGAATTTCATCGACACCGAAGTAATAGCCGAGTCTGAACCTTCACCGATGCATGTTGAATCAACAGACGAGTCTGGACCCTCGGTAACACCTGTGCGTCAAACTAGTGCCGTTAAAGAGCTACTATCAACACCGTCGGGCCAAGAGGATAGTGTTCGTTATGTCCATACAATGTTCAAACATCGTCTACCGCGGACCTATGTGCTGAGAATGATTAAAGACCATAAGAACACAATTGATAACACATACGGTCCTCGAATAACAGGAGACGGTACTGTTATGATAGGCAATAAGTATATAAGGTTTGACGATGAAAACGGCGACATCATCATTGACGGAGACACTTACAAGGGAACCGAAGGGCTATACGAATTGATATTTATGCGCAAACCCGATGAAAACCTCTACACAAACGCCGATCTGAACACGTATAAACAAATCTGCGAACAAACCAGTGCTCATAGGAAAGGATATAATCATCTGTTAGCCATAAACCGGGCTAGTAAATCGGCCAAGTACAAGTCAGTTATATCGAGATTATTTCCGCCGACCGGTTTACGTAGCGGCAAAGGTTATGCCTATTGGGACAACCCCAACGAGCTCTGTGACAGGTTACGACTCCTTTTGTCGTCTCAAGAGGTAGGTCATACGGGTCATGAGAACGAAATCGCCTCCATTATAGAAGAGCTGAGGGAAGCGGGTTTTATAAAAGGCAGCGGAAATAGAAAAATTAGGACATTAATAAGATGAGCGTCGATAAGTTTGGACGTTATTCGGACCAGGTTAACAACCCCCACCCCCATCATCAACAGCACGGTATAGGTCTGACAGCCGACGGTAATCATTATGACGCGATAGGCAAGTTATTGCGCAATGTTGGCGATCCTATTGAGGACGGCGATGCAGTGTCCAAAACGTATCTCGAACAAAACTGTTTGATGCGAATAAAGAACAGATATCATACACAAGGCTTGCCTTTGGGCGGTCTCGGAGAGCCAAAAGAAAAAGATGATGCCGTAACGAGAGCCTACTTGGAATCGTTGGTTCCCATTAAATTAGCCGATTGTTTTTCCTTTGGCGACCAAAGGGTGTGCGATGTATCGGCGCCTATAAAAGACACTGACGCTATTAACATGAAGTACGTCAGAGATAATTTCTTATCGAAAAACGCAGAGGGTAAATTTGACGCTCACGGAGTGGCCATATGTAATGTTAAAACGCCGTTGTATAAAAATGACGCCGCTACAAAATTATACGTGGACGATAGGGTACCGCGAAAAGACAAAACTCTTTGGGGTTTTCAAAATAAGCGGCTCGCTCAGGTCGAAGAACCATTGTACCAACAAGACGCCGTCACACTGGGTTTTCTAATAAAAAATACGCTGTTTCTCACCATACTGCCGACCGGTGAAACGTATAACGCAAACGGAAAATGTATAACTAATGTTCGAGACGGTTACACCGATCTTGACGCCGTTAACGTCCGTCAGCTTCATGAAATTAAATCTTGGATAAAGAAATACACTCTGCATTCCGAAGAGACGGGCGACTACTACTGGTTAAACTCTAAGCGCTTATCGGGGATAGCCGATGGTATAGCCGACAACGATGCTGTTTCGCAAAGGCAATTGAATACGGCTATTCAGAGCCTAAGAGACACGCTAATGCGAGAGATGTCTAAGCATATCTAAAAATAGATCGTCAAGGTCAATAGGCGATAATAAATACGGGACCGCTTTAGAAAATAATATCAGTCGTTGAAATGTTCTTCAAGCTGACGTTACTGTTTGCCTTGTGGAGCTCATCGCTCGCAACGTCTTCGCCTACGCCCACGACATTTTGCGGATATACTGAAACTAACGGTAGTAGCAGTAGTATTGTTCAGGCTAAGACCAACCGTAAATGGGGTATCAACGGATTGACTTGGTATATGTACGGTAATAAAAAATATCTGAATATCGCCGCGCACGCATTCAGTCTCTGGGGTAGATATATCCCTTTGACTTTTACTCTCGACTCGACAAGACCAAATATCGCTATATTATTCGGGGACGCTGAACATATAAAACTGTCGGAAGGAACAATGTGCGGTACTAGATTTGACGGTAGAGGAAGAGTCGTTGCCCACGCCTTTGCGCCTCATGTGCTTCAATCGCAAGTAGAGATACACTTCGATAACGAGGAAGAGTGGGATTTTACAATGTCTACGTCCGATAGTGGCCGTAACTCGTTTTACGCTGTTTTGGTTCACGAAATAGGGCACGCTCTAGGCTTGTCTCATAATAAGAATCACGATTCGATAATGTATCCGTATACGACCATCCGAAATATATCCAGTATGTATTATTTGGACCTTTCCTCGGACGATATTAATAATATTCAGTATCTATATGGTGCAAAACCAACCACCACCACCACAACCACCACCACTGCATCCACCACTACCACCACTACAAGCACCACTGCCCCTACTACCACCACCACCACAACTACACCTACCACGATCAAAACAGATATAGACACTGTCGATTTATGCTCTGTCCGCGGCTTTGACGCTGTTTTAATCGCTATGAAACACATGTACCTGTTCCACGGACAGTATGTATGGATATTGCATTTGGATCCGAATAAGAGAGAAGCTGATCCGAAACCCGAAATCATTTCGGAATGGTTACGCTATCTGCGACCTGGTTTTACAAACGTTACCGCAGTCTATCAATCACCCAACGGAGACGTGATGCTCATTGCTCACGGATGGGTTTACGCTATAGAATATCCTAGTCTTTTGAAAAGATATATTTACACGCTGAAAGATTGGATAGGACGACCGGTGAAGACGGTTAACGCTATTTTCAACAGCCACCTGGGTAAAACAATTGTCCTCTACGACAACGCCTACGTGATGAGATACGATGAATGTAGGTACACCGGTCTGTATCAAGGGCCCATGACCGAAATCTACCGCGGTTTACCAAACGATTTGCGCGGCGGTTTCAGATATATGGACGGTAATCTTTATTTCTTCACCGCCGACAATCAGCTATTTGTGTACAACGAATTTCTAGAGGCCGTGACTGCGGTTGAAAAGGATATTTTCGATGTTTTGAAAATACGTTGCATGAAGAGGGCTAGACTCAGAGAGCTATATGCAATCTTAAAGGACATATTTTATAAGTAGACGTTGTGACTGTTGCGGTTCATTAATAGAATGGGTGCCAAACGGGACACACCTGTTGGTCGTAAACGTGGTGGCGTAAAGACGGGACGCGGACTAGTGTCTGGCGTTTTGAATAAAGCCATCGATTTACTACCTGTCGAGTTACACCTACCTTCGTACAATTATTGCGGACCCGGAACAAGACTGAAGAAACGGTTGGCGCGCGGTGATAAAGGTATAAACCCGTTGGACGAGGCCTGTAAACAACACGATATCGCATACAGCAATTACAGTGATTCGGATAACAGACGCGTAGCCGACGGAATACTGGCGGGGAAGGCTTGGGACAGAGTCAAAGCGGGTGACGCATCGCTCAGTGAACGCGCTGCCGCGTTGGCCGTAGCGGCGGCAATGAAAGCCAAGACGGCTTTTGGTGGTGGTAAAAAACGTCGTCCTCGTCAGCCTACCGTTCAGCAGCTGTTGAAACGTCTGCAAGGCAAAGGGCTTTACTTGAAACCGTACAAGAAACAGGGTCGAGGGAAGAAGAGATGTACGAAAAAAAAACTTCGATAGATTGTATACCCGTTAGACCGTTGACTAATATAGATCTGGAGAGATACGCCTTAGCCCTGAAAGTACCGTGGTTCAGAGGTGTATACATGAGAGACACGTTACCGGCACAACCTTTAAGAAACGAATCGGCTATCGTAAATTTGGATAGTATAACCGGCTCCGGTACCCATTGGGTATGTTACAAAAAGAGAGGAAACTCTATAGAGTACTATGACAGTTTCGGGAATCTGCGACCGCCGATTGAGCTAAGCAGGTATTTTGGTGAAGACGCCAACGTACACTATAACTACAGGAGGCATCAAAATGACAACTCAGTCGTTTGCGGTCATTTGTGTTTAAAGTTTCTATCGTCATGAGTATAGTGTTAACAGATCGCACACCTGTCTTGTCGTGTGACTTTTTCCCGCCACTTGATGTTTCAAAAGGCGAGTGGGAAATAGGTTTTATCGATCTGGCAACATACAATTCGATACCGAACGTCGTTGAGAATGTAAACAACCGTTTTCATTACGGCGATGATAATGATGTTCACACGATATCATTACCGACCGGATCGTACGAAATTTCCGATATTGAGAGGTATATTAAATCAAAACTAGTTGACGATACTGTTTTAGTATTGACACCTAATAATAACACGCTCAAAGTGGAGATAAAATGTTCGCACGCGATCTTTTTCGACAAGGCCATGTCTATAGGCCAGCTGATGGGCTTCAGCGGGAAGAAATTAGAGGCAAATCAAAGACACTCTTCTGATCGGCCGGTAGATATCATCAGGGTTAACGTGATTCGCGTGGATTGCAATGTGGTCGCCGGATCGTTTCAAAACGGCATAGAATGTCATACTTTGCACGAATTTTATCCGCAGGTACCGCCCGGTTATAAGATTGTAGAAGTCCCGCAGAGCGTAATATATTTACCTGTCAACGTGAGCGTCATTCATAATATCACCGTAAGTCTAAGAGATCAGAACGGCGATACAATCGACTTTCGTGGAGAAGTCATTTCCGTACGATTACATTTACGAAGACGCCAGGATGGGTCTAATATTTAACGTGCGCTTCCAAAAGAAGGGCGGCAGTTTACGTCAGACGACGGCACAGTTAACACTGCGAAACGTTAGGTTCCTCAGATCTTTGGGTTTTAAAGTGATCAATGGAGGACCTTTTGGCTATCGACTCTAGCGCCGAGTACGACAACACCCTCAACGGGCTGGAATACCATACTCATCGGCCGTACTCGTCCGCTACGTTTGGTAATAACGATGAAATTCGTATCCCCATTCATCAGCAAGATGTCATTACGATTCCTTTTCAGAGCACATTGCATATAAGAGGTACGCTGAAGGCTACAAAAAACGGAGAGGCTGCTGACGTGTCTTTGGTAAACAACGCTATAGCTTTTCTTTTCGACGATATCAGATACGAGATCGGAGGCAACGAGATAGACAGAACCAGGAATGTCGGTATAACGACCACCATCAAGAACCTGCTTTCGTTGCGCGAAAACGAGAAAAATAAACTCGGAAATTGCGGTTGGCTAGGAGTAGGTAAAACATATAACGACTGCAAAGAGTTCAACGTGGTTATACCGTTGCGTATGCTGATGGGGTTTTTCGAGGATTACAATAGAATTGTAGTCAACGTGAAACAGGAGCTCGTCCTTTTGCGTTCATCCTCAAATTTTAACGCAATAGTTAGCGCAGATGCGACAGATGTTGATTTGAAAATAAACGCTATCTATTGGCGGGTTCCACACGTCTCCGTAGCCGACCACATAAAATTAAACCTATTGAAGATGATTGAACGCGATGTCACCGTTCACGTGCCACACCGTAAATGGGAACTAATAGAATACCCGGGTTTACCTGCCACGAAGCAACTCACCTGGACTGTAAAGACCGCTTCGCAGATGGAAAAACCTCGTTACGTAATTTTCGCCATGCAGACGGATCGCAAAAACAAGATTAATTCTAACGCTTCGGAGTTTGACGGATGCAAGGTTACGGATGTAAAATTGTACCTCAACTCTCAGTACTTTCCCTACGATAATATTCTCGGCGACACCGCCCTGTTGTACGACATGTACGTTAGATTTCAACAGTCTTATTATTCACGCGAGCCATCACCGTGTCTAGACTTGTCTACCTTTAAAGCGAAAGCACCGATTTTTGTAATCGATTGTTCGAAACAAAACGATACGATAAAATCGGGGCCTGTAGATGTGAGACTCGAAATCGAGGCGTCTGACAATATTCCGCCTAATACTTCCGGTTACTGCTTGATTATTCACGATTCCCATATTGTCTATAACCTGCTGTCGGGTGTTGTTAAAAAGATTACGTAATCTGTGACGACGCGATAAATTACCCGGTTTGTGTGCATTTAGTCTCAGTTGCGGCTTGGAACATGCAGGCTGTGGTCGAGTTTCATGCCTTCGTCGACAATGCGGGTAAATACATTATCAAGGAACTGGCTGTGGTTGCCGAACACTATCACAGTGTTACAATATTCAAACCGCCTTACAGATTTCACAATTTAAACGAGTCTGCGCAAAAGTCTGCTCGTTGGTTACAGTCAAGCTATCACCGTATCGGCTGGTACGAAGGTAGTATACCTTTTGACGAAGACACCGTGCGAAAGATGTTTGCACCGTTTGACACCATATTCACAAAGGGTTTGGAGAAGGCTAGATTTCTCAGGCAGTTTCACACAGATGTACGTGAATTGCCCAATGAGAAGCACGACGTCTCTTGTAAATACTATAAGTGTATTTTACCTCAGCATAATAATGATGTAGATTGTAGATGCGCACTGCGCAGTGCTAAATATTACTACGATCTGCTCCTAGCGTAGTGTCACTTGTGTGTCTGGGTCACTGGCGTGGAGTTGAATCTTCCGTAAACCTGTGTGTTAGTTAAACCTGTGTGTTTGGGTCACTGGCGTGGAGTTAATTCTTCCGTAAACCAAAGTGTGTTTGGGGTCACTGGCGTGGAGTTAATTCTTCCGTAAACCAAGGTGTGTTTGGGTCACTGGCGTGGAGTTAATTCTTCCGCAAACCAAGGCGTGTTTGTGGTCACTGGCGTGGAGTTAATTCTTCCGTAAACCAAGGTGTGTGTGTGTAGTTAAACCTGTGTGTTTGTCTGGGTCACTGGCGTGGAGTTAATTCTCCCGTAAACCTAGGTGTGTCTGGTTCACTGGCGTGGAGCCTGTGTGTACCCACGTGTGGAGCAGATTGAAAATTTAAAAAAAAACTTAAAAATAGAAAAATACAAAAAAAAATATAAAAATATTAAAAATTCAAAAAAAAATAATCAGGAGACTACATTTTGTCATGGAGTGGTAGTCACTTGGGAGTAGCGTTGGTTTGGGGCTACTCCCCAAGGGGTAAGCCTTCTGCTTGCCCCGGCTTGTAATGCGGGCATTGAATCGGCTTCACTGATTCAGTTGGCGGTCCTAACCCCGTGAAAACTGCAGAAGGCAAGCGTTTCGACATCTTGAGAGGTCAATGGGATATCTCTGATCGAGGGCTGACGCTGTCGCACGGTAAGTGTAATAATAATTGTATATCATTTGTTGTTGTTGATCTTGTATTTTTAGAGACATTCTAGCCGGCTCAGACCATATCGGTATTGGTCAGTGGATAACCACCATTTGGTGCCTGAATCCAGGGTTGCGTTACCTATGGGCAGGCTATTACCATGCTCCGTGTTGGCTTTACCCGCTCCTAGGCGGTGTTACCTCGAGCGCGGGTTCGGGAGCGACTATTACCTAGGACACCGATCATTTTTGGCGATTTCTTATTTTTTGTAAAAACTACCCCTCGATGAATCCACCCCCGCAGCGTTCCTTATTGGACTCTAGACATATCCCATACAGCCATTCGATCAAACCGCTCGATTTTCGGCATTTTCATATTTTTTGTAAAAACTACCCCTAGGTAAACCGCCCCCGCAGCATCCCGTACTGGACTCTACACATATCCCGTACTGTCTGTTGATCCAACCGATTGATTTTTGGCAATTTCGTATTTTTTGTAAAAACTACCCCTAGGTGAAACTACCCCTACCGACGCGATAATACACTCTAAACTCATTCTATTGGTCAAGACACGATTTTCCAAAATTTTTTCGAAAACTACCCCCCACCCCCAATCCACCCCCGGAGCTACCCCCGGAGATGGTCCTGAACGTAGCCGTGGTCACCCCCTTCACGTAGGTTAGGTTAGGTTTGATCCATTTTGGCTAGCTTAGGTTAGCTAGTTGGAATTAGTTTTTTCCATTTACCACCCCTCTAGGCATGGTCAAAACCGCCCTTAGGGTTGGGTGAGGGTCAGCGTCAGGCCTCTGCAACATCCAAAATTACCCCTATAGTCCTAGGTTACGTAGCGGCCGAGTTAGGTTAAAATAAAAATTTTTTCGAAAAACTACCCCCCACCCCTCTAGACGTGGTCGAAACCACCCCCAAAGCTACGGTCAGGGTCAGGACGTCCGCCCGCATCATCCGAAACTACCCCTGTAGTCCTAGGTTACGTAGCGGCCGATTTTGTTTTTTTTTTTTCGAAAAAACTACCCCCTACCCCCCTGAACGTGGTCAAAACCACCCCCAGGGTCTGGGGTCAGGGTCGGGATGACCTTGAGCATCATCCAAAACTACCCCTATAGTCCTAGGTTACGTAGCGGCCGAGTTAGGGGTGGGTCCGCGCCAAACTACCACACTTCCTACTGTTGTCATTATCATATTAATTTTCTCATGCAGCCTTAATGTTTATTGTTATTTATCAATACACACATTTCCATTATTCGGACAAGAAATATAGTCGAAGTGAGGTTGAAAAATGTTATTTTTACTATGTTTTTACCCTATTTAACATAGTAAAATACTTTGATGCAGAATATATGCCGAAAATAACTGCAGATCAAACAAACAAAATATTGACGCTACTCTTCGAAATAGTAGGTTTAAGTATTCAAAACTTCAAAGTGGAAATAAATTTGGCTTAGCTCAGGACTATGACTTTCTTTTGTGTCACAACTTTCATACTAATGGTACTTAACATCATTTATAATTATCAAAGATATTGCATGTGATGATACAATCGATATCATGTGTGATATCATTTTAGAAATGTTTGCCGTGACATATGTCATTAGAAACATATCTCAAAAAGACCACTGCTGCTATATTTACAAGACATTAGTGAAAGGACTGTTTACTTACACCATTCCAATAACAGAAGATGCAGACAAAATCAAAAACAAATACGCAAAAAAATCTAATTTGTTTTTATGTTGCACGTGTGTTTTCAATGTGATAGCTTTTGTGGTTAGGTTCATTGCTCCTTTTTTCTTTGGTATCCAGATCCTGTACAGCACGGACGATGCAAAAACTCTCCCGCTTCCATATTCTTGCTGGTTTCCGTTTTCTTTAAACACCCTTCCCACATACATCTTTGCCTATTCTATCCCTTTTCACTAGCGGAGCAAACGCTTTCACATTCAATAAATACGGTTTGGTTTCACGACTATTTCAAGATTTTTGTAAAGGAAGTTATTCAACACCATCAGCAAATAATAAAGTGAGTGGAAATAAATACATGTTTAAATATAAATGTGATTTGGAGTATATGTTTTTTTAATATAAAAAAACAAATATTTAGTTTCATTTATAGATAAAACTCATTTTTTAAGTAGTTGTAAACCTTGTACGAAAATGTTGACACTATACAATTATTATCATGCATTATCATTCAATGATAATAATTGGCTAAAGAAGTGAATGTGATAAACTTGGATGAAATGAAGAAGTAGTTTCGTGTAAGGAAAAATACGCGTCTTAATGAACTCTTGCTATTTCATCACGCATTCAATAATTTACGGTTGACTACATATACAAATATGTTTTGCAGAAAATAGTTGTTTTCTTCCAGTAAAATATTATTATTTAAACCTAAGTATACACTGATCAAAAATGTAGGTGGGGAGTGATAGCTGACCACGCTGTTCTGCTCCAAAAGATAAATCTGAATTGGCTTGTGATTAAATTGAGATTGGTTATTGACATATAACTTTAAAAAAAGTTTAATAGTTAAGCTTTTGTGATAAAAGCTTTTTCTTAATTAAGTCAAAGATCGGTTATACAGTACATTTTTTACCTGAAATTTATATATTAATATATATATATATATATATATATATATATATATATATATATATATATATATATACTCTAGCTAAAAAAAAACCAGTTAGTTTTATGGAAGAAAACTCTTATTAAAACTTTAACACAACGAATTCACTTGCTCAAATCTATAATTGATTAAATATAATTGATCAAATAAAAGATCAAATCTATAACTGATCTTCAAAACATAAAGTGTGCCAAAACTATAATTCGTTATTTATAATTTATTTAACTCCCGATTGTTTCAACGATGTACAATGATGATTGTTTATAAACGATGTTTGTCTACGTTTTATGTTTCTCTGTAAGTTAATTTTCAATTGAATTTTAAGACGAAGAGGGTATAATAGGTAGTCTCTCAGTTAAGCAAACTCTGTTTAACAATATTAATAGATAGGGATGTACCCTATCTAACTCCTGAGTGTTCGGAATCCCCCTCCAAATACTTGGGCCTTAGTTTCTTTTTAATATATATATATATATATATATATATATATATATATATATATATATATATATATATAGACAATTTTATACAGAGCACAGTAGCGTAATTATGATAAATAAATAACAATAACCCTTGCTACAAATATTTAAACACCCTTGATGTACATTTCGCCAACACAGTTAGCATCATCAGAAGGTTATAAACTACTCGTAGTTTGTAACCTTCTGATGATGCTAACTGTGTTGGTGAAATGTACATCAAGGGTGTTAAAATATTTGTAGCAAGGGTTATTGTTATTTATTTATTATATATAGAAAAGTCTATATTATTATTATTTAGCAATAAAATATAATAATTATTAGCTCAGTATCCAAAATATAAAACAGTATCTAATATTACAATTTGTATTTGCCTTGTTACGTTTGTTAATCTATATGTAGGATAAAATATATCTAAATATAATTACTTACTAGCTTTTTTGTTCATTGTTTAGAATTAATACGTACAATACTGAACAGGAATAATTATTTTCAAATCTTCTTCTTGGGCACAGCAGGGTTTCCGGTTCCTCTTCTTACTAGAGGTGGGCCAATTTTTCACACATATATTCTCCAGTTGGATAATACCCGAAATTCAATCCTATCAGTAGAGAAGAAATGAGTTTTCCTCTTGTCTGTGAAAAAACGGAAATGCATGTTGTATGTCAGTTTTATCTGGATTGCTTATCAAACTCTTACTTAAGTACAACAGCTGAAAGATTCGGTGCATTCAATAGAATATGTTTCGAGTCAAAAAACGTACCAAGTTTTAGAACTTAAACAGAGATGGTTAAATAAGCTTAACTACGCTACCTCTCTTCTTAATTAATCAATTTAAATTTCATTAAATGTCATTATACTGACATTAGTTTGTACATTTTTCTCGCAAAAGCTACACTAAATTATTTCGTTTCAAATTTCATCCTCTATTTTATTCAACCCTTTTAATCATGTCATCCCAACAAACTTTTGTTTGATTCAGTGAGATTTACATCTGTCCCGGCAGTGGAACAGATTTTTCCCGTTAATCCTTGCTCCCATTTCCTCAGAGATGAACACCAGGCCCTCCAGTATCCGTCCACACCTTTCAAAATATTGCGCAAATCCATTCTTTTTCATTTGAAAAGGTTTTATAAAATAAAGACAGTAAAAAACATCAAGTAATGGGGATTGAAATAAAAAAAATGAATATATTAAAAATATTAGAATAGCTAAGATCCGAAACCACATTTTGAGCTAGTAAAACCTTTTCCGAAACAAGTAATATAGACAAATAATTTTTTTAAAAGTAAATTCCTACTGAGATCGACAAAAATTATTTTATATTACTTACTTTTTATTTATAATTACTATTAACATGAATATGGATACATATCTCAATATTAGTTGACAAAATAGAAAGTGAATTTCCTTGTAATTTTCCATTTTCTTCTTTATACAATAGGCTATACGGAATATTATTCATGTTTGTTACTATTTGTTTGCTTTCTTTTTTTCTTTTCTGATTTATGAAGCTGATGGTTGTCTGTAACTTTTCATTCTATCCACCTCTTGTATTGCTTCACTATTGCAAATAACATTTTTCTAATAATTTCATATACCGTTTAAAGTAACTGATTTCTAGTTATGAAAAAGTTAGCTCAATGCTAGTTAATAAGTGCTGGGTTTCACACATGTAGATCCACAGTTAGAATCCGACCGGGACATCAATTTTTTCAATTTAAATAATGAATACATATTTGAAAAAAACTGTATTAAAATAACATCAATTATCATCTACTATAGGTTTAAAAAAATTATATGAACTTGATTGGATGAGTAAAAACCTATTTTATTAACGATTGAAAATTTGTACAAGATATATATATATATATATATATATATATATATATATATATATATATATATATATGAGAGTGTGAGCTAATAGAAGAAATTTAATAAAAATAAATAGGCGAAAGGCAGTGAAGAGTTTATCTGTGTCTCTTCCTGGTATGTGTATTGTATACCACGGAGAGTTTGAGATGGATCTGAGCAAACCGCTCTGAAAAGAGCGCAGTATCTTTGCGTCATTGCTCAGAAGGGAGTATCCAAACGGGACTGCATAAGGGTTTAGAAGCCTGATGTACACCATCAGCCTGACTGACATAATAAAGCTGGCAGCTTCTTTAATGAGAGGCAATAGCTTATGAACAGCGCAATAGCTTTTCCGATGGGATACCGGAGGTGGATCTGAAAGGTTAGCCTGCTGTGGAGGTTCTCCCGGAGATACTTTACTTTGGCTCTATACTATGCGACAGGATAGACTCGTCTGCAGGTAAAGCAAACTGCTTTGGTTTCATCAGAATTCACTGCGACCCTCCTCTTTCGAAGTCATGGTTGGAGAGGTCAAGCTGCTTATGCATGTACTGGCAACGTAAACTACGTTGGTGGAGCGGTACTGTAACATGAAATCGTCGGCGAAGAACCGTAGTCGTACAGATGGATAAAGGAGGACGTAGTTAATGTACACACGATACTCCGGTCTCAGGGTGTCACGTGGAGAGAGTATCTTCGACGGACGCATCGAAGTCGAGGTGCGAACGGATTAAGGGAGCATAGCCTGGAGGAATGGACTGTGGGTTAGTTTGTACGGGTACCCTGTTGCAATGTTTTATGCAATTCAGAGTTTTTCTTCGGCTTTTGCCTGGGAAAATATAAGAACTGCATATTAAAACATATTTCTAAATTACACAGAAAATATCTTTATTCCTGTCGACAGCTTGCGAATATTGAAAAAAAAACAACTTGTATTTGCTTTAAAAATACATTAAAATATCCTATAAGACCAAAAACATGCTATAAATATTAACAGGCCATTTAAATAAAAGTAAATGTTTGAAAAATCCTAATTAATATTAAGATTCAAACAATAGCGCTAATTAAATGTAAAAACTAAATTCATTTAACACTGGTAAACCTTTTTGAGAAAAAAGAATTAGGCAGCCGAATTTTACTAGAAAATTTAGTTCATTAAAATATTATTATTACAAAAAAAATATGAAATTATTACAATACCTATTAAGCATTTAATAAATTGTATAAATTTATTATGGTGTAGAAAAGAAACTACGAGACTACCATTACAAAATGTTCTTACTCCATTCTTTCGAAACCTGCGAGGAAAAAAGGAAATAAGAAAATCTGATTATAGAAATGACAAACATAATAGCACAAAAGAACTTAAGGTAGATAAATGAATACTTACATGTAATGGCGTTTCAAAACTCTTCTGTTCCGACTGACTGCTACTTATCGACTGAATCATTCAGTCCTATGAACCGTAATTCGTTTAACATGATTCATACCTTTTGTTTATATCATGCTTTTGTTGCTACTTGATAAGTATACATATAAATATGTTATCGTGGCTGAAGTAATAAGGCGAACCACACATGATTGAAGTGATAGTGTAGATTAAATATAAAAATTATAGTGATAATTTTGACTAGGTGTAAAATGAAATGCTTTTCGCATCAGATAAGTTGATTTCCTTAATTAGGCTATATCTACATTGGGAATTATTTCCATGTCCAATCTCTACTCTAGAGTTAAAAATGACTTAATTTTACTCAACCGATGACTTGACAGTTCTGTCTTTGAACGCCGAATCACAAAGATGTCGATAAACAATGTTTACTGTAACGGTCATAAACAATGCATAAATGAGTTTTTAGAACTTGTCTAGAATTTTCTCTACTTTGTAACGTTGGTGGTCAGAGAAATCCCGAAAAGTTTCGAATTTTGACAAAATGGCATTTGGTATAGAATGAATTAGACCCGTTTAATTCAGGATGAGCACTTGGTTTTCAAACAGCAAGTCTTACAAATGTCTGGGACTAGTCTCAGATTCAATTACATTAATTAAATCAGATATTATACGTATCTTTTCTTCAAGTAGCCATTTTCGTTTACGAAACGTCGAGAGTAATCCAGAAGTTCGAGTTTTAATAACTCTTGCAAGTCATACTTTTTTTCACTATTAATTTAGAGTAGATAACATTTGTCACAGCTATCTTTCTTTTAATTTCTGTATGCTGCACGACCAAAAATTATAAAATATTCAAAATTTTAATTCTATCAATTGAAGAGTAGATTACTTTAGTTTTCTCGATGACAATTTCATTCTTGACATTTTACATAATTTGTCTCCTTCTTCTTGAATTTTTAATACAAATTTAAAAGCCACTTCCATAGCTACGATTCCACTTACAGGCGCGATCCCCCCCCCCCCAACCTTCAAGAATTTTGGGTTAAAAATCGACAATATATTATTAAATTAGGACATTTTTCGATAATTAAGTTATTATATATTCTCAAATATAAAATCCTAACTGTAATAAATATAATAATAATTTTGTAACATTGTAATGCTCTTTGAATAATTACAAAAATAGAATCTCTTATCAAATACTAGTCAATGTTTATAAATACGCTCGAATTTTAACTTAATTTACTTAAGTTAATTCGTCTTTTATTTTAAATAAGAAATAAAATTTTAATTGTCATAATAAGTATGAATTTAATTTTTATTTGATATTTGATCCTATTGTTAAATAAATAATACTTATAAAAATTAAAATCATTAAATATTTTCAAATTTTAAGCATTTTTGTTACATGTTTTTACATACACGCACGCGCGCGCACACACACACATATATTTTATATACATATATATATATATATATATATATATATATATATATATATATATATAATGCATCGATCAAAAAAGGCAAGTCGCTGGATACGCGCCTGACTTACAATGATCCTAAGTAACCTTGTAGAATTTTCAAATTGAATTTCAAAAGAATTTTAAATAGGATTGTCGTATTCGTATAAAAACAGTTCCACAAGAAATCTTGATTCCACCGTACAAATGTACAAACTGTTATAAACGATCTTTTTCGTGCTCCAAAAAAGAAAGCTCATGCAGTTCGTATTTTTCTTGCAAAGACAAATGCAGAATCAAGTTACCACAACGGGATCTAGATGAATATAATGGTATGTAATAAATTGACCTTTAAATACATTTAGAATACACGTTTATTGGTCTCTTATACAGTATATGCATTAATATTATTCTTATATTGCTGCCAAATTATATTCAAGGTCTTACAAAACAAATACTGTATTATAAAAGTATAATCCCTATAACTTTTATTATAGGCCTATTTTAAAAATCTTATAGGCCTATAATAGTGTTCCTCCAGATTGCATTTTAATCTTTATAAATGCATTTAACAAATACTTATAATTTTTGATAAAAAATAGAAGATTCGTTTTTCGTATTAAAAAAGATGACATAAAGTCAACTTCTGATTGATCGATTCTTCCTATTAACACACGTATTCCTACAAATAATAAATTACATCTATTTACCAAATTTTATCGAAATCGGATATTTCGTTCCAAAGTTACCATGATTTTGGACACGAAAATTATTGTGATATTAATATATATTTGTAAATATAAATTAAAATTTTTTTTTTAATTCTAGAGACCTTAAAACAGACTTTTATCTTGGTCTCCGGCTTACGTTTACAGCAATGGGTTAGTTTTCTAACCCAAATTCACCAAAAGAACCAAAGTAAAAGTAAAAGTTTTAAGAAAAATAATTTTTTACTCAGTAGGTATTATAGTTATTAATTTTTACGTCAGAACCATTATTAAAGCCCTTAATGTTGTGAGTTGAAAAACATTTGTTTACTGATTCTATCTTTTATAGTTTAAAAGATACTAAGATTCAAGTACGGTGCGTTCTTCGCGATGTCCCCCCTCTCCCCCCGGTATGCGACTACGTAAGGGGGTGACGACATACGTTTTTACAATCACTCAAGTGCCCAGAACAATAATCTGAAATAAAATTGCGTTAGGCTTTCAGTGCATGCTCAATCCCCTTTAGATCCTGGACTATACAGTTTACTTACTGCTGATTTCTTAGATTTCGAAATTTAAACATTGATAATCGTATCTGGGGTCCGCAACTAACTCGGATATTGTTTTTCCGTTCAACTAACAAAGAGATGTAGCATCTGTATTTCATGTCTGCTAGTTTTCAAAATGTTTTGTTTAGTTTTATCTTTTCCCTTTAATTGTTCATCAATTTAATTGAAATTGTTAAAAATGTGTCATTGAAGTTGACATTTAAATCTGCCGAAGAAATTTTATTTTTAGCGAAACTGTCAGCTTTTTTAAATCTACTTAATTGGGGTTGAAAGACTTTTTAATGGAATTAAGTGTTTAAAAATTTTATGGATAGATTTTAACAATGAAGAAATCGAGTGTGTGTTTGCGTGTTTGTGTGTGTGTGTGTATGTATGTGTTTGTTTGAGTGAGTGCTCATAATTAATGAAACGTAACTAAGCAATAAAAAATATGTATGTAATTATGTAGTACGTAAATATACCATACTGTATTAAAAGTGCTCACCATAACTGTAATTAATATTTTTGATGAGGAACGTAACCCTCCCTTTTCCATACACAATTGGTTTCAGTATTTGCGGTTTCAGTATTCGCGGTAAGTTCGAAAAACGTAACCAAAAATAATAGTGCTGACAATAAATATACTTGGCAGTACAGTAAAAACTCGATTAACCGTCATCGTCGGGACTGTGGTCATGACGGTTGAGCGAATAGACGGATAACAGAAACACTGTATTATTCCTCCAAAACATAACCTTAATTAATTATATTATAGACAGATATCCCTCTCACAGTAATGATATATATTTCGAAGAAAGAACATAAACACCATTGTATTAGCAAATAAAACTATTTATTACATGATAAAAAGATCCGCACAGTAGCTAGAAATGTGGCAAAATAATGTATAGTACTATAATCTTACAGGTAATAGATAATAATAATATTACAGGAAATAGTTCATGTAGCTTAACAAATAAGGCGAACGCGTCACTGCACCTTAATCCTGTAGCTGCCGCCCGCAATATCGGCCTTTTCACAGAGAATTGCCAAAATATTTTTAGCTTATTTTTAAATAATATGTAGTTATTCTTTGTTCCCCTATCATATCTAAGTACGAAAATCCGTTTTTTTTTTATCATAATGTTTATAAAATCACATGTCGAGCCAATTGGGACATTAATACGCTACTTTTAAGTTAAAAAAAAAATGTTTACAATAAGCTTATAATCCACAGCATTTTGAAGTCGGCTCCGTAATCATGAATTGTATTTGCTAATCCATCAAATCTATTCCAAACATATCCCAAACAATCAACTGTTTGATTGCTTGATTTCTCATGATTAATTATAGCGACCCATGAGCCTTCTCACGAATCAAATATTTCATGTGTTTGATATAATGAGAATTTGCGGGACGATAATTGATCTTTGTTCTCGGAAGGATCAGACAATACAGATTTTATCCGATGAAAAATGTGTTATTGCATATTTTTCGTACAGACATACAGATTTCCGATAGATGAATTTATTTTGAATGATTTCACAAAATGTGAAAATAGCAGATGCGTGTAAATATTAGAGATAATATCTTCTTAAATCTTTCGAATCAAAAAATTAATGAATTTGTTACACCTATAAAATGAATCTATGGAAGAAATAATTGAATAACCTGTGTTTATGCCATAATTAGTTCATCTATATGGCAAGATTCTCCAACATGTAAATGATTTGTTAAATAGCAATCCAAGTACGTTTTTGTTTACTTTTTGGTAAGTAAAAATTGAAAGTCTACCAGGGTTTTTATTCGGCTCTGTTTTTTTAAAAAGAATTTACGTTTATTTTACAGTTTAAACCATTTTACGTTCATATTTGGACGGAGGGGGGCTTGAGAACCCATAGACCCGTCACTGGTATCGGGTGCTTTGTCATATTTCCAGCACAGCAATCTTTTCGCTCCAACCGATGCCTGTTGTCTCCTGCTGTGTAATCTTCGAAAGCTCTTAGGACTACTGGCTGCGTTTTTTCATTGTAAGGGGCTTTTTACCGAAGTATTTCGTTGCAAAAAAGACATGTCAGGAAGTTTTGGGATTATTCGAACATTGAGAAAGAGCATTTAAGGTGAGTCTATGAAAGTCTGTTTATACAATCTTAATGTCTTTCTCTTGTTTAAGTAAGAAGTACGGATAAAGATATCCTCTGATTCTAACAATCGATCCCATTTATGTGGGCATTTTATTTGCCAATAGCAACGCCTTTATTTTTTTAACTTTCGCTTTTCTAAAAAGATCAATCATTTTATTCCTTGTTCAGTCGATAAATACATGACGATCCGATTGTGCAAGGTAATCATCAACCACCGCAGCAAATGTAATAATAGCTTTACAAGAGATGCAATAAAATGATTGTCTCCATTCATAGACTCATTGACAAGGTATATACAAGTTAATACCCAATCCTACCTTGAAATACTCATCTACAGATCTGTTAGAAATTTTTAAATTTATACGAGTGGGCCTACTATTTTCTGCGTTTGCAAACATTACAAAATTTACCTAGGTTGACGCTTTTCAGAATGACCCCATTTTTAAAACCTAATTAGCACTTCTTGAGTTTTAGTACTATTTAAGTTTTGAAAATAGGGTCATTTCGAAACGCGTCAACAAAGAAAAATATTGTAATGATAGGAAAGGTACAAAAATGTAATCGAATGTACCCAATCCTAACCTTTTGCATAAGGACAGCACAGCTCCAAGATTCCTGAATTGTTACTCCTAGCAGAGTTTCTTTCTTGCCACACTTATCGTACTGCTTCCTTTCACTCCCTTCCCATTACGGAAAGAGCTAAATAGTAAATGGATAACCAATCGAGACGGGGTGAGTTAGAGACCGACGCACGTGGGCTGTGCAGGTTTTGGTAGTGATTCATTCATTCGCGCTATGATAATGACAGCATGTGCATGTGAGACGGGGTGAGTTAGAGACCGACGCACGTGGGCTGTGCAGGTTTTGGTAGTGATTCATTCATTCGCGCTATGATAATGACAGCATGTGCATGTGAGACGGGGTGAGTTAGAGACCGACGCACGAGGGCTGTGCAGGTTTTGGTAGTGATTCATTCATTCGCGCTATGATAATGACAGCATGTGCATGTGAGACGGGGTGAGTTAGAGACCGACGCACGTGGGCTGTGCAGGTTTTGGTAGTGATTCATTCATTCGCGCTATGATAATGACAGCATGTGCATGTGAGACGGGGTGAGTTAGAGACCGACGCACGTGGGCTGTGCAGGTTTTGGTAGTGATTCATTCATTCGCGCTATGATAATGACAGCATGTGCATGTGAGACGGGGTGAGTTAGAGACCGACGCACGTGGGCTGTGCAGGTTTTGGTAGTGATTCATTCATTCGCGCTATGATAATGACAGCATGTGCATGTGAGACGGGGTGAGTTAGAGACCGACGCACGAGGGCTGTGCAGGTTTTGGTAGTGATTCATTCATTCGCGCTATGATAATGACAGCATGTGCATGTGAGACGGGGTGAGTTAGAGACCGACGCACGTGGGCTGTGCAGGTTTTGGTAGTGATTCATTCATTCGCGCGATGATAATGACAGCATGTGCATGTGAGACGGGGTGAGTTAGAGACCGACGCACGTGGGCTGTGCAGGTTTTGGTAGTGATTCATTCATTCGCGCTATGATAATGACAGCATGTGCATGTGAGACGGGGTGAGTTAGAGACCGACGCACGAGGGCTGTGCAGGTTTTGGTAGTGATTCATTCATTCGCGCTATGATAATGACAGCATGTGCATGTGAGACGGGGTGAGTTAGAGACCGACGCACGTGGGCTGTGCAGGTTTTGGTAGTGATTCATTCATTCGCGCTATGATAATGACAGCATGTGCATGTGAGACGGGGTGAGTTAGAGACCGACGCACGTGGGCTGTGCAGGTTTTGGTAGTGATTCATTCATTCGCGCTATGATAATGACAGCATGTGCATGTGAGACGGGGTGAGTTAGAGACCGACGCACGTGGGCTGTGCAGGTTTTGGTAGTGATTCATTCATTCGCGCTATGATAATGACAGCATGTGCATGTGAGACAGGGTGAGTTAGAGACTGACGTACGAGGGCTGTGCAGGTTTTGGTAGTGATTCATTCATTCGCGCTATGATAATGACAGCATGTGCATGTGAGACGGGGTGAGTTAGAGACCGACGCACGTGGGCTGTGCAGGTTTTGGTAGTGATTCATTCATTCGCGCTATGATAATAACAGCATGTGCATGTGAGACGGGGTGAGTTAGAGACCGACGCACGTGGGCTGTGCAGGTTTTGGTAGTGATTCATTCATTCGCGCTATGATAATGACAGCATGTGCATGTGAGACGGGGTGAGTTAGAGACCGACGCACGTGGGCTGTGCAGATTTTGGTAGTGATTCATTCATTCGCGCTATGATAATGACAGCATGTGCATGTGAGACAGGGTGAGTTAGAGACTGACGCACGAGGGCTGTGCAGGTTTTGGTAGTGATTCCTTCATTCGCGCTATGATAATGACAGCACGTGCATGTGAGACGGGGTGAGTTAGAGACCGACGCACGTGGGCTGTGCAGGCTTTGGTAGTGATTCCTTCATTCGCGCTATGATAATGACAGCATGTGCATGTGAGACGGAGTGAGCTAGAGACCGACGCACGAGGGCTGGGCAGGTTTTGGTAGTGATTCCTTCATTCGCGCTATGATAATGACAGCATGTGCATGTGAGACGGGGTGAGTTAGAGACCGACGCACGTGGGCTGTGCAGGTTTTGGTAGTGATTCCTTCATTCGCGCTATGATAATGACAGCATGTGCATGTGAGACGGAGTGAGCTAGAGACCGACGCACGAGGGCTGGGCAGGTTTTGGTAGTCCAGAATCAGGTAGAAAGGGAAATAGAAAACGACCCAAACTTAAGTACTAATGTCCGTTAGGTAGTTAAGCTTAGCAGTGGAAACAGGCACTTTTTGTAAACGAAAATGTTTGTATATTGGACAGGATCAACGCCACCTAGACAGAAGACATTGGCACTGGAGGTGTGACGTCACGCACTGCAGCAGTAGGCCCTACCTACTACTACTACTACAGATCTTACAGCTGCCTGACTGTCGTAACATTTACAGTTTCCTAACAAAAAATCGTAATTGAAAGGTAAATTAAACTTGATACCATGTAGGCCTATATCGAATATTTTTGTGGTCGTTGGACGTAAGTGATAAGCCTCTGAGGACCCCCCTCCCCCACTGAGTCGGAGGTCACTCTTTTTGGATTCGAGACTCCTACAAACATAGATCACATGAATCTGTAATACTGAGAAACCCATAAGAAATATTTACATTATTTACAAAAGTTTATTACAGTATTTACATAAATATAGATTGTATTCAACTGTTTTGAGATGATTTATGTTCAGAAAAATTCTATTGCTCCAAAATTGATAATTACTTTTCTTTTATTAGTATTATGAGTACTAACATGTCCAAAAATATATTTACTTTACAAAATAAATTTCTTGAGCACTGTGAACTAATGTTAACTAAATAAATAAAAATCCATAAGCAACAATATTTGGGGCTAGTGGGTTTTTATTTATTTAGTTTAGAAAGAAGCTATTTTGTTGTGACAAACCTTAAATAGTGGTTGATAGTAGTAGGTAAAAAAATACGAACTTGCTTCATGTTGCATTTACATACTCGAGAAATCAATGTTTTTTAATAAACTCGACCATTATTACTACAATACACTGTATAGCAGAACTACAATGTAGCTTAAACATATAGGGTTTGATACTTTTAATTTATAAATTTTACAACTTACAATATAACGGTTTAATATTTGTGTTCGTACCAAGACCCAGCCGGGAGTCTTAAATAGGGCTTACTAACTAAAAAATAGTAGGTTAGGCTAAGGGTTATTAGTCCTATAATTTAGTTTAATTTTTCAATAACGACAGCCTTGACTTGACATTTTGAAACATTAAACAGACATTGTTGCCAGGTCGTATAAAGTGAGATGGAGGGGGATGACTACCGTGACGTAAGAGAACTGATGAGCGTACGTACGCAAGTCGACTTTTACGAACTATTTTCATCCGCGTTACAAATTACGGGAAACAGATTACATTAGGAAATGTAAATTCTCATGTAAATAGAATAGCCATGTAAGTAACGTAAACTAAAAATAAGGGTAAAGCTATGATACTACAGAACAACTTTACTTCTTTCTGGTTTGTCCTTTATTAAAATCTTTTATGTTTAATTAACACTTTAGCTTTGTATCGGGCCAATTGGCCAGACCGTCGGCCCAGTAGCTTGAACCAAATACAGTGTTGCCACTACGCCTGACATTGTTGTATAGTAACGTTTTATGTTTATTAGTACTACTCAAGCAGTGTTGCTAATCTTGGAAAAATGAATGGACTGTATTAAACAACAAACTCCACACAACTGACAGATATAATTACGATGGTTTTGGTTTCATAGATAAACACCGACCATAGAAAAACATGAAGTTATTTTAGGACCATTTTTTCGGGAATTACGATCCGACTCACGTATTTGTTTACAATTTTAAGAAGTAGAGTTGATTATTCCAATCAAAAAATTGGTTCATTGAATAAAGTTCATCTTTATATACTTTGATAATAAAATAAATAAATTTTAATGTCGTATTATATTGATATTGACTATGATTTTCAAAATTTCATAAAACCTAATAAATAGTCAGAAATGTGCCAAAATATTTAGTTGTAAAATAAATTTAAATAAAACTGACTTGGCTTGAAGTTAAGTACAAACATTGGTACACTAAGATATACTCATCCTTACTAAGGAGTAAATTATAACGTAAATTCCTTATAAAGTAAACTATTAAGTTCTAAAACTTTTACTTGTTATGAATCTTCTATAGTATTTAACGGATCTGAAGCATTAATTATCAGAGAGAGAGAGTATGTTTACACTTCCGTTCTATATACAAAATATTTATAAACTCACAAAACAATCACATGTGACACGTTTACATATTCTCAAGATAGGCGCAGAAACGTTTCTCACTAGTCAGCTCATTATGTGGGTAACCGGAATATGAGATTGTGGTTGTGCTATTTATTGTTTACACACAAAACACAAAAAATATTAACACAGTGTTGCACAGATAAGAATATATAATTACAACAAAAAACAATGTCCGGCCATTTGGCCCGACGCGTATTTTATATACATTATGGTAAGAAAGTTATTTTCGTACTTAGATAGGTTAAGGGAACAAAACATAAGTAGGCTACACTTTATTTAAAAATAAGCTTAAAATATTTTCCCTCCAGGAAAACGCCAAAATTGTATGCTTCAGCTAAAATGTTGAACAAATATATAGATTACCAGAATAGACATATTTAAATGCATATCTTCTGATGTACAAAGTATTATATGTAGCCTAAAAAGCAAATGTATTTATTTCCCGTTTGCACATGTTCGATTTCAACGAAAACAATTATACCGTTTGATGCAAAAAGGATTCGAAATAAAAGTATGAAAACTCTTTCTAACGCCCCAAAAACTAAAAATTTTGGAAAATAGAAATACCCCTTCCCTAGCCCTTGTGAACGTTACTAATTTAACGTGTTGGCTTTATTTTTTTGACGTAATAACTCGCAACGTCTCTCGAAATATAAATAAATTTGTTGTTGACTCCAAAAAATTACAAATTAAAAAAAATCAATTTTAACAAAGCACTAGAAGTACGAGCTAGAAGTATGGCAAGATAAAAGGGGCAACAACGACTCTTCAGAGCAAAATAAAACAAGAAATTCTTACGTTTCACTGCATAATACACCAAGAAATGCTTTGTGCTCAAACATTTCCGGCCGAAATAGTTGAGGTAATGAAGATTCTTATAGCATCTTGACAAAAGCACTTTACCATCGTCAGTTTAAAGAATTCCTAAACAAAATGGAAACTCAGTATTCCGACCTCCTTCTTCACAAAGGTTTGGGTAAGGTGTTCCAAAGGTAAGTTGTTGAAACGTTTTGCTTTGTGCTTGAATTAAATAAATACATTCCTAAATGAAAAAGACATTAATCACCCTGAATTAGAAAACGACAAATGGTTCCAAAAATTTTACATCATGGTGGATATCAGAGCGAAATTAAATGAGCTGAATCTAAAACTCCAAGGAAAAGGAAAACTAGCCTATGTTTTTGTAGAATAGGCTAATTAGTTTGAAAAAATATTAATTCTTTCTGCAGAAGATATTTAGAATGGTAAATTACTTCGTTTTCAATTTCTAAAGCAATATCGGGATAAAGCCAGTGCCACTGTTGACACGATTAGTTCAACACATCTATAGAAAAAATTAAAAAATAACGTTGATGACAGATTTGAGCAATTCAAAACCAGCACACCACTCTAGAATTCATAGTAAACCCTCTCAAGTAGTAACGAAATCCACATCGTGCCATATGGAAATGATACTGAGAAATGCAATTGATAGATTTAAAAAGTAAAGCTTTGTGGAGTGGAAAATTTACAGAGTTGAAAAGGAAGTTGGAAGGGTTGGCAAAAATGTACGTACGTAACACAACAAAAGTGGGCAGCTTTGAAAGAAATGCCGTGAGTTGATGCACTTGTGTTCTACGCATGGAATAGTCTTCCGGAATGGTACAGTGAGGTGATCAAGTTGCACTTATAGTGTTGACTATCTTCGGATTGACATATTCGTGAGAGCAAGAATATATTCTCTTGCATGAATATAATTAAAAGTAAAATAAGAAGCCAAATAACAATTGAAAATTTAGAGACGTGTTTGAAACTTAAAACAAGATATGAGCCAAATTTATCCATAATTTCTTAAACCATGCGATGCCAATGCTCCCATTGAGTTTGTTTGCTCAAATGTAGTCTATGTTATTTTTTCTTTTTTAATTTAAGTAGCCTAGAAGTTAAATTGTTTAGTAAAGTTTAAGGTTTCTTCTTAAATATCTACGCAACGCTATCGTTCCCAATGAATTTATTTGCTCAATTGTTTGTTATTGAAGTACAGTTAGTGTTGTATGTAAATGTTTAATTGTTTTAATTTTTTAACTAAGTAATAAGTAATTATCTAATAATGCCATATATATTATAACGAAATTCATTAAGTTAAGAAGGCTGTTGGTAAAATTATTTGAATTTGTGAAATATCTCTAGCTAGCGCTAGTCTATTGTCACATCTATCGGCCGAAATAAGTTAATGCACACACCTGCATATCATAAATAAAATTAATTCGAAAGGGGTTGTAAGTAAGGAGAGAAGCTTTACCTAGACATCCACGGACCCGGGAAAATTATGACTAGGAATCTCTGAGAATACAGAAAAACACATGCACCTGTGGGAAAGTTCAACAAATTCCCAAGAAGCCAAAAAAGGAAAGTGCGGGAAGTGTCAAAATTTCATAGGCTAGCCAGAGTTTGAGCGCCATAAGGGAGCCAATCAAATTTGAAGAGGGGATGAAACACAAACGGATACGATCCAAGAGGATGTTCAGGAACGACAGTCAATTTTCAGTACTCGAAAGGGTCAAGTGGTAGGACTCGAGGAGAAGTAATGTTGAGTTTTTAGCAAAAAAAAATATCAAATTCAAACAAGTAACGTGGAAATTTAAAGTAAGGGAGATTAAAAGAGGGAGATTAAAGAGTAGCCAGGGAGATTATTAAATAGAAAGTGAAGAATAAAGAGGGAGATTAAAGGGTAACAAGTGAGATTAAAATAAGGGAGTGATTAATAAAGTCAGTTAAGGAATAGAAGCATTTCGAGAAATTAAGAAAAGTGAAATCGATAGGAAAATATTACTAAGTGAATTTGTGTCAAGTGAAGTAAAACAAGGAACCACGCAAGTAATAAACAATACATTTATTTTAACTTAAAGCCAACTCTTTAAAGCAACAAACATTAACAATCTTTTAAACTTTTATAAATTCATTAAAAAGTCATAGTTAATTGAAATATAAAATTTATCAAGCCAAGTGCAGTAACTTATACACGCCCTTAGATAGCTAAAGAAAATAAATTTAGAATTGTAAAAAAAATCAATAGTAAATAATAGACTTGATGCCTATCGGCAAAAATTAGAGTTAGTAAGAGAATTATATGAACTACCTGTAAATGCAATATTGATCTCAGGATAAAATAAATCTGTAATTATAAAAGCAAGTAGCAGGATTATTAATTTAATTTCCTAAGAGTAAAAATTATCCTGTAGAGAAGCATTAAGTGAAGGTTCGTCATATAACAATTGTCGCCCAACGTGAAGGCAAGGAACGTTATATAAAAATGGCTCCCAACGTGGATGGCTATAGTAGGTACGTTATATAAAAAATGTCGCCCAACGTGGAAGGCAAAGTACGTTATATAAAATTCGCTCCCAACGTGGATGGCTAGTTCGTTATAATATATATATATATATATATATATATATATATATATATATATATATATATATATATATATATATGTATATATGATGAATTGTTACTATCTGGAGTACATCCGTTCATTCTGCAGTCCATAAATTCGCAGTTCCGACGTTTCGCTAGAATCTCATCCAGCACTGACGAGGTGAACCCAACAACAGTAGAAGAGCGAGTCTACTGTTGACTCGCTCTTCTACTGTTGTTGGGTTCACCTCGTCAATGCTGGATGAGATTCTAGCGAAACGTCGGAACTGCGAATTTATGGACTGCAGAATGAACGGATGTACTCCAGATAGTAACAATTCATCATATTTTTCCATCCGTGAAGGAATACGTATCAGCATATATATATATATATATATATATATATATATATATATATATATATATATATATATATACATATAAAATCTAATTTGTTGTAAAAAACACTATTTATCTAGAATAAATAGTTATTTTTTCTTATGAATAAGAGATTAGATTTTTTTTAATCAAAAAACTATATCTATGCAATTACTATTTGTTGTTGAGGAGAAAACATTTTGTGGCTCTTTAAAAAACTTTGTCATTATGTAAATTGTAATTTTTGGCTCTTCCGACTAAAAAGGTTGCCGACTTATGACCTAGATTGAAGGTTACATGAGGTGTAAGCAGGTAAACGTATTATCAACATATAGGTACGAGTAACCCACAGTCGGAAACACTAATACTTTATTATTCAAGCTACCTGTATATTGAAATAAGTACCTCAACTGAATAATTATTATAAAAATGTAAAGTATTTAAACTACTATAAATGGGGAAAATCACATTTACAACTAGTAAGAGGAAACATTTCCTCCCAAATTTGCTGCGTGTTACAGATACAATCTATTACTAATGTAATCGAATTAGTATTATATATTACTACATAAAGGAAGGCATAGTGCCCGATACTCTATGTATAGTTACAAAGTTTACTTATTCCAAACTGTACAAAGCAACAATAATATTTTTCATTTATATTCGAGTACATTTTTATGCCTTTCCTAACATTACTTTATTTTCATTTAGCGACTACATTTTCAAAACTTAGATAGTACTCAAAGTTTAAAAAAAATAGTTATTTTGAAACGCGTGAGCAAAGGTAAATATTCTAATGTTAGAAAAGCAAGATATATGTACTCGCAATATATCCAAATATTGCTAATAGAAGTGAAGATAAGTATATTCGTGATCAAAGTGTAGGGATCCAAAGATTCAATTCCTGAGGTGAACTTGATTATAGCTACTATTTCTATACTGTCTTATTATTTCTAGTTTTTTTATTTCTGATAAGTATTGTTGTAGTGATAAGAATAACTAAACAACAAAGGGTATCTAGAAAAAGAATTTATAATTATACGTCAATAGATGAGCAACAACAAAATATTATTTAAAACATTTCCTGTTATCAAAATAACTTTCTTAAATGACATGTCAAAATTATCAACAAAGGTTTACGTATGTTTTCGACATTAAAAATTAAAATGTTTTAGTTTATATCCATCAAAAATATCAATTCGTATAGCAAGTGTAAGAAATGCTATTATTTAACTATAATAGCCTATCATCAGATTTCGTTCTCTTTATTATATACTTCAAAAACTAGGTTGAAATCATCAATTGATATTTATCCATTTACAAAAACGTTGGGAAGATAATAGATAGTAATTATTATATAATATTTTTCTATTTATAACAAAAAAAAGAAAACAATAATATATATAGTTTACTAAAAGTTAAATAGTCACGCTGTGATACCAAATATATCTAAACGCAATTTCATAACTATGTGATTCTGGAAGTGATAAAACATTAAACGTATACAGATCATTTTTATTTAAAGCAACAAAAATATATTACTTTGACAATTTCCTATCAAACCAAATACCGTTTTTTGAATGTCATGTAGAAATTTCCCCAAAGGTTTACATATGTCTTTTTGGTGTTTAAATTTATATCCGCTAAAATTATCATCTAGGCGACATATCAAGTGTAAGAAATGCTATTATCTAACTTTAATATCATCAGATTTTTTCTGTTCATTATATACTTCAAAAACAAGGTTGAAATCATCATTTGATATGTATACATTCACAAAAAAGTAAAGATAATAAATTGTAATTATTGTCTAACATTTTTCTATTTATAACAAAAAATATATAAAACAATAATATAGTTTACTGAAAGTGGAATAGCCGCGATATGATACTAAACATATCTAAACGCAATTTTATAACTATGCGATGCCGGAACTGATGCCAAATTAAACTTATAAAGATCATTTTAATATAAAGAAACTAAAATATATTACTTTAAACATTTTCCTATCACCAAAATACCTTTTTTAAATGTGATATCGAAATTATCAACAAAGGTTTACGTATGATTTTGCTTTGTAAATTATGATTTTTTAATGTGTGTCCGCTAAAATTATCAACTCGCCAATATGGCAAGTGTAAGAAATGCCATTAATAACCTATAATATCATCAGATTTGGTTTTCTTATAATATACTTTAAGAACGAGGAAATCATCATTTGATACGAATGCATTCACAAAAAAATTATGACGATAATAAATTGTAATTATTGTCTAGCATTGTTTTATTTAAACCAAAAAAATAGAAAACCATAATATATATAGTTTAATAAAAGTTAAATAGTCACGCTGTGATACCAAAGATATTTAAACGCAATTTCCTAATTATGCGATGCTGGACCTGATACCAAATTAAACATATAAAGATCATTTTAATTGAAAGCAACAAAAATATATTACTATAAGCATTTACCATGAACAAAATTACTTTTTTTAAATGTCATGTAGAAAAAATGATCAAAGGTTTACATATGTTTTTGCTTTGAAAATTATTTTGTTTTAATTTATGCCTGCTAAAACTATCAACTCGCCGATATGTAAAATGTAAGAAATGCTATTATTTAACAATAATATCATCAGATTTTGTTCTCTTCATTATATACTACAAAAACAAGGTTGAAATCATCATTTGATATGTATGCATTCACAAAACAATTATGAAGATAATAAATTATAAAATTTGTCTAACATTTTTCTAATTAAACCAAAATAATAGATAACAATAATAAAGTTTACAAAAATTAGAATAGTCACGCTGTGATACCAAATATATCTAAATGGAATTTCATAAATATGTGATGCTGGAACTAACACCAAATTAAACGTAAAAAGAACATTTTAATTTAAAGCAACAAAAATATATTACATTAAATATTTTCCTATCAACAAAATTCCTGTTTCTAAATGTCATGTCGAAATTACCACCACTGGTTTACATATGCTTTTGCTTTGAAAATATGTTTTTTTAATATATATCTGCTAAAATTATCAACTCGCCGATATGTCAAGTGTAAGAAACGCTATTATTTACTAGAATATCATCAGACTTCGTTCTCTTCATTATATACTTCAAACGAGAGGCTGAAATCATCATTTGATATTTATGCAGATAATTATGAAGATATTAAATTGTAATTATTATCTAACTTCTTTTTAGTTCATAAAAAAAGTATTAAAAACAATATAGTTTACTAAAAGTGGAATAGACATTATGTGATAACAAATATATCTAAATGGAATTTCATAAACATGTGATGCTGGAACTGATACCAAATTAAACGTATAAAGATCATTTTAATTTAAAGCAACAAAAATATATTACTTTAAATATTTCCCTATCAACAAATAACCTGTTTCTAAATCTCATGTCGAAATTACCACTAAAGGTTATATATGCTTTGCATTGAACATTATGGTTTTTTAATTTATATCCGCTAAAATTATACACTCTCAAATATTTCAAGTGTAAGAAATGCTATTATTTAACTAGAATATCATCAGATTTTGTTCTCTTCATTATATACTTCAAAAACAAGGTTGAAATCATCATTTGATATGTATGCATTCACAAAACAATTATGAAGATAATAAATTATAAAATTTGTCTAACATTTTTCTAATTAAACCAAAAAAATAGATAACAATAATAAAGTTAAAAAAAGTGGAATAGTCACGCTGTGATACCAAATATATCTAAATGGAATATGATAAACATGTGATGCTGGAACTAATACCAAATTAAACATAAAAAGATCATTTTAATTTAAAGCAACAAAAATATATTACTTTAAATATTTTCCTATCAACAAAATACCTGTTTCTAAATCTCATGTCGAAATTACCACTAAAGGTTATATATGCTTTTGCATTGAACATTGTGGTTTTTTAATTTATATCCGCTAAAATTATACACTCTCCAATATTTCAAGTGTAAGAGATGCTATTATTTAACTAGAATATCATCAGATTTCGTTCTCTTCATTATATACTTCAAACGAGAGGCTGAAATCATCATTTGAGATTCATGCAAATAATTATGAAGATAATAAATTTTAATAGTTATCTAACTTCTTTTTTATTCATAAAAAGAATTATCAATAGGCTAATATAGTTTACTAAAAGTGGAATAGTCACAATGTGATACCAAATATATCTAAATGGAATTTCATAAAAATGTGATGCTGGAACTGATACCAAATTAAATGTATAAAAATCATTTTAACTTAAAGCAACAAAAATATATTACTTTAATCATTGTTCTATCAACAAAATACCTTTTTCTAAATGTCATGTCGAAATTGCCACCAAAGGTTTACATATACTTTTGCAATGAAAATTATGATTTTTTAATTTATATCCGCTAAAAATATCAACTCGCTGATATGTCAAGTGTAAGAAATGCTATTATTTAACTATAATATCATCAGATTTCGTTCTCTTCATTATATACTTCAAAAACGAGGCTGAAATCATCATTTGATATTTATGCAGATAATTATGAAGATAATAAATTGTAATTATTATCTAACTTCTTTCTTATTCATAAAAAAAATAACAATTATATAGTTTACTAAAAGTGGAATAGTCAAGCTGTGATACCAAATATATCTAAACATAATTTCATAACTATGTGATGCTGGAACTGATACCAAATTAAACGTATAAAGATCATTTTAACCTAAGCAACAAAAATATATTACTTTAAACATTTTTATATCAACAAAATACCTTCTTTGCGATGTCATGTCGAAATTGTCAACAAAGGTTTACATATATTTTGGCTTTGAAAATTATGTTGTTTTAATTTATATCCGCTAAAATTATCAACTCGCCAATATGTCAAGTATAATAGGTGCTACTATTTAATTATAATATCACTAGATTTTGTTCTCTTCAATAAATACTTCAAAAACAAGGTTGAAATCATCATATGATATGTATGCATTCACAAAACAATTACAAAGATAATAAATTGTAAAATTTGTCTAAAACATTTTTCTAATTAAACCAAAAAAATAGATAACAATAATAAAGTTTACAAAAAGGGGAATAGTCACGCTGTGATACCAAATATATCTAAATGGAATTTCATAAATATGTGATGCTGGAACTAATACCAAATTAAACGTAAAAAGATCATTTTAATTTAAAGCAACAAAAATATATTACTTTAAATATTTTCCTATCAACAAAATACCTGTTTCTAAATGTCATGTCCAAATTACCACCACTGGTTTACATATGCTTTTGCTTTGAAAATATGTTTTTTTAATATATATCCGCTAAAAATATCAACTCGCTGATATGTCAAGTGTAAGAGATGCTATTATTTAACTATAATATCATCAGATTTCGTTCTCTTCATTATATACTTTAAAAACGAGGCTGAAATCATCATTTGATATTTATGCAGATAATTATGAAGATAATTAATTGTAATTATTATCTAACTTCTTTCTTATTCATAAAAAAAATAACAATTATATAGATTACTAAAAGTGGAATAGTCACGCTGTGATACCAAATATATCTAAACATAATTTCATAACTATGTGATGCTGGAACTGATACCAAAATAAACGTATAAAGATCATTTTAACCTAAGCAACAAAAATATATTACTTTAAACATTTTTATATCAACAAAATACCTTCTTTGCAATGTCATGTCGAAATTGTCAACAAAGATTTACATATATTTTGGCTTTGAAAATTATGTTGTTTTTATTTATATCCGCTAAAATTATCAACTCGCCAATATGTCAATTATAATAGGTGCTACTATTTAATTATAATATCACTAGATTTTGTTCTCTTCATTAAATACTTCAAAAACAAGGTTGAAATCATCATATGATATGTATGCATTCACAAAACAATTACAAAGATAATAAATTGTAAAATTTGTCTAAAACATTTTTCTAATTAAACCAAAAAAATAGATAACAATAATAAAGTTTACAAAAAGTGGAATAGTCACGCTGTGATACGAAATATATCTAAATGGAATTTCATAAATATGTGATGCTGGAACTAATACCAAATTAAACGTAAAAAGATCATTTTAATTTAAAGCAACAAAAATATATTACTTTAAATATTTTCCTATCAACAAAATACCTGTTTCTAAATGTCATGTTGAAATTACCACCACTGGTTTACATATGCTTTTGCTTTGAAAATATGTTTTTTTAATATATATCCGCTAAAAATATCAACTCGCTGATATGTCAAGTGTAAGAGATGCTATTATTTAACTATAATATCATCAGATTTCGTTCTCTTCATTATATACTTCAAAAACGAGGCTGAAATCATCATTTGATATTTATGCAGATAATTATGAAGATATTAAATTGTAATTATTATCTAACTTCTTTCTTATTCATAAAAAAAATAACAATTATATAGTTTACTAAAAGTGGAATAGTCACGCTGTGATACCAAATATATCTAAACATAATTTCATAACTATGTGATGCTGGAACTGATACCAAATTAAACGTATAAAGATCATTTTAACCTAAGCAACAAAAATATATTACTTTAAACATTTTTATATCAACAAAATACCTTCTTTGCAATGTCATGTCGAAATTGTCAACAAAGGTTTACATATATTTTGGCTTTGAAAACTATGTTGTTTTAATTTATATGCGCTAAAAATATCAACTCGCCAATATGTCAAGTATAATAGGTGCTACTATTTAATTATAATATCACTAGATTTTGTTCTCTTCATTAAATACTTCAAAAACAAGGTTGAAATCATCATATGATATGTATGCATTCACAAAACAATTACAAAGATAATAAATTGTAAAATTTGTCTAAAACATTTTTCTAATTAATCCAAAAAAATAGATAACAATAATAAAGTTTACAAAAAGTGGAATAGTCACGCTGTGATACGAAATATATCTAAATGGAATTTCATAAATATGTGATGCTGGAACTAATACCAAATTAAACGTAAAAAGATCATTTTAATTTAAAGCAACAAAAATATATTACTTTAAATATTTTCTTATCAACAAAATACCTGTTTCTAAATGTCATGTCGAAATTACCACCACTGGTTTACATATGCTTTTGCTTTGAAAATATGTTTTTTTAATATATATCCGCTAAAAATATCAACTCGCTGATATGTCAAGTGTAAGAGATGCTATTATTTAACTATAATATCATCAGATTTCGTTCTCTTCATTATATACTTCAAAAACGAGGCTGAAATCATCATTTGATATTTATGCAGATAATTATGAAGATAATAAATTGTAATTATTATCTAACTTCTTTCTTATTCATAAAAAAAATAACAATTATATAGTTTACTAAAAGTGGAATAGTCACGCTGTGATACCAAATATATCTAAACATAATTTCATAACTATGTGATGCTGGAACTGATACCAAATTAAACGTATAAAGATCATTTTAACCTAAGCAACAAAAATATATTACTTTAAACATTTTTATATCAACAAAATACCTTCTTTGCAATGTCATGTCGAAATTGTCAACAAAGGTTTACATATATTTTGGCTTTGAAAATTATGTTGTTTTAATTTATATCCGCTAAAATTATCAACTCGCCAATATGTCAAGTATAATAGGTACTACTATTTAATTATAATATCACTAGATTTTGTTCTCTTCATTAAATACTTCAAAAACAAGGTTGAAATCATCATATGATATGTATGCATTCACAAAACAATTACAAAGATAATAAATTGTAAAATTTGTCTAAAACATTTTTCTAATTAAACCAAAAAAATAGATAACAATAATAAAGTTTACAAAAAGTGGAATAGTCACGCTGTGATACGAAATATATCTAAATGGAATTTCATAAATATGTGATGCTGGAACTAATACCAAATTAAACGTAAAAAGATCATTTTAATTTAAAGCAACAAAAATATATTACTTTAAATATTTTCCTATCAACAAAATACCTGTTTCTAAATGTCATGTCGAAATTACCACCACTGGTTTACATATGCTTTTGCTTTGAAAATATGTTTTTTTAATATATATCCGCTAAAAATATCAACTCGCTGATATGTCAAGTGTAAGAGATGCTATTATTTAACTATAATATCATCAGATTTCGTTCTCTTCATTATATACTTCAAAAACGAGGCTGAAATCATCATTTGATATTTATGCAGATAATTATGAAGATAATAAATTGTAATTATTATCTAACTTCTTTCTTATTCATAAAAAAAATAACAATTATATAGTTTACTAAAAGTGGAATAGTCACGCTGTGATACCAAATATATCTAAACATAATTTCATAACTATGTGATGCTGGAACTGATACCAAATTAAACGTATAAAGATCATTTTAACCTAAGCAACAAAAATATATTACTTTAAACATTTTTATATCAACAAAATACCTTCTTTGCAATGTCATGTCGAAATTGTCAACAAAGGTTTACATATATTTTGGCTTTGAAAACTATGTTGTTTTAATTTATATGCGCTAAAAATATCAACTCGCCAATATGTCAAGTATAATAGGTGCTACTATTTAATTATAATATCACTAGATTTTGTTCTCTTCATTAAATACTTCAAAAACAAGGTTGAAATCATCATATGATATGTATGCATTCACAAAACAATTACAAAGATAATAAATTGTAAAATTTGTCTAAAACATTTTTCTAATTAATCCAAAAAAATAGATAACAATAATAAAGTTTACAAAAAGTGGAATAGTCACGCTGTGATACGAAATATATCTAAATGGAATTTCATAAATATGTGATGCTGGAACTAATACCAAATTAAACGTAAAAAGATCATTTTAATTTAAAGCAACAAAAATATATTACTTTAAATATTTTCCTATCAACAAAATACCTGTTTCTAAATGTCATGTCGAAATTACCACCACTGGTTTACATATGCTTTTGCTTTGAAAATATGTTTTTTTAATATATATCCGCTAAAAATATCAACTCGCTGATATGTCAAGTGTAAGAGATGCTATTATTTAACTATAATATCATCAGATTTCGTTCTCTTCATTATATACTTCAAAAACGAGGCTGAAATCATCATTTGATATTTATGCAGATAATTATGAAGATAATAAATTGTAATTATTATCTAACTTCTTTCTTATTCATAAAAAAATAACAATTATATAGTTTACTAAAAGTGGAATAGTCACGCTGTGATACCAAATATATCTAAACATAATTTCATAACTATGTGATGCTGGAACTGATACCAAATTAAACGTATAAAGATCATTTTAACCTAAGCAACAAAAATATATTACTTTAAACATTTTTATATCAACAAAATACCTTCTTTGCAATGTCATGTCGAAATTGTCAACAAAGGTTTACATATATTTTGGCTTTGAAAATTATGTTGTTTTAATTTATATCCGCTAAAATTATCAACTCGCCAATATGTCAAGTATAATAGGTACTACTATTTAATTATAATATCACTAGATTTTGTTCTCTTCATTAAATACTTCAAAAACAAGGTTGAAATCATCATATGATATGTATGCATTCACAAAACAATTACAAAGATAATAAATTGTAAAATTTGTCTAACATTTTTCTAATTAAACCAAAAAAATAGATAACAATAATAAAGTTTACAAAAAGTGGAATAGTCACGCTGTGATACCAAATATATCTAAATGGAATTTCATAAATATGTGATGCTGGAACTAATACCAAATTAAACATAAAAAGATCATTTTAATTTAAAGCAACAATAATATATTACTTTAAATATGTTCCTATCAACAAAATACCTGTTTCTAAATGTCATGTCGAAATTACCACCACTGGTTTACATATGCTTTTGCTTTGAAAATATGTTTTTTTAATATATATCCGCTAAAAATATCAACTCGCTGATATGTCAAGTGTAAGAGATGCTATTATTTAACTATAATATCATCAGATTTCGTTCTCTTCATTATATACTTCAAAAACGAGGCTGAAATCATCATTTGATATTTATGCAGATAATTATGAAGATAATAAATTGTAATTATTATCTAACTTCTTTCTTATTCATAAAAAAAATAACAATTATATAGTTTACTAAAAGTGGAATAGTCACGCTGTGATACCAAATATATCTAAACATAATTTCATAACTATGTGATGCTGGAACTGATACCAAATTAAACGTATAAAGATCATTTTAACCTAAGCAACAAAAATATATTACTTTAAACATTTTTATATCAACAAAATACCTTCTTTGCAATGTCATGTCGAAATTGTCAACAAAGGTTTACATATATTTTGGCTTTGAAAATTATGTTGTTTTAATTTATATCCGCTAAAAATATCAACTCGCCAATATGTCAAGTATAATAGGTGCTACTATTTAATTATAATATCACTAGATTTTGTTCTCTTCATTAAATACTTCAAAAACAAGGTTGAAATCATCATATGATATGTATGCATTCACAAAACAATTACAAAGATAATAAATTGTAAAATTTGTCTAAAACATTTTTCTAATTAAACCAAAAAAATAGATAACAATTATATAGTTTACTAAAAGTGGAATAGTCACGCTGTGATACCAAATATATATAAACATAATTTCATAACTATGTGATGCTGGAACTGATACCAAATTAAACGTATAAAGATCATTTTAACCTAAGCAACAAAAATATATTACTTTAAACATTTTTATATCAACAAAATACCTTCTTTGCAATGTCATGTCGAAATTGTCAACAAAGGTTTACATATATTTTGGCTTTGAAAATTATGTTGTTTTTATTTATATCCGCTAAAATTATCAACTCGCCAATATGTCAATTATAATAGGTGCTACTATTTAATTATAATATCACTAGATTTCGTCCTCTTCATTATATACTTCAAAAACGAGGCTGAAATCATCATTTGATATTTATGCAGATAATTATGAAGATAATTAATTGTAATTATTATCTAACTTCTTTCTTATTCATAAAAAAATAACCATTATATAGTTTACTAAAAGTGGAATAGTCACGCTGTGATACCAAATATATCTAAACATAATTTCATAACTATGTGATGCTGGAACTGATACCAAATTAAACGTCTAAAGATCATTTTAACCTAAGCAACAAAAATATATTACTTTAAACATTTTTATATCAACAAAATACCTTCTTTGCAATGTCATGTCGAAATTGTCAACAAAGGTTTACATATATTTTGGCTTTGAAAATTATGTTGTTTTATTTATATCCGCTAAAATTATCAACTCGCCAATATGTCAAGTATAATAGGTGCTACTATTTAATTATAATATCACTAGATTTTGTTCTCTTCATTAAATACTTCAAAAACAAGGTTGAAATCATCATATGATATGTATGCATTCACAAATCAATTACAAAGATAATAAATTGTAAAATTTGTCTAAAACATTTTTCTAATTAAACCAAAAAAATAGATAACAATAATAAAGTTTACAAAAAGTGGAATAGTCACGCTGTGATACCAAATATATCTAAACATAATTTCATAACTATGTGATGCTGGAACTGATACCAAATTAAACGTATAAAGATCATTTTAACCTAAGCAACAAAAATATATTACTTTAAACATTTTTATATCAACAAAATACCTTCTTTGCAATGTCATGTCGAAATTGTCAACAAAGGTTTACATATATTTTGGCTTTGAAAATTATGTTGTTTTAATTTATATCCGCTAAAATTATCAACTCGCCAATATGTCGAGTATAATAGGTGCTACTATTTAATTATAATATCGCTAGATTTTGTTCTCTTCATTAAATACTTCAAAAACAAGGTTGAAATCATCATTTGATAAATATGCATTCACAAAACAATTATGAAGATGATAAACTGTAAAATTTGTCTAACATTTTTCTATTTAAACAAAAAAAATAGAAAACAATAATAAAGTTAAAAAAAAGAGAATAGTCACGCTGTGATACCAAATATATCTAAATGGAATTTCATAAACATGTGGTGCTGGAACTGATACCAAATTAAACGTATAAAGATCATTTTAACATAAGCAACAAAAATATATTACTGATCATTTTTAAAACGAACAAAATACCTTTTTTTAATCGTCATGTCGAAACTGTCAACAAAGGTTTAATTATCTTTTTAGCTTTCAACATTAGGGTGTCCTATTTTATATCCGCTAAATTTATCAACTCGCCAATATGTCAAATGTAAGAATTGCTATTATTTAACTATAATATCATCAGATTTCGTTCTCTTCATTATACACTTCAAAAACAAGGTTGAAATCATCATTTGATATGTATGCATTAACAAAACAATTATGAAGATAATAAATTATAAAATTTGTCAAACATTTTTCTATTTAAACCAAAAAAATAGATAACAATAACAAATTTTACAAAAATTGGAATAGTCACGCTGTGATACGAAATATACCTAAATTTAATTTCATAAATATGTGATGCTGGAACTGATACCAAATTAATCGTAAAAAGATTTTTTTCATTTAAAGCAACAAAAATATATTACTTTAAATATTTTCCTATCAACAAAATACCTATTTCCAAATGTCATGTCGATATTACCACCACAGGTTTACATATGCTTTTGCTTTGAAAATATGGTTTTTTAGTATATATATATATATATATATATATATATATATATATATATATATATATATATATATATATATGCTAAAATTATCAACTCGCCGATATGTCAAACGTAACAAACGCTATTATTTAACTAGAATATCATCAGATTTCGTTATCTTCATTATCTACATCAAAAACGAGGCTGAAATTATCATTTGATGTTTATGCAGATAATTATGAAGATAATAAATTGTAATTATTATCTAACTTCTTTTTTATCCATAACAAAAAAAATAGATAACAATAATATAGTTGAATAAAATTAGAATAGTCACAATGTGATACCTAATATCTAAACGCAATTATATAACTGTGATGCTGGAACTGATACCAAATTAAACGTATAAAGATCATTTTAATTTAAAGCAACAAAAATATATTACTTTAAATATTTTCTTCTCAACAAAATACCTGTTTCTGAATGTCATGTCGAAATTACCACCAATGGTTTACATAAGCTTTTGCTTAGAAAATATGGTTTTTTTAATATATATCTGCTAAATTTATCAACTATATGTCAACCGATATGTCAAGTGTAAGAAACGCTATTATTTATGTAGAATATCATCAGATTTCGTTCTGTACATTATATACTTCGAAAGTGAGGCTGAAATCAACATTTGATATTCATGTAGATAATTATGAAAGTAATAAATTGTAATTATTATCTAAATTCTTTTTTATTCATAACAAAAAAATAGATAACAATAATATAGTTTACTAAAAGTGGAATAGTCACAATGTGATACCAAATATAGGCCTATCTAAACCGAATTACTTAACTATGTGATGCTGGAACTGATACCAAATTAAACGAATAAAGATCATTTTAACTTGAGCAACAAAAATATATTACTGAACATTTTTATATCAACAAAATACCTTATTTTAAACGTCATGACGAAACTGTCAACAAAGGTTTACATATCTTTTTGGCTTTGAAAATTAGGGCTTTTAATTTATATCCGCTAAAATTATGAACTCGCCAATATGGAGAGTGTAGGAAATGCTATTATTTAACTAGAATATTATCAGATTTCGTTCTCTTCATTATATACTTCAAAAGCGAGGATGAAATCATCATTTGATACTATGCAAATAATTATGAAGATAATAAATTGTAATTATTATCTAACTTCTTTTTAATTCATAAAAAAAGTATTGACAATAATATAGTTTACTAAAATTGGAATAGTCACGCTGTGATAAAAAATATATCTAAATGGAATTTCATAAATATGTGATGCTGGAACTGATACGAAATTAAACGTATAAGGATAATTTTAATTAAAAGCAACAAAAATATATTACTCTAAGCATTGTCCTATCAACAAAATACCTGTTTCTAAATATCATGTCGAAATTACCACTAAAGGTTATATATGCTTTTGCATTGAACATTATGGTTTTTTAATTTATATCCGCTAAAATTATACACTCTCAAATATTTCAAGTGTAAGAAATGCTATTATTTAACTAGAATATCATCAGATTTCGTTCTCTTCCTTACATACATCAAAACGAGGTTGAAATCGTCATTTGATATTTTTGCATTCACAACAAAATTATGAAGATAATAAATTGTAATTATTTTCTAACTTCTTTTTTATTCATAACAAAAAAATAGATAACCATAATATAGTTTACTAAAATTGGAATAGTCACGCTGAGATACCAAATATATCTAAATGGAATTTCATAAATATGTGATGCTGGAACTAATACCAAATTAAACGTAAAAAGATCATTTTAATTTAAAGCAACAAAAATATATTACTTTGAATATTTTCCTATCAACAAAATACCTGTTTCTAAATGTCATGTCGAAATTACCACCACTGGTTTACATATGCTTTTGCTTTGAAAATATGTTTTTTTAATATATATCCGCTAAAAATATCAACTCGCTGATATGTCAAGTGTAAGAGATGCTATTATTTAACTATAATATCATCAGATTTCGTCCTCTTCATTATATACTTCAAAAACGAGGCTGAAATCATCATTTGATATTTATGCAGATAATTATGAAGATAATTAATTGTAATTATTATCTAACTTCCTTCTTATTCATAAAAAAATAATAATTATATAGTTTACTAAAAGTGGAATAGTCACGCTGTGATACCAAATATATCTAAACATAATTTCATAACTATGTGATGCTGGAACTGATACCAAATTAAACGTCTAAAGATCATTTTAACCTAAGCAACAAAAATATATTACTTTAAACATTTTTATATCAACAAAATACCTTCTTTGCAATGTCATGTCGAAATTGTCAACAAAGGTTTACATATATTTTGGCTTTGAAAATTATGTTGTTTTATTTATATCCGCTAAAATTATCAACTCGCCAATATGTCAAGTATAATATAGGTGCTACTATTTAATTATAATATCACTAGATTTTGTTCTCTTCATTAAATACTTCAAAAACAAGGTTGAAATCATGATATGATATGTATGCATTCACAAAACAATTACAAAGATAATAAATTGTAAAATTTGTCTAAAACATTTTTCTAATTAAACCAAAAAAATAGATAACAATAATAAAGTTTACAAAAAGTGGAATAGTGACGCTGTGATACCAAATATATCTAAATGGAATTTCATAAATATGTGATGCTGGAACTAATACCAAATTAAACGTAAAAAGATCATTTTATTTTAAAGCAACAAAAATATATTACTTTGAATATTTTCCTATCAACAAAATACCTGTTTCTAAATGTCATGTCGAAATTACCACCACTGGTTTACATATGCTTTTGCTTTGAAAATATGTTTTTTTAATATATATCCGCTAAAAATATCAACTCGCTGATATGTCAAGTGTAAGAGATGCTATTATTTAACTATAATATCATCAGATTTCGTTCTCTTCATTATATACTTCAAAAACGAGGCTGAAATCATCTTTTGATATTTATGCAGATAATTATGAAGATAATAAATTGTAATTATTATCTAACTTCTTTCTTTTTCATAAAAAAAAATAACAATTATATAGTTTACTAAAAGTGGAATAGTTACGCTGTGATACCAAATATATCTAAACATAATTTCATAACTATGTGATGCTGGAACTGATACCAAATTAAACGTATAAAGATCATTTTAACCTAAGCAACAAAAATATATTACCTTAAACATTTTTATATCAACAAAATACCTTCTTTGCAATGTCATGTCGAAATTGTCAACAAAGGTTTACATATATTTTGGCATTGAAAATTATGTTGTTTTAATTTATATCTGCTAAAATTATCAACTCGCCAATATGTCAAGTATAATAGGTGCTACTATTTAATTATAATATCGCTAGATATTGTTCTCTTCATTAAATACTTCAAAAACAAGGTTGAAATCATCATTTGATAAATATGCATTCACAAAACAATTATGAAGATGATAAACTGTAAAATTTGTCTAAAACATTTTTCTAATTAAACCAAAAAAATAGATAACAATAATAAAGTTTACAAAAAGTGGAATAGTCACGCTGTGATACCAAATATTTCTAAACATAATTTCATAACTATGTGATGCTGGAACTGATACCAAATTAAACGTATAAAGATCATTTTAACCTAAGCAACAAAAATATATTACTTTAAACATTTTTATATCAACAAAATACCTTCTTTGCAATGTCATGTCGAAATTGTCAACAAAGGTTTACATATATTTTGGCTTTGAAAATTATGTTGTTTTAATTTATATCCGCTAAAATTATCAACTCGCCAATATGTCGAGTATAATAGGTGCTACTATTTAATTATAATATCGCTAGATTTTGTTCTCTTCATTAAATACTTCAAAAACAAGGTTGAAATCATCATTTGATAAATATGCATTCACAAAACAATTATGAAGATGATAAACTGTAAAATTTGTCTAACATTTTTCTATTTAAACAAAAAAAATAGAAAACAATAATAAAGTTAAAAAAAAAGAGAATAGTCACGCTGTGATACCAAATATATCTAAATGGAATTTCATAAACATGTGGTGCTGGAACTGATACCAAATTAAACGTATAAAGATCACTATAACATAAGCAACAAAAATATATTACTGATCATTTTTAAAACGAACAAAATACCTTTTTTTAATCGTCATGTCGAAACTGTCAACAAAGGTTTAATTATCTTTTTAGCTTTCAAAATTAGGGTGTCCTATTTTATATCCGCTAAATTTATCAACTCGCCAATATGTCAAATGTAAGAATTGCTATTATTTAACTATAATATCATCAGATTTCGTTCTCTTCATTATACACTTCAAAAACAAGGTTGAAATCATCATTTGATATGTATGCATTAACAAAACAATTATGAAGATAATAAATTATAAAATTTGTCTAAAACATTTTTCTATTTAAACCAAAAAAATAGATAACAATAACAAATTTTACAAAAATTGGAATAGTCACGCTGTGATACGAAATAAACCTAAATGGAATTTCATAAATATGTGATGCTGGAACTGATACCAAATTAAACGTAAAAAGATCATTTTCATTTAAAGCAACAAAAATATATTACTTTAAATATTTTCCTATCAACAAAATACCTGTTTCCAAATGTCATGTCGATATTACCACCACAGGTTTACATATGCTTTTGCTTTGAAAATATGGTTTTTTAGTATATATATATATATATATATATATATATATATATATATATATATATACATATATATATATGCTAAAATTATCAACTCGCCGATATGTCAAACGTAACAAACGCTATTATTTAACTAGAATATCATCAGATTTCGTTATCTTCATTATCTACATCAAAAACGAGGCTGAAATTATCATTTGATGTTTATGCTGATAATTATGAAGATAATAAATTGTAATTATTATCTAAATTCTTTTTTATTCATAACAAAAAAATAGATAACAATAATATAGTTTACTAAAAGTGGAATAGTCACAATGTGATACCAAATATAGGCCTATCTAAACCGAATTACTTAACTATGTGATGCTGGAACTGATACCAAATTAAACGAATAAAGATCATTTTAACTTAAGCAACAAAAATATATTACTGAACATTTTTATATCAACAAAATACCTTATTTTAAACGTCATGACGAAACTGTCAACAAAGGTTTACATATCTTTTTGGCTTTGAAAATTAGGGCTTTTAATTTATATCCGCTAAAATTATGAACTCGCCAATATGGAGAGTGTAGGAAATGCTATTATTTAACTAGAATATCATCAGATTTCGTTCTCTTCATTATATACTTCAAAAGCGAGGATGAAATCATCATTTGATACTATGCAAATAATTATGAAGATAATAAATTGTAATTATTATCTAACTTCTTTTTAATTCATAAAAAAAGTATTGACAATAATATAGTTTACTAAAATTGGAATAGTCACGCTGTGATAAAAAATATATCTAAATGGAATTTCATAAATATGTGATGCTGGAACTGATACGAAATTAAACGTATAAGGATAATTTTAATTAAAAGCAACAAAAATATATTACTCTAAACATTGTCCTATCAACAAAATACCTGTTTCTAAATATCATGTCGAAATTACCACTAAAGGTTATATATGCTTTTGCATTGAACATTATGGTTTTTTAATTTATATCCGCTAAAATTATACACTCTCAAATATTTCAAGTGTAAGAAATGCTATTATTTAACTAGAATATCATCAGATTTCGTTCTCTTCCTTACATACATCAAAACGAGGTTGAAATCGTCATTTGATATATTTGCATTCACAACAAAATTATGAAGATAATAAATTGTAATTATTTTCTAACTTCTTTTTTATTCATAACAAAAAAAGTATTGACAATAATATAGTTTACTAAAATTGGAATAGTCACGCTGTGATAAAAAATATATCTAAATGGAATTTCATAAATATGTGATGCTGGAACTGATACGAAATTAAACGTATAAGGATAATTTTAATTAAAAGCAACAAAAATATATTACTCTAAACATTGTCCTATCAACAAAATACCTTTTTCTAAATATCATGTCGAAATTACCACTAAAGGTTATATATGCTTTTGCATTGAACATTATGGTTTTTTAATTTATATCCGCTAAAATTATACACTCTCAAATATTTCAAGTGTAAGAAATGCTATTATTTAACTAGAATATCATCAGATTTCGTTCTCTTCCTTACATACATCAAAACGAGGTTGAAATCGTCATTTGATATTTTTGCATTCACAACAAAATTATGAAGATAATAAATTGTAATTATTTTCTAACTTCTTTTTTATTCATAACAAAAAAATAGATAACCATAATATAGTTTACTAAAATTGGAATAGTCACGCTGAGATACCAAATATATCTAAACGCAAGTTTTTATTCATACGATCCTGAACTGATACCAAATAAACGTATAAATATCATTTCAAGCGAATACACCTCGTTAAACTTTATGAAACCTATAAAAGAGGGGTAAGAACTACAAATTGTTAAATATTAATAAATTTTACTCATAGGGATAACTAAATCACACTACATTCGGAGACAGCTAGAAAATTGCTACGTTTGGAAGAGAGTAAGAAGGTCTTTGCCAGAAAAAAGTAGAGCAAATTCCATGGAATGGTACCTCTAACACATACAATTAGCAAGCACTCATCACTCATATATCGATTCAAACCGAAGAATGTTAGGGAATTGTTGGAGAGAAATTTTCATGCCACCATTCCATTTGGAATTATTTTTCATCATTTGAATTACGTCAGTATTGGTTAGTAAAATTGTGATAATATACATAGCTAAATAGATATAAATTATTGTTCTTTAAACTTTTAGCTAAATTCACAGATAGAGATACAAATATAAAGCTGGAAGTCATCAACAGACATATCTGTTTATACTTTTATTAATCCTCAAACAAATATATTCTGATGTTAGTATTTCTGTAGGGATAAGAATGTGTAAACTGTAAAGTGTATGTAGGCAGGCATTATCTATTTGTTAATGAAGGCCGTTTCTTAGCTGAACCACATTAGTTATAAAGTCTATATAACAGATTTCGAAAGTAGAGTTTGATATGAATTTGAGAGCAGGAATGAGGGAATGAACAGAATATTAATGTGTAATATGTTGCTGAAGTTCTATAAGTAAGTTATTAGAAGAGTAAGTTGTAAATCAATCTTTATACTTAATTTGGAAAAAAACTACATTCAATTACACTCACAGATGAAAGAAAAATAAATGAAAAAACCCTTTTTACATATAGTTACTCCTATTTTACAATATATGAATTATTGCTCTGTCATTATTGCTCAGAAAGAATTTATAATTATACATAAATAGATGAGCAACAAAAATTATCAGTTTCAACTTTTCCTATCAACAAAATACCTTTTTCTAAATGTCATGTCGAAATTATCAACAAAGGTTTACATATGTTTTTAGCTTTAAAAATTAAAGTCTTTTAATTTATATCCGCTAAAATTATCAACTCGCCGATATGTCAAGTGTAAGAAATGCTATTATTTAACTATAATATCATCAGATTACGTTCTCTTCATTATATACTTCAAAAACGAGGCTGAAATCATCATTTGATATTCATGCAGATAATTATGAAGATAATAGATTGTAATTATTATCTAACATTTTTTTATTCATAACAAAAAGATAAATAACAATAATATAGTTTACTAAAAGTTGAATAGTCACTTTGTCATACCAAATATAAATAAACGCAATTTCTTAAATAGACGATCCAAGAATTGATACCAAATTAAAGGTATGAATATCATTTTAAGTGAATACAGCCCGTTAAACGTTTTAAAACCAATAAAAGACTTGTAAAAACTACAAATTGTTAAATAGTAATAGATATAACTGCTTGGGATAGACTACATCTAACTACCTTCGGAGACAGCTAGAAAATAGCTACGTTTAGAAAAGAGTAAGGTCTTTGCCAGATACATAGCAGAACTAAAGTAATTAAAACTACTACAGAAAGCAGTAAAGAAGTATTAGTAGAGGAATGTTCGCAGAGCAATTTAATTTTACTCTTATTTTACTTCTTAAAGACAATTATTCCATTAAGAGTGGAAAATCAAATACGATGAAGAAAGCAATTAATTACCTATTTGAAGGTAAAAACTACAATAGTTGAATATGAACGCATAATTTCTATCCTGAATACGTTTAGTATTCATAAACGTATTCATAAATGTACAATTACATTTAATGTATCAAACCAGAATTCCGGACGTTCTCCGGAGAATACCCGAGGAAATTCCATGGAATGGTTCCTCCAAGAAATACAAGTAGCAAGCACTCATCACTCATATATTGATTCAAAACGAAAAAAATGTTACACAATTGTTGAAGAGCAATTTCCAAGTCATTATTCCTTTTGCATTTTTTAAAAATCATTTGAATTTCGTCATTATTGGTTAGTAAAGTTGTGGTGATATACATAGCTAAATACTTGAGTTTTGTAGTCCATTACGTTCGGTCAATCATATTAATCACTTAAACAATAGTTTATGAATATCCGAACTTTAAATTTTGTAAATTTGTTAAAACTTACAGACAGGACGTTTTCGATTGCTACGGGGCTTCTGTTTGGAGATGTCAGGTCAAGCGGTGACGGTTTTAAAGGCAGGTTTTCGTTAGTATCATAGAGTATGTGTGATTTGTATTGTGTTTGTTCGTTTAATCTGTTTGTACTTTGTGTTTTTTTTGTGTCTGTAAATTTCATATTGTTCTAGTGTGTTGCAATGTGGTCCTCTTTTGTTGATGTGTAGGATTTCTGGGTTATGGTAAATATCTGTGTATTTGTGTCCTGTTTATTTTATGTGATTGTAAAATGTTGAGTTGGTGTTCTGTTTGTGTTCCGCGACTCTTTGTTTAAAGCTGAGACCTGTTTGTCCAATGTAGAATTTTTTACATTCGTCGCAGTTCAGTTTGTATACGCCTGGTGCTTGTAGTTTATCCTATTTTTTTGAAATTTGCGGGCTATTTTGTTTGTTGTTTTGTTTATGTATCGCAATGTGATGTATTTGTTTTCCCTGTCTGTAGTGTTAATTGTAGTGATTTTTTGTAATTTGTACCATAGTTTGTCTATTATTGTGGAGGATTTAAAGCTTTACATATCTGGAGGATTTAAAGATGAAAATGAATGCCAGAAACCTTTATTCCGCCATGCAAATGTAAAAACAGTATTAATATTGCTTCTACAATAGTTTAGACAGTTGTTATATAATATTTTTATTATAAAAATTTGTATTTCCAATTATAACACCTGATAAAAGAGTAATTAATAAAAATATCTAATTTTTAGAGTTATTAATGAAATAAGACTATTAATAGGACTAAGTAAAACCCCAAAGTTTTTGAAAAAAACATTTGTAACTAAAACTGTATTAGAGATAGATATTTAGTAATAGTGCCCTTTTTTAAAGCCCATATTTGTTTTTAGTTAAAAACATTTTTTCGGTTATTCTATCTTTTATATTTTAAAATATACAACGGTTCCAGTACAACGCGTCCCCAGCGAAGTCTCCCCCTGCTCCCCTGGTATGTCGATAACGTGAAGGGGCGACGACATACGTTTTTACAATTATCCAAATGCCCAGAACAATAATCTGAAATAAAATTGCGTTAGGCTTTCAGCGCCTACTCAACCCCCTTTATATCCTGGACCCCCTTTAGATTAGGTCCTGGATCCTCAATGTAGTTTACACTACATTAGAGGCTAACCACGAGTGTCAGGTATGCGACGACGTTCTGTATAACCTTTTCTAACCTGATCAGCCAAAATGAGTAACAACTTAAAACGACCCTAGAATAATACAATGACAGTAGAACCTCGATATTTCAGACCCTAGTTATCCGGATCTCCGCATAATCCGGACTGGTTTTTGGGGTATTTTTTAAGTTTTACAAAATCTTTTTCGGCGTTAAAATTGTAATAATTATCGTTAAAATATTAGTTTTTGAGATAATACTGTAAGCTTATAAGCCTTACAGTCAGGTACATATCGTAAAAGTATTTGTCTTTTTATATCCTAATCTTGGCTAGTCGCTATTCACACCATAGTGCGTAAATCCAATCGTAAAATGCTATACAATGCAGTATCGAGATGACGCAACGATCACCTGTTTTATATACAGACGATGACAGTGGAAATCAACCAAATATTTTGAGACACTTGAGCAGAATATCACTTAGATGACCTAATGGTTTATTTTGAACGTCGGAAGAAATCAATCTTAACCTAGCTCCTAATGTGTAATCTGATGCGTGATAAGGCAGCTTGCATGCGCTGGACAAAACTGTCATAACAAAGCATCACCTCCTTTTTGCAATTCCAGCGCTTACGCCGTTTATACATTGGGTGGTAAAATATACGTCGCCACTTTAACATAATTTCGCGTTAGTGCGTAATTTCGCTTGTAACGCCGGCACTATAACAACTTATTGGGTTCGTAACTGTGGTATTTGGAATCGAGAACCAGTAAACGATTTCTTGGTATAGACAATAGGTAAAATTTTTGATTCGACCCATCACTAATATATACTTATATATATTATAACAAAATTCATAAAGTTAGGGAAAATATTTGTGCAATATTTGAACTTGTGAGGTCGTAGCACACTGTCACTATCAAACAAAGGGCAGTCAGTTGTTAGTCAATAATTATATACTTGTAGGTTTCACTATAGGTAAACCAAGATGTGACTCGATTACATTAAAGGTGGTTTAGTTGGGCATAGAGGGATCATACAGATATTTTGTGAAAAATCTCTAAAACTTAAGAAAAAGCACGTACAGCGAATACCTGCACCTCGAGAAAGTTGTAGAAGTCCCACTCATGCCAAAGGGAAAGCGATGAACAATGACGTTCTGATAAGCTGGAACATATTTTAGCGGGATAAGGGAGACAATCAAATTTGAAGAGAGTATGATATCCGACCGGAAACGAACCAAAGGAAAACACGAGGAAGCTAGTCAAAATGCAGGACTCGAGGGAGAAATACGTTAATTTTAGTAAGAAATGTTAAATTCAAATAAAACTAAGTAAAGTTATAATGTAAAGTACTACGTGATATCAAGTAAAATAGATAATTAAATAGAAAGTGATATTAAGTGAGGGAGGTAAAAAAGTAATTAATGAGATGTAAGGGAAATATTTAAGCAATGAGTTTAGGTAAGTTTGAGTAATGAATTTAAGTAATGATTAGGTAAGTGAAGTAACCAAGTAGTAAGTGGAGTTAATAAGGAAGATGTTACAGAAATAAAATCAGTTACGGTGTAGAAGCATTTCGAGTGATTAGAGAAAGTGAAATTGAAGAGAAATATTATTAAGTGAATGGGTGCCAAGTGAAGTGAAACAAGAAACCACGCAAGCGATGAGTCAACAACTATAATTATTATTTATCTTAAATTTAAAGCCATTTTTATTAAATAAAAAAATATTTAGAACTTTGTAAACTTAATTAATTACTTTATAAATTAATTTATCATTAATTCCGATATAAAATTTATCAAACCAAGTGCAATAGATAATACACATCTTAAGATAATTAAGGACATTTTAGAAAATGTATTAGTTTAATAATAAATATAACAGTTTTGCTGCCTACCTTCATATTACTTTAAAACACTTTGAGTCAAAGATACTATAGGAAAATTTCAGTAAAAGTACGTTATATTATATATATATATATATATATATATATATATATATATATATATATATACATATATATTAGCATAACGTATAAACCTAAAGAATAAATTCAGTTTATATCCAAAAAGAAATATATTCGGACAAAATATTAGGTCAAATCGACCAGAATATTTCCTAAAATTACGGACAAAGTACATGACCATTGTTCTATTTCTAGTGTAGTCATAAAGGGGCTGGGGAATCTCTAACAAAAGATGGGTCCAACTATTTTATGATAGGACTTTCCAAGGACCAAATTACCTGGTTTATTACACGGTAGCTTTAGAGAAGGATCTTTGTAAAAGGTGTGGGGATAACCACATTAACTAAAATAAGTAAGGGGGGAGAGATGACGCGGGGTTGAAAAAGGAAGTGATCAAGGAGTCTTGAAAGAACTTCAGAAGAGGGCAGAGGTATTGGGGGGGGGGGACAAGTGTCAGTAATGTTAATAAGGGGTAAAATTTGTTGATAGAATTAAGGGAAATGTAAATTTTTGTATTTATATGATTTACAAAGTGCGTCGAAAATAATTTAAGAAAGAATTATGAAAAATAAGTTAGTTATGTGAAAGTGCATTGAAGCAGTATCAATGGTCGAGATCCAAGGAATCAACAAACAATAAGTACTTTTTTAAAATTAAAATTCACCAACAAATCTTTAAAAATAGTACATTTTAAATTCAGAACAATTTTAAATTCTTTAGTAAAAAATAATAATCTAGTTTTTTCACCACGTTTTAGTTTATAAAACTATCTATAATAACGACCCCAGAGAAAGAGAAATTAACACTGTCGTTGTAACTTTATTGTAATAAACCTAAAGCCTCAAGAGTCCACCTTTGTTTTTTTTTGTAATTGTAATATTAGTTAAGGAATCAATCTTGTCACTAAATAGTATTAAGGCAAATGAGTATAATGTGTGTTAATTAAGTGTCAAGAATTAATGCAAGTTATGTTAAAATTGATATTGGTGTTAATTAATTAGAAACCTGAAGGTGTACAAAAGAGTGTTAAAGTAATTAAATATTTAACCTAAAAGAAAGGTTATATTTAAACAATCTTAGGTTATAATATATATATATATATATATATATATATATATATATATATATATATATATATATATCTGGATGCATTCATTATAGATATCCAAACATAAATAAAGCGCATCCTAAGACATAACCTTCTATTTACTCTTGACTAACAAGATGAGAGAAGATAGTTTTCGGTAAATAAAAGCTACATGCTTGCACGTAGATAATTTACAAAAGCAGATAGAATGTTCCCGCAACAATGTAGTTCACACTAAGCTGGAGGAGAACCAAAAGTGACAGGTTTGTTACGACTATCTGTAGCATCTTCTTTATCCTCATCAGCCAAGAACAGGAACTGGATTTAGGACGAAAGAAACACATGTTATTATAAAATAAAGTTTTTAAAATTCTATCAATCTTGAGTTTTTACAATAATATCTCCTCTTTACAACAAGAGTCAAGTTGATAATACCTACTTTCTACCTCGTATATGGGGCTATATCCTCTTTTAAATATTGCCACTCCATGTAAATAAATGCGATACCAAAATACAATGCGAGTGTTTAATCTTTCAATTGTACTATTCCGTAGCTAAGTTCTTTTGCTTTTACGAATTCTCGGTTAGTAACGTCACACATCTCCCCTTTATCTACTTGTCAAACAAAATTATTTCCTTAACCTCTAGAAATAATTCTTCTCTTCATAGTAGGAGACATTTTCGCAATACCTGTTTCCCAATATGTGCCTGGCGATAACCCTAAGCATGTTCAGGCAACGTAAGTATATGCTATACCAAAATACTGAATAGGTCTATAATTGATCCATTTTCGTACATCTAAAGCCGTGAGTTTTAAGATTAAAGGTTACTGTTGAGAACAAAAGATATTTTTCATTATCTACTAACCAATATGTTTCTGGTTATATCTATATCATTTTAGTCTACCTATATCCCTGAGGTTTTAGTGTATCCTTTTAAAAAAACCCAAATATAAAATAAATTATTTAATTAGTCTCATGAGTTTAACCAAGGACTGTACACGCTTACGCGCTTAATGATCTTACTGTCGTGAAAAGGACATTTAAGGGCCTGATGCCACCTTATTTCTGTCCACCTTATTTCTTTTTTCACTTTAAGATTGATGAATTACAACTAAAAACCGTTGTACATTAAAACAAAGATTTAATTTCTCGTAGACAAAATAATCTGGTACAATAAGTAAATATAAATGTCTCCTTACATGAGCTATTTAAAATGTTTAACATGTTTTGTATTTTGAAACTTAAACTATTGAAAAAAATAGCTTTTAAATGTAATCTATAGGATTTACCCTTTTTAAAATACCATTTATAAAACCAGAAACATAAAATGGAACTTTAGGTTTTCCAGAAAATACATTGGAACACTTTAACTAGCGTCACTACTCACAGGCTACATAGTCACTCATACACGCCCACCACTACAAATTTAGTAATACTTTGGTAATATCACGTCGTAAAACTTAAACATTTCGTTGGATGTTATTTACAAGCAAATAAATTTTTAAGAGTTTTTCTATTGGTTGCAATAGTCTAGCTAGTTCGAAACCTTGTGAGTCTAAGGTCAGGCTAAACAGAACATGCAGAAGTCCACAGAGTCATTGGATATGTATTTTGCGTTGTTGCAACCAATTGCATTAGACTGTTCTTATATCACAAATTAAAATAATTAAACATGTTGTAAACAAAACCTTATTTTATAGAAACGAATCTAAGCCTTCTATCTTTTATAATCAAGATAATTATAAGTATAGTAATAAAAGCCTACGTAATAAAACACAAATTTATTTCATTAATTATACTCTTACTTCATATATTTTTCCCTTCTTGTACAAGTATAAAGAAGACGTTTTCCTTGTCTTTTCGACTTTTATAAAATTGCTTATTTCTACATCTCGTCAAACTCAGTATACGATCCTCTATTACAATTGAAATATGCTACAGTAGGACTAATATTTGTAAACTAAAGTATTTCTATAAAACTTTGCTTTTGAAAAGAAGAGATATTTTCACATTACCTACTTCACAATAAGGCCTATCTATATCCCTGAGCAAATATGTTCTTGCTATTTAATAAACACATATTATAACACTGAATATATTTAATACATTTCGTCCCTCTACAGTTTTATTAAACTCTCTGCTTTTTAAAAGAAGAGATATTTTCAGATTACCTAATTCACAATAAGGCCTATCTATATCTCTGAGCAAATATGTTCCTGCTATGTAAATAATTATGTACTATAACACTGAATATATTTAATCAATTTTTTCCACCTACAGCCCTGAGTTTTTTATTAAACTCTCTGCTTTTTAAAAGAAGAGATATTTTTACATTACCTACTTCACAATAAGTCCTATCTATATCCCTGAGCAAACATGTATAAATTGGGGTAAAAATGTCAGATGCCAAAGAATTGTTGGAAAATTACCGCTCGGATTTTTTTGAGGGTGCTGAATTCAATGCCGTCATCAAATGTCACCGGGGATGGACGGATGTGACTCTACGCGAGTTCCAAAGAGAGATTATTTAGGGTAAAAATATCAGAAGTCAAGAAATTACTTGAAACTTACCATTCGGGAGTTTTAGGGAGTGCTGAGTCCAATGTTGTCCACCGGGGATGGATAGATGCTGCTCTACGCGACTCCTAAAGGGGCGAATTAGAGTAAATATGTCTAAACCTATAAAATCGCTTGAAAATGAACATTCGAGCGTATTTTAGGATGCCGAGTCCAATGTCGAAATCAGAAGTTATCGTAGATGCACTGGTGTGCTCTACGTGTGTACCAATGGGACGAGTTGGTTTAAAAACGTCTAAAGCTAAATAATCTTCTGAAAATGATCACACGGGTGTGTTTTGAGGGTGCTGAGTCTAATAACGTAAGTCAAAGGGTGTGCATGGGTTTGGCTCTATGGGGGAGGCAAAGTGGTAAATTGAGGTACAAAATGCCAGAAGCTATGAGATTGGTAGTGATTGATCATACGGCGGTTTTCGAGAGTTTTAAGTTTAATTCTGTTATTGAAGGTCAACGGGGATTCATAAGTGTGACTCTATATCGTGGTAAAAAGAAGTCAAAGAATCGCTGGGAAATAATGTTTTTTTTTGGGTTTTCGAGCGAACATAGGCCATAATCACAATCGAAAGTCCGGTGATGCAAGTCAGTAGCTCTATGGCGATGACAGGCCGGTGGTTTGGGGATCAAAAATGCCAGAAGCAAAAAAAAACGCTATAAAATGATCACTCGGGGGTTTTTGAGGGTGCTGAGTCTAAGCCTAGCACCGGAGTTGGTCAGGCACACTCAGGGATGTGACTGGGGGTGTCGTCGTGGATAGATTGAGGTAAAACTTGCCAAAATCTACAATATTATCCGAAAATGGGTGTTCGAAGATCCCAAGTCCAATGTCACTATCGAAATTCTCCGGGCATGCACGGGGTTAGCAAGGAGGGATTTGAGGTAATATATCCCATTGCTAATAAATCGCCCGAAAATGGCATATTTCCAACTAAGCAACATTAACAACAGAAAGAGCCGGCTTCGCGACCGTGTTTCGGACAGACGTATTGCTACATTTGTTTACAGAAATGTTTCTGATATGAAAATATAAACAGGCGACACTGCGATAGCAATTCTGCCACGTTTGTTTACTTCATGCTAGTCAACCTAATCTTTATGACCTGTTGAAGTGTTTCAATGTAAGCTGTCCATGTGGTTTAGGAATTTTTCAGACTGTAGGCTTGACAGTGGGGCTCAACCTTTTTGGAATGGTGGGCCAATTAAGTGTTCATTTTTCTCGAGCCGGGCCGCAGGATTAAAATTGATCGAGTTCAAAAATTAGAATACGTCTTATCTAGTTGTGGTTAACTTTCAAATAATATAGCCTATATTTAAATTATAATGTAAGCGTTCATCCCATATATGCACAGCCACTTTATAATTTATGATAGCCTACATACCTGTAACAACGTATCCAGATATCAAATTCTCTATCTTGTTAATGTCACAATGTTGCAACTTGGAGAAAGTATTTAAGGTTTACTACACCAGGATTCAAAACATAAAACAACTTTAAACTTAAAAATTAAAAAAATGTGAAATGAATTCTGAAAATTGTTTATTTTAGTGGGAAATTTGACACTGTTTTCCTTTTGATAGTTGTTCAATGTCTATTTTAATGTTTGTAGTTACTATTTTCAATGTTAATTGAAAGGGAATATCAGTTAAACACGTACGAGCTATAGATTTGATGGATTTCGATAAAGAAAATGCATGCTCACAAATGAAAGTACTACCGAACAAACACGAAATATTTAGAAATATTTCTCGCAGATTAACCATTTCTACAAGCAAGTAATTTTTGTAGAAATCAAATAATGGAACTTTACAAAATTTTAACTTTAACTGAATCATGTGCTGCAGACCAATAGGTTTCATTTGAATATTGTATGGCGCAACCATACAATCAACACTGAACGGCGCGCGATGCAAAGATTTCAAATAACTTTTCAAATTTATTAAGGTCATGAAATCTGTTTTCAAAATCTTACTTCAAACATTGTCTTATATTGCTATATTTCGAGAAGTCCAAGGTGTTATCAGCATCTGTTGAATTCATCTCAATAAGCGAAGGGAAGTTAACCAGACCTCCATTTCCTATTTGGGTGCCCCACACTGTCAACTTCTGCTAAAACGCTCTTATAATCTCTATTTTTAAATCCGAATACCGTAATACCACGATCAGAAATGAAAAAATCAATTTCTTTACGAAGACTAAACATCCTTTTTTAAAACTTTGCCTACACTCAACCACCTAATATGGGTATAATAAATTACATCTTCGAATTCACTATTGATATCATCCAGAAATTCTTTGAATTGGCGATGGACAAGCCCTTTCCTACGAATAGTATATACAACTTTAGTAACAACATTGATGACATGATCCATCTGTAATGATTTCGAACACAAATTTTGTCTATGAAGAGACAGCGAAAGTTATTAGCTCATTTCCATATAAACTACAGTCTTTATCATGGTATGACACTAAACCTATGTTTTCCCAATCATTGATGGAGTGCCATCAGGTGCTACACCGCACAGTTTATCCATACGCACCTTCATGTCAAACGTTCGAAAATTTTTACCGTCTCCTGATAAATATCGAAACCTGTCGTTGTGCCCTTCATAGGACCAAACTTAATATATCTTCAGTGATGTTAAAATCTGTATCAACGTCTCGTACAAAAATAATAAGTTGGTCTTTATCTGAAATGTCAACAGTTTCGTCCAAAGCGATCGAAATTTTTGAAATTTGGAGATTCTCTATTCCAAAAAATGTTCAATCTAGGTTGACATATCTTCCACTCTACGACCTATTATCATTCGGCTTAGCATATCTGTGAAACTAATTGGATTTTATCCGGAAATAAAATATCAGCTACGGCCATTAAACATTCCTTAAATAATTCTCCACCTGCAAAAGGTTTCAAATGTTTCATTAATATTTTCGAAATTTCGAAACGTGCTTAAACTACTGATTCCGAATTTTTACTTGCACTTTTGAACAGGTTTTGATGACTTTTTAATTTCTTTTTTATATGTAAAATTACTATATTTTTCTGAATGCTTAGATTTGTAACGTCTTTTTAAATTGAAATCTATCATGAAACCAACAGTTTCTTGGCAAGTAAGACAAGTTGCCTTATTTTGAAATTGAATAAAAAAATATAATTCCGTCCACTTATGAAAACATTGTCCTTCTTCTTCAACTTTACGTTTTTTTTTTTTGACACTGTGACATTTTAAAATCGCGCTGTCGTCGATTAAAAGGGATCAATCGTTACCGGCACAACTGATTACTTCGCACAATAAATACCGAACCCCCACTAGGTCTCGTATCAATAAACAACTGACTGGACTGACTCACTGATTCCATTCAGTTTCTCATCCAGTATAAGAGTGATGGGAAACACAGCAACCTTATCACGAATGCTTGGTGACAGGAAATGATTCATCGATATAATGGTGTAGCAGTGAAAGACTAAACGTAAACAGATACGGGCACGTTTCCTGTCTTGCAAGTAAAGCCCGAGAGGAATTGATACAACATGTGTCAATGATTGTCGGTCATAGAATGTTTTACCTACAATCTCGGTAAGTGATAATCTTCTCTGTTACTCATACATATAGAGTGCATTAAGATTAAATATTTCCATAACGTCATCAGTATTGGTTGTAACGACAACAGAATGTGCTCATTTATGCCCTTCCTTATGGAATAGCATTACATTTCACTACATTCAAAAGCAACATTTTTGAGTGGTCCGCGGCCCGCAAAGAAACATATCGGGGACCTGCGAAGCGCCGGTTGTGCACCCCTGGGCTTTAACGATGCAACTTGAAAACGTAACCGTCGTTCCAACTTGATAATCTTAAAAAAATGATTTTTTTAAATTTAAAAATTTGAATTTTATCAACCTAATTGTAATAGATTTTCTTTCCATTTTCAAGTATCTAAAATTTATGTTATTTACTTTCTCATTTTTTTCGGATAACTCATTTTCTACGCTTTCTTCTTTTTTCGCGTTATTTTCTTTTGTTCTTTAAAAAAGGATGGCATCGTTAGAGGGGGCAGCGGAATGACTTTTCAACCATCCGTTAGTAAAGAAATTCTGCTGCCTCTGCCTACTTCTAATATAATACCGGTAAACATATTTGTTCTACTCTTTTGTTGATCTTAGGTTACGATATTTTAGCCACTAGACTAACTTCAACGTTTATGGGATTGTCACTCACTTTAGAGTTGCATGAAAAACTGTTTCAACTACGGTGATCATTGGTACGGAAACAAATACAGTAGATCGTCGATGATTCGAGGAAGATGGGATCGAGCCCCCCTCGGATTACCGAAAACTTGGATTACACGGAAATAACTTCCTATACAATAAAAAAAACAGGAGTTCTAATGAACGCTAATACTATGGTTAAGAATGGACAAAATACGTATATAGAACTTTATTGATTACAGTACTTACAACAAATTGATGTTGCTTTGAAATACATTGTTCATCACGGTTGCTACATTTTTTGGGAAAGGTTGTTATGTGTCTTCTGCGTGTGCTTATCAAACTGTTTTCGGCGCTTAGACGTCTTACCAGAAGCAAATCAGTTAGCGCGGTGTCTGTTGTTCAACGACCGCAGTTTCCAAGGCGGTCGTTTCTTTACCGTGACTAATTTTCACTTTTTGTACTGACTCTGTTGAACCATCATCTTTATTATCGTCATCACTATCCTCAGTAGATTTTGTACAATTTCAATAATCGGAAATTGAATGGAATCTGTTATCTCAAATTGTTCGACAGTTTCATTACGACTCAGGATTACACAATCTGAGTCAGTATACAGTGCACAGCTCTCTTGTCTGTAATTTCTTTAAAACGCCCACAAGACTTTCTTCTCCTTCAGTCGCTTTCAAAAGAGATTGCGAAAGGGTAACATGTGTATTTTATCCATATATTTCAGAATTCGATAATCCATCGGTTAGTTTAGGCTTGTAATATTTCGGGAAGATATAAAGCAGAGATATCATCAGAGCACAATTGATCGTCATCGGGATGCGGCGGTGCTTTGTTTAACAGTAATATAGCCTTCCGAGGCAAACTCTTTGCTTTTAAAAACTTAGTTTCTTGCCCAAACTCATTAAAAATACACTTTCAATATTTCTCTAACCATTCCATCATGGTTTAGTTCTTATGTGAAACTTGAAATTCTGACGTGAAATGTTTTAAACAGCTTAGCTGATTAGCCTCGCAGCTTAACCGACTCGAAACCAGACTCGAATTTAACGGAAGTTAACAAAATCGGAACTTTGAATTTCGAGACTACTGTACTGATTCTTGCTTTCCAGGATACCATACGATATGAATACCATACCAAGTCCCGGCATTTATAGCTTTAAAAAAAGGCGATGTCCCCTTGTAATCTTTATTAAGAAACCCAATGTTTTTATCGTCGATTGTTTCATAAAAAAAATTGTACGAGATTATCAGTAGTTATGTGAAAAATTACGTGATCATTGGTAATAAATATGTACAATTATCAACGACTAAAAGATTGACTACAAAACGTTTTACAAGCTATAGGCTAGGGTTGCTCAACTGAAGTAATTTTCTGGCAACGAAGTATAGAGAATATTTAAACATGTATATTTATTAGGAATATTCAAATTTAAATATTCAGTTTGTAATTAGGAATTATTTAAAATCTGGGATTGCTAGTAGTAGGGTTCGTAGAATATATAAACAAAGGGGACAGTTTTGAGAAGTGATTGAGTATTTGCAGAGTTTGTCTTGAGATCAGACATAGCGAATGCGCCAGTCTGCTCAGTAAAGCTTCTCACCGTCTCAACATCTTGCTCTTAGTTCCCAACCTCAGTTAAGCTCCTCCCGAAAATATTTCACACGATAAGTTTGGAGTGTTTGTGCTCATTTGTATGCAGTAATAATGTTTTTTTTTTCTATAGTTGTGCTGAAAAATAAAATTAACACAGACAGTGTTTGAAAATTTCAAGAAGTGTGTACAAAGGAGTTTAGAATGGTATTATTTCTGCTGTGTTCAGAAATAATAACGTCTCATACTTACTGCAACGGCCAAAACGATCGATGCAAGAAATATGGTAATAGTACAGAATATGTAGCTAGGAAAAAGTGCCTAATATTAAAATTATTTTAAATTAATGATATAAAAAATGGTAACTATAGGGAAAAGATATGTAAACAGATTTTTTTAAAACTAAATTAGACAAACTGTGAGCGTTAAAATATATTATAAACAAACGCTAATTATATACAGTACTATAAACTCTAAAGAGGCCAAAGCCTAATCGACCGGTTTAAATTAAACAGTAAAAGTGTAGATAGTGGAGCTAAGTTGAAGTGCCTAATATTAATTAAATTTGGACTAAATAAACTACAGACTAGTAAATAATAGACTAAAAAGAGTAGATAGAGTAATTTAGACATAAAAAGAACAAATTGTGATAAGTAAGATATATTAAACAAAACTATAACTTAAAGTGGGCTAGCCTAAATAAAGGGTGGCAATAGGATGGTAATTGTGTAGTCTACGGAACCAAGCCAAAAGGCATATTATTACAAAAATTTTAACCAAATATAATAAAGAATAGTGAATATAAGAATAAGAAGTGGAAGGAGAGTAACTTAGGCCTAGCTAGGGAAAATTATAATTCTTCAAATGTAATAATTGTAACCTATAATGATATTGCCTAGAATTGAGGTTAGGAATAATACTATATTTGACTAGGTTTTAAAACGTGTAGAGAGATCGTTTATAAGACCTTGCTACACTGGCCACACTTACGAAACAGCGCTGCTTTCGTAATTTGATATATGAAAAGGAACAGTAAATTAAATAAATTAGAAGAAATATAGACAAATAAATGTTTAAATGAAAGTTAAAAAATTAAAGTAAAACATTGCATTAAAGAAAAGACTTTCATAAAAATCGAGAAGAAATGAGTTGAGCTAATAGAAGTATAATGGGTTTAAGATTAAAACTAAACAGTATGATTAGCATGGTAACAGAGTTCCCATTAATTTAAAATTTAAGATGGACGTAATGACGTAGGAGTTTGGTCTTTTGGAGAAGAAAGCGTACCTTGTCGAGGGTGCAGAAAGTAGCGTCTCCGACGGCGTAACGAGCTTGTTACCAGCAAGCGAATTTAAAGATCCAATTGTTATAACAAGACCGTATAAAGTGCTTCGACGTAACAGGGGAGTGTTATGGTATTTGGGGAGATGCTCAAATATCCTCATAACATCATCTCGACCAAGAAAATGCCCAAACGTCGGACTTTGAGAATTTCACAGACGCCATGCAAGAAGAGAACAACAGAAAGTTCAAGAAAGAAAGGGACAAGGCCCAAGAACCAACCACTTTTGGTGGTGAAGATACTTCACCTTTTGCAGTACAAGGTCATACAAACAATTTAGTTTTATTTTCAATACATCTTTATTTCAAAATATAAAAAAATTCAAGTGAAAATTAAAAATTGAAAATATAATAGCCTAAGAAAGAGAAACCTCTCTTAGGTTACCTAAATTAACTAATATTCGAAATTGATTTTCCATTCAATGGAAAATGCCTTAAATGGAAATTAATGTATTAAGTTTAATTAACAATATAAACTATGGATTTATTCTCGAAGAACGGATGGAAATCCGTTATTAACATAGTAGATAAGTACGAATAGGAATGAATGTAAATGAAGCTTTTATTAAATGTATAGCCTAGTATAACCTAGGGTAACCTATAAGGGGGTAAATGTTAACAAGGTTCTGATATTGAATTAAATGAAGGTTGTATTAAAAGGTATAGCCTATTGTAACTAGATAAAGCACCCTTACAATATTTGAATATAAACAAGACTATGAGATATGTGAAATTTAACTGGGATAAACAAAAATATGTACAAAATTAATTAAGATAATTGAAAGTAAGTAAATGTTAGTATATATATATATATATATATATATATATATATATATATATATATATATATATATATATATATATATATATATTCTTGATATTTTACGTTATCCATTGTTTTTCCGTTGCACTGACTTTATGAAGTTAATATATTACTATTGTAAGTAATTTTATCCACCATTAAGTGCAATGATTTTACCTTGAGTGATGAGACGCCTTTCGGTCACTTGACCATTGTCGAATCACTGATTACTTTTTCTTAATTTTTCTGGTGCGGATGTTCGGTCCGTCGTGTTGGTAATTGTTGACGTCATATACGTTTCCTCTTGAGTCTTGTGTATTATGTTTTTAAATATTATGTCTTCTGTATATGTTGTTTGTAGATTCATTAAATTGTTGTGTATGTTTTTATAAATGTGGCATTTTTCTAGTGAGTTTAGTTCTATTGGGTTATTATTTATTTCAAGCATGGTTAGGTTATTTTCCTAATTTGTTATTTCATGTTTATGAGATATTAGGTGTGCTGCAACATTTGATACTTTTGAATTTTTGTTTTTGAATGCTCTATAATGTTCTTCAAATCTTATTTTAAACGATCTGGTTGTTTTTCCTATGTAAAATGCGTTACAGTTGTTGCGTGTAATTTTGTAAATTCCTGATAGGTTATGTTTTTCTGAATTTGTTTTGTGGTTTGGGTTATTAAGATATTTTATTATTTTGTTATTTGGTTTGTATGTTGGAGTGTAGTATTCTTTGTTGTATATATTTGTAATTTTTTCTATTTTGTTATTGGTGTATTTATATTTTAGATAGATTTTTTATTTTTATTATTTTTGTGTTCCGGTTGTAGTGTTGTGTTGAGGTTAGGTTTTTTTGTGAATTTATTGTATATATTTTTTTATAAGGTGTTTGTTGTATCCATTTTCTATTGCTATTTTTGTAATGTTATCTAATTCTTCATTTAATTTTTGTTTATCTTGTGTGTATTTTATTGCTTTATTTATCATGTTACTGTAAGTGTTAATTTTGTGTGTCCAGGGGTGGTTAGATTTGTAGTGTATTGTGGTGTTGTTGGAAGTAGGTTTTCTGTGTACTGTAGTTTCTATTTTATTATCATTTAAATTTAATGTGATGTCGAGATAGTTGATTGTTCTATTTGTTTCTGTTTCAACTGTGAATTGTATGTTTTCGTTGTATGTATTTAGTTTGTTTAATATTATGATGTGTTCGTTGTGAATGGTAGGTTGGTATATTACAAGTATATCGTCTACATACCTTGTCCATAGTGAAATATTGTGTGTGTTTAGTATAGGTTTAATTATTATTTGTTCAAAGTGTTGTAAATATATTTCTGACATGACAGATGATATGGGTGATCCCATGGAGAGTCCAGTTGTTTGTTTATAGTATTTATTGTTAAATTGGAAGTAATTTTGGTTACATATGTGTTTGGTTAGCGTAATGATACTATCTATTGTGTTTCTTTTTTCGTTATTGTGTATTAGTTTGTTTTTTATTATTTCTTATGAGACTAAGGAATAAATTTAGTTGATATCCAAAAAGAACAATAGTCGGAAGAGATATTAAGCAAAAGCGACAGGAATAGTTACTAGAATACGGATAAAGTATTTAACCATTGTTCTATTTCAAGTGTAGTCATAAAGGGGCTGTGGGAACCTTTAACAAAAGAAGGGTCCAAGTACTGTCAGCGCCGCTTATTGTGATCACGGTTAATGTTATCATTCGGTTATTGTTATTGTTTCATTGAAAAACAAACACGGACGTATATTAATACATTGTAATTAGGCCGCTTATTGTAATCATCTGTTCGCTTATTATTATCATTTAATTTGCCATTCAAAATCATATGCGTCAACGTATACTAGCATAGACCAAGTAAAAATGTCTACAAAGTAGTGTAAACAGCACGTGCAACACACAATGACGCCCAATTCATAGAATGTTTATTTTTAGAATGACAGAAATACTTTATAACGGTTTCAGCACTTAGCACAGTTCTCAGAATGTCTCCCTTACTCTTTATTTACGCAAACACCCTAGACTCGCTGAGTCGACCTTAGTTGTTTGTTAACATTAGTTGATGTTACTACTGAACCATTTACAGTACAGTCCTACTGTATTTTTTAACAGTGAATTTTTATGAACGTTTATTACAGTATTTCAGTGTGATTTTACATAACTTATTTTTTAAAGATCTTTTTCGTTTGTTTTGTAGAGGTTAGTGTCACATGAAGTTTCAAAGGACAGTATAGCAAGATGCCCGAATCTCAAAAGAAACGACGGGATTTAAGTCTTAAACAAAAACTTGATATTCTAGATAGGTACAGTAAATTACCAAAAATGAGTCAAAGAAACGCTGCTTCTTAACTTGGCGTCTCTCAACCTCTCTTATGTAAAATATTGAACAACAAAGAAAAAATTTTGTCATTATCAAAGTGTAATGCAAATTTTGAAAACAAAAGACATCGTTCTGGGAAGGATCCGCAAGTGGAATCATCTTTGAAATTGTGGTTTAAAAATGTTCGCGAAAAAGATGCTCGAGTTGACGGCCCACTAATGCGTCTAAAAGCTGAGGATCTTGCCAAAAAAACATGAAAACAGTATTTTAAAGCCACAAATGGATGGTTCAATCGATGGAAGAAAAGGGAAAATATTGTTTACAATATTGTGTTGAAAAAGCAATGCTGATTTTGTTGGAGCTGAGGCCTGGTTACAATACGAATGGCCAAAGAATTTGGCCGAGTATTCTCCTAGCTGCATATACAATGCAGATGAAACAGGACTTTATTATCGTGCTTTACCCGAACATACTTACTTAATTAAAAATGAAATTGCTAACGGCTGTAAAATATGTAAACAAAGAATAACTGTTTTGGGTTGGTTAACATGGTTGGTCATAAAGAAAAACTCTTAATTATCAGTAAATCTAAAAATCCATGTTGTTTTCAAGGTATCACAAAGCTACCGGTTGAATATCATTCAAACTCCAATGCTTGGATGACATCAAAAATTTTTAATGAATGGCTGACTAAATGTGATACCAGCCTCAAACGCAACATTGTCCTTCTACTAGACAACTGCACTGCACATAATGACATAAGCACTACGCTAAAACACATCAAAGTGATTTATCTTCCGGCCAATACTAGGCCTACATCAATTATTCAGCCATGTGACCAAGGCATAATTAAAAATCTCAAAAGTTTTTATCGACGAGAGATGCGTGCTAGAATTATAGAAAATATGGATGAATTTCAAACCTTTACCTCAAATGAATTGGCTACAAAAACTTCGTTACTCGATGCTATTCATCTGATAGCAAAATCTTGGAATGAAGTTTCTGAAAAAACTGTGAAAAATTGCTTTAGAAAAGGTGTTTTTTTTGTTGAAGAAAATCAAGAGCAAGCTACATCTGAGGAATACTCTAAAGAGAACTTGAACCTTTCGATTTGTCCTTAAAAGAATATACTGAGTGGATGGAAGTTGTCGATAGTATTGAAACAGCAGCGGAAATGACTGAAGACGATATTTGTGAGGTAGTTGCTTCAACATCAAAAGTTACTGAAGAAGAAGGCACCGATGATGACGAAAATGATAAATGTGTATCGCAAAGATCTAAGCAGGAAGTTCACCAAGCTCTTGAGATTCTAAGGCAGTTTGTTCAACATAAAAGCTGAAAATTTCAACAAACATTATGAATATGAACAATTTATAAACAATATTTTACGAGAAGACTACAGACAGTCACATATAGAGGAATTCTTCGAGAAAAAGTAAATGTAAATTTGAAGTGTTTTATAATGAAGTTTTATGTGTTAAAATGTTTTGATCAAGTGTTTTACGTAGTTCTATATATTTTTTTTCAATTATGCTAGATTCAGTGTTTTAAAAAAAATCTACAGTGGAATAAAATAAACTGACATGAAATATGCCCACTAATTTTAACAAGTAGAAAACTAAATTACAGAAACTCTACTACTGTACATAAAACTGTCCGGAATAGCATCAAAATTTGGTAAGTACCGTTTAATTATAGTGTTACAGAATTAGAATTACTTAATGTAATGATAGGCTTACATATCGTTCAGAACAAACAGTTGTGGCAATAATACAGTGAGTTCAATGCAGTACGGCTGTAGACTACATCGTGATTAATCGTTCGGTTATTGTTATCAAATATGCTTCTGACAAATATGATCACAATAAGCGGCGCCGACTGTATTATAAGATGGGAGTTTCCAAAGACCAATATACCTGGGATATAATAACACTGAACCGTTAGAGAAAGCTCTTTGTAAAAATGTGTGGGATAGCCAAATGAACTAAAAATACGTAAGGGGGAGCGATGATGCGAGGTTGGAAAAGGAGGTGATAGGTTAAAGAATCTTAGAGGAACGTCAGAAGAGGGAAGACGTATTGGGAAGGACCAAGTGTCAGCATGGTAATAAGGGGTAAATTTTGTTTAATGGAATTAAGGGAATTGTAAGTGTTTTAGGTGTATAATTTAAAAGTGCGACATAAATGATTTAGTAAAGAATTAGGAAAATAAGTTAGTTATGTGAAAAGTGCAGCGAAGCAGCTTTCAACGGTCAAGATTCCAGAAACTCAACAAACAATAAGTACTTTCTTCTTACATTAAAATTAGCTAACAGAGCTTTATGAACAGTAAATTCAGAACAATTTAAATTCTTTGTGTGGGTTAATAATAATGTAGACTTAATAAGGAGACATATTCTGCACTATTAACATGAAACAGATAGTCAGGTTAATTGTAATTTCAGGTTAGATAAAACTTGAGAAGATAAATCCTATAAAACATCATAAAATAATTAATAATAAATTGTAAAGACAAATAAAAAATTTATATTTTCCAATTTGTTTTGTTTTTATTTAAGATAAAATAAATTCACAAGATATCCAATTGTAGTCCAATTGTAAGTCAAAAGTGTCTCTTAAAAATTCCACTACCCCGAAAGGAGCTTAAAAGGCTTATAGGAAGCTAATTGGTTTTTGTAACAAATTCAGGGGTTGGTTCCCCTGAGATGTTTATTCCTTGAGATACAGGTCTCGAACCAGGGTTCGTAGTCAAGGGATAAACCATTATTTTCTTGCGGACGAGGAAAGGTCATTCAGGTGAGGATTGTAGAAGAGTTGGGCGGAGGTCGTCGAGGTTGTGGCAGAGTGTGGTAAGGTCCGATATAAAATAATTCTGATACTAACTATAAAAATGTATGTAATATGTCGACCAATGAACGGAGAGATTTTTTTTAAGTGAAATAATCTACAAATCAGTTAATATCTTTTATGTCTCCTTTCGCACCAAGAAATACCATAATAGAGACTAATTTTATTCTGTCACTCTGCATACCGCTATTTTATAGCTATTGTATCAAGACTGGTTCCTCAACCATATTCGTCAAGATATTTGTAAATTTTGTACGATACTAATATAAAATAAATCAAACTGCAGATAAAAGAGCCAGAAGGGATACGGTTAAAGATAGAATAAAAGAAGAAGATTAAAATCTCCTTAAATCCTATTTGATATATTTTCAGATGCATTCAACATGTCTTGATGAAAGTAACACCACTGTAACATCACAATCAGTGTGAAATGTCATCATTGCAGAACATATCTAAGGGTTGAATTTAATAAATTGTTGAACCTGCCAACGACTACAAGTTATGGAGTTAAAGAAGAGCTTTTAGACAAAATAGGACTTTACTCAGACACAATTGTACCTATAAAAGCTTATGATGATTCAAATATGGTGAATAAACGTAATAGATTTATTACATTGCTTACCGAAAACGTTTTGCACCGTGATTCCTAGCTACACTGCAATATACATTGGGAAGAACTATATCCTTACATATATTCTTCGGAGATGTAGAAGTAAAGAAGTTTAAATATTCACCATTGCTTTAACAGCAAACTGCTCTCTAGTGTTTTTTACAGATTAACACCTATGATACACGTATCCTTAAATAAGTAATTACAATATTTTGCCCTTATGTTCACAAAATGTGTATATATATCACGTGTACTTTCTTTGCTATATTATTTATACCTTTCCATTAATTTTTGAGTATTTTTGATTACAAAAATATATATTGATGTTATTATTGATAAACAATGTTGTATGACCCATAAATAAACCTAGTTGTTTAATATCTTGATCATTCATTTGGAAAAGTGAACGACATACGGTCGTCAAGTGTTATTCACTTGGAAGAGTTTACATATTGCTGGCAAGTGTTTCCTTCGAGTCCTCGATGAAGTCCTTCGAGAATTTGAAACATGGTATTTTAGCAAGCTTTCGTAAGACTCTATAAATAATGATGGGGTTACTGGTATTTGCATTTGCAAACAGATAAGTGTTATGGTCAGGAACGAAATTATTTCTTGAAGTTCTTAGAAAATCCATATAAAATCCTAGAATAAAGAAAAACACATAACTTACAAATGGACACTCGGTAGTTTTTGAGACAGCACCACTTCTCTTAATCTGTCCCTTTCTTCAAACATACACTGTGGGCTCGCTGGAAGGTACATACGGCTGTGGATTCGCGACCTTGTCTTGGAGAGAGCTATAGCTATGTATTTACAGACATATTTCTGAAATGGAAACATAAACAGTCGACACTCCGAAAGCCATTCTGACGCGTTTGTTTACGTGATGTCAGACCTAGCCTGTCTTAATGTTTGGGAGCAGTAGTCAATGCATCTCGTACTTATGCCTTTGGGCTCTTACAAACTATACGATCGATAAAGTATTTATGTTTTACTGAACTTACTTTTCAAATTAATTGTCGTAGCATCTCTTTCCGTGTTTATGAGTCTAAAAGTGAATATTATGTGCTTTCTTATTCTTCTTCGGGTTATTCATCTTCGTTTTATTCTTTTCCCTCTTATCTTTCTTTTTCGTATTTAGAACAAGGATGGTATCGTTAGTGGTGGCAGCGGAAAAACGTCTGTTAAAGAACGAATTTCTGTTCTTCCTAATTCTATGACCGGTAAACAAATATATCTCTTCTTCACTTTGGTTGACGTGTTACTTTATTAATATATTAGGCCACGGTAAACGTCTAGGAGAGTATAAAGTTGTATGAATACTTATTTCAAGTACGGTGATCAGCGATTGCGAAAACCAGGCATATTAATAGTTTGCATCGGTGATCATCGGTACGAACGCAACACATGAATTTTAATTGGGATAGTAACATATGAAAATTATTTTAAATAGCAGTGGTTCACTAGTTATCTCCTTCGACTCAATTTTCTGATGTTGTCCATTTCTTTCTAACTGTAATACTACTTGATTAATACAATTAAAACATCATTATAACTAGTTACACACGAGTCTTTAAAGTTGCACTTAATAAAGGCCTGGCCTTCCTTTATGTTAATAGTTGTAAAAAAAACTGATTATAAAATTTTCTTCATCAGTTCCTGGGAAGGATCGTTTATCTTTAGCAATATTCTATTAATGAAGAATACAGATTTAATTAAATATGAATATTCAAATTGAAGTTTTAATTTTGTAAGTAGTAATTATCAAGAAATTCGTATTGCTAATGGTGACGTTCATAAAATATGTAAAATAACAGGATAATTTAGAGTTTGACTAAGAATCAGCAGAATTTGTTATGAGATCAACCTAAGCAGAACAAACTAGACTCTAGATATACAATTTTTTAATATTTTAAGATCCGTCAGTGAATGTGTCATTTTTTCCAGTAAAGCGCCATCTTAACTTCCTGCTCGTCGTTCCCAGCCTCAGCTAAACACGCCGACCGTGGCAAGCTTGGAGCATGAATGTGGTGCTATATCTGGTCTTGTTTGTACATAGTAGTAATTAGTTTTTGTTTTTTCTATAGTTTTGGTGAAAATTAATAACACGGGGAATGCTCGAAACTTTTTGACGTGTGAACAATTTTAGATTAATATTATTTCAGTTGTGCTCAGAATCAATAGTATCGTATACGCAAGATGTAAAATATTTATGATGATCCGTGGATTATTGAAGGTCTGAATTAAGCTAAAAATGTCAGAAGGCAATAAAAAGCTATAAATTAATCAATTTGGGTCTTTAAAGGTGCTGAGTCCAATGCCGACAATAAATGTCAACGGGAATGCACGAGTTTGGCTCTATGGGAACTGAAAAGGAGTGAATACATCTAAAAATATCAGAAGGCAAAAAAAACTAGAACATGATATATTATGTTGTTTTAAGTGTCCTGTGTCCAAAAAAAGTTACAAAAAGATAATTAGGAGTGTTTTGGAGGGTGATGAGTCAAATGCCGTCTTCAAAATTAAACAGGGATGCACGCGTGGGGTTGTCCGTGGGTTGCAAAGAGGTACAATTGGCTAAAAGTGTCAGAAGGTAAAAAAAGCTAGGAATTGATTAATCTGGGGTTTTACGGGTGCTGAGTACCTGTAAAGAACGTCAGATGGGAAGCACGGGTGATGCTGTATGGGAGTAGCAAATGGGGAATTCAGGTAAAAATGTCAGAAGGCAAAAAAGCTAGAAATTGCTCAATTGGGGTGTTTAAGATAGTGCAGAGTCCAATGCTGACATCAAACGTAAACGGGAATGTACTGGTGTTGCTCTAAGGGAGTAGCAATTGGGTGAATTGGGGTAAACATGTCAGATGCCAGGGGAGAATTGGAGTTAAAAATGTCTGAATAAAATAAGTCACTAGGGAACCGGTCACACAGGAGATTACTAGAGTGTCGAGTTCAAAACCACCAACCTTATGTTAAATTCTGGATATGAAACCTTGTGTTCATAAGAGGATGTTTTTATAAATGATAATTATAATATTTTGTTTTTGAGGAATTGGAGAACGAACTTTACACTATGTAAAAAAATTATTAAATCTGGAAGTTCGTTATAAATATAAATTGAAAACAAACTATAAATAAGTAGTCCTAATATTTTTTCTACCTTGTACACAACTTAGAAAACGACAAACAGAATTTGTTGAGTTATATCATTTCATCATCTTAGTCCTCATCAAATTATGTATACAGAAAACCTATCAACAATTCCCAAGCTTATACGGAATCATCTTTCATTAATCTCTTTCTTGTATACATGGATATAAATTATGTCATTGCGAGTGTTGACAGTTTAAGTTACCATATCAGGGTGACTAGTGTAAACAATCATTGACCTCCAAGTCTGGCTCAAATAAAGGCTGGAACTTGACAAGTAGACGTTAATAGTTTGTGGCATTGGATTAGAATGAATAAAAGAAGGCTTCTATTAGGTCCAAATCGAGCCTTAGCAAATGATTATTTTTTGATCACATAGGGCGATTTAACATGTAGTCCTATATATGTACAAAAAAAACAAATTACTCTTTTCGAGGACAAAATAAAAAATTAAAGTAATATTACTGTATTTGTGTATTTATGATTGCCAAATATAACCAAATAACTTTTTTTGTGAAGATTTGCTCAAAAAAGGAGAATACAGTATTCTAACAAGGAGTAAAATGTGTTCGTAGAATGATTCTTTAGTAGCGATATTAGTAGACACAATTTAACATCATAATGGCCAAACATCTTTAAGTACTCCTTTAGGAATACATGTGTCGTAGAAGGTAATCGGCCAATAAAACTAGAGAGCAGTTCAAGTTGTTTAAGCAAAGGTAAACATTTAGACTTCTTTGCTTCCGTATCTCAGTAGAATTTATCAAATAAAGAGTTCTTCCCGATGTATAATGCGGTGTACAAAGACAACATGGTTTAAAAAGCGTGTTTTGGAAGCAATGTAATAAATCTATCATGTTTACCAATATTTAATGTATGTAATATTTCAATAAGAATAAAAGAATTAGTTTTGGGTATGATTATTATTTTGATTCATTTCATCTTTAAGAATAGATACTATGAATATAGATATTTTATAAAAATAAATTGTTTTCTCTATTTTGTGCAATTTATTAAGTCAATTCATAATTAGAATTTATGCAATACCGTTTATATAATTACAAATACTATTTGGATCAAATAATTTGTAAGAGCGATTTATTAATTTTTTTATTTTACTTTGAAATTTCATCTTTGAAGATCTTTGAAAATGTTTTTCATTTATATATATATATATATATATATTTTCTGTTTTAATTATATGTTTGTTTTTATCAATAAACACAATAGCATTACTTTTAACAGCTTTTACTGTAAAAAGATCGTTATTTTGTAGTTTATCTTTTAAATCACTGATTTCTTAATATTTTTGTTCTATGGGTTTTATTAAATTCATTATATTTAATTATTTTTTGTAATTCATGAGCTGTTTTGATCCTAGTGTTTGTATATTTTCATTTTATTTACTTAGCCCTATAGCTATTTCTGTGTACTTCAAGATAAAGTAAAATCTACGAATACATTTCGAAATTAAATGAAAAGTATTGTAAAATCTGCATATAAAATATTCAATAAAAATAATATTTGCAACTGTATAAATGATAATCCGAAAATTCCAATATTGAATGGACTTGTTAAATTACACCAAACTGATAAACCAATAAGACCGTTAATAAATTTTATAAATGCTGCGACTTATAAAATATAAGTAAATAGTAAATGGTAAATACAATTAAATATAAAATAGAACTAAATAATAATCATACTATCATGAATAAAATAAATTTTAAAAAGTTTAATTTAAATCCTTATGTATATTTCTATTATAAAGCAATCATCTTCACAGGAAATTAATGTAAACATAACTTGCTTTTGTAAAAACTTAAGATCATTGCTTTGCAACTGAAACGTACATAAGGGTTAAAATGAACAGTTTTATCTATGGTAAAGAGGTGTTACTTATTTACAACAAACAAATTAATTTACAACTGTTGCTTCAAGTTGTACAGACTGATTAGCTCTATTATGGTAAGACAATACTAACCATTTAATAAATTAAATACAACTTTCTTATACAGTGTCCTGTATTGATATTTATATCGCAAAGCTGGTTAAATAAATGTTTAAAACCACGTACATTTCAAAGAGATTTCTTTCTCCTTGCAGTGGCTGACACATGTGTTAATACAGGTTTACAACCACAACACTGTAAAAATCCCTTCTGAATTTAATCAGGGGTTTACTTTTTTATGTTTGCGCAATTATTATTGGCCTGAAAGCGTCAGGTCCACCTCTGAGGAGGAGTATGTAATACAGGTACATTCTACAATTTACTACTTATTACCATTATCATTATTATTCCATTTATTGCATTATATTAATATATTTTGTTAAATAAATGTGGTTGACTCGCGAGTCAGGTACAACTATTCATTTACAAAGATAACGTTTCAATAACGTCTTTAGGCTTACAATACATAAGTACACAATTAGAATTACCACAGTAATAACAATAGTTCGCAAATAAACACAGCAACAATGAAATTTCTTTTAATTATGAAACATTACAAACACCACTAAAACAGACTGTTATGAACATAATAACAATTACAAACTATTACATAAAGGCCTCTATAATTGTAACAAATGCAGTTCCAATCACTTACAGGTCGGGAATAAATTACATTTATAGTTATAAAATACACAAATTAAATCAAATTGCAAAACAACCTGCCAAATATCAATATGTTAAATATTTGAAACTTGGTAGGTTGTTTTGCAATGATAATTTGATTTAATTTGTGTATTTTATAACTATAAATGTAATTTATTCCAGACCTGTAAGTGATTGGAACTGCTTTTGTTACAATTATATAGGCCTTTATGTGATAGTTTGTAATTGTTATTATGTTCATAACAGTCTTGTTATTATCGTTTGTAATTCTAATTGTGTACTTATGTATTGTAAGCCAAGACGATAACGTGTCCGTTATTGAAACGTTGACTGTATAAATAAATAATTGTACCTGACTCGCAAGTCCACCGCTTTTATTTAAACATAACTTCTGCTGTTATAATAATAAAAATATAATTTTTATTTTTTTAATTATTATTATTAATATTAATTGATTCAATAATGTTCAGGATATATATATATATATATATATATATATATATATATATATATATATAGAGAGAGAGAGAGAGAGAGAGAGAGAGAGAGTCTCTCTTTCTCTCTCTCTCTCTCTCTCTCTCTCTATCTATCTATCTATCTATCTATCTATCTATCTATCTATCTATCTATCTATATTTATAATTTCATAAGCCGAATTTTAAGAGAAAAATTGTGAGAGCTTGGAAGGTCGTATAGCTGAGGTGGGAGATGGCTCCAAAATCTCCATAAGAAATACATTGCAATGAAAAACAGCTGAGTATTAATTGTAAAGAAACAAATATGTTTGGATTCGCAAACCCGGCTAGACATTATTATGGGACATTCCTAAACATGTTCTAAGGCTATTTTCAATCATACTTTTTTTGTGTCGGAAAGTTGTTTTTCGTCAATTTTTAGGTGGGTAGGAAATTCAGTGCACAGTAGTAAGTTGTGCTACGGCTGCTTGCTTTCGCAGAGTTATAAAGTGACGTCACAACTGTAGTGACGTCCCGTTAGCCCTATTCTCACATACGTTTTAATGGCATATAGGTATATTTAAATATACCTATAAAGTGTCCAATCAGGATAGATTTGGTTGTAATTTTATACTACATTACTTAATGGTTAAATGTATAAAATTACAACCAAACCTATCCTGACTGGATACTTCATTGGTATACTTCAATATAGGTTTATAAAATTAACCTTCCGTGGCAGTAACAAAAATAATATCAATATAGCTAGAGGACATGTTTTTGAATTATTTTATGAGCATTCCATTGGAAGTTTGTAATCTGCGACCCTATCAAAGTTTAGATTCCTAAAACATCATCTAAAATAAGGGTATACCTCCGTAAAGCAAGTAGTCGTAGCACAACATACTACTGCGCACTGAATTTCTTACCCAACTAAAAATTGTTGAAAAAAATATTTTTAAGACACAAAGAAAAATTAATGAACAAACCCTAGGACATGTCTAGAAATGTTTCATACTAATATCTAGACGGGTTTGCGTACCCAAACATTTACCAAATATTTTAACATTATTAAAGGTTACATGTATAGTCTTTTGCTAATAACCTTTATCATGTTTATGTTTAAACAGTAAAGATTATGTGTACAGGTTTTTGCTAGTAGCCCTTATAGTTTTTATGTTTACATTATTAATATTATTGTGTAGTTTTAATATGAGCGTAAGGTAGAGGCCACGTAGAAGAGGGTTGGTCTTTAGAGACAATGCAGACAGAAGAAGAGCTGTTTGTGAAACCAATAACATCGTTCGACTTAATAACGTTGACAATTTCCCACCGTTCAGAAGAATATTAGTACTTGAGAATGATATAGATTCACTTAATAGGCTTGATGAATGAAGAATGCATGCATTGTGGGGCACTCCATTTTCACGCCGAATCCACAAACAATCATATTGTCACAATAACTTAGTTTACTTACCACAGCCAGAAACCCATAGCTGTTTTAAAATGATTAGGAACTGTTTAAATGCATTATTCAGAACAACAGAGCATTGACTTTTGGCTTTTTTTGTAATAATTATAAATAAGGCTCAGGTTTGAACATTCTAGAGAGTAGGGCTTCATTTGACCAAACCTGTTTTTACACATTGTCAACTTTACGTTGCACTAAGTAGAGTAAAATCTTAAGGTTGCTTAAAGATAAATATTGAAAATACGATTGGTCATAAAATCAAATTGAAAACGCATTCACAAAAAATATAGTTTATAAAATTATAACACAAAAGTTTGAAATTTGTTTCAGTATGAATAAGGGCATTTGCCCCTACGAGCCCCTAGTATATATATATATATATATATATATATATATATATATATATATGAAGTTAATATATTACTATTGTAAATACTTTTATCCACCACTAAGTGCAATAATTTTACCTTGTGTGATGAGCACCTTTCGGTCATTTGACCATTGTCGAATCAATATATATGAATATATATATATATATATATATATATATATATATATATATATATATATATATATATATATATATATATGTATGATGAATAGCTATTATCTGGAGTACATCCGTTCATTCTGCAGTGCATAAAATCGCAGTTCTGATATTTCGCTAGAATTTCATCTACAATTGATGAGGTGAACCCAACAACAGTTGAAGAGCGAGACCACTCGCTTGGAGACTAGCTCTTCAACTGTTGTTGGGTTCACCTTGTCAATGCTAGATGAAATTCTTACGAAACGTCGGAACTGCGATTTTATGCACTGCAGAATGAACGGATGTACTCCAGATAATAACTATTCATCTTATTTTTCCATCCGTGAACGAATACGTATCAGCCTATATATATATATTTGTGTGTGTATGTGTGTGTGTGTGTGTGTGTGTGTGTGTGTGTGTGTGTGTGTGTGTGTGTTGTGTATGTATATAGTTAAATGAGACAATTTCATAAACGAGAATTGATTTGATACACAATGATATGTTAGTCTAAAAGGAAATAACTAAAACTAAGTCCTACTCACTAATACCTACAACAATAACCTTAGGGCAAAACCATTTTAAAACTGAAATTAAACTTAAAACTAAGTATTCACGCTAAAACTACTACTTACTACTGCAATCTACGTACTAAACAGTTACTAGATAACCTTAAGTAAAACGAAAGTAAATAATGAAATCAAATTGTAATAAAGAAAGTTAGGATATAAGATTTAAATTAAACTAATTCTAACTTGGACTAACTGAAACTAAACATAATATTATAAAATTTCGTTAAATGGATGTAGTGTTGTAGACAAGCAATGAGACGATAATTTAAAAGAATATTTAGGAAATTTAATAACTTTATTGTGAAATTACTTATCATAATAGAGCAAATCAGTCTGTACAACTTGAATCAGCTACGGCGTGATGTGTTTATTGTAAAAGTAAAATCTTCTAACCACAAATAAAACTTTTCATTAATGCCCTTATGTTAATTTCAGAAATCATATTCAGGTTTTACAAAAATATGTTATTCCTGTCATTTTTTTTCTGAAGATGATTGCTTTACAATCAAAACGTACACAAGGATTTAAATTAAAGATTTTTGTGTTTGAGAGATTTGATTTATTTAAAATAAAAAAGTATGATTCTTATTCAATTAGGTGCATTAAAGTGTACATTATATATGTTTGTGTGTGTTTAAAATTAATAATTAAACCACATATCATTTCACATACTTAATATTCCCACTGTATGAATCATGTAAGGTAGTCTATTCTATACTTCGATGTCTACATTTCTTTCATATCTTTTACACATAATGTGGAATATTCCCCGAATATGTTTACCCTAATATATATAAATACTCTTTGCGGTATAAACATTTCATCATAATCTGGCATCTCCTTAAAATAATTTGTATGCTACTAAATTAATTTATGATGTACATTTTAATGTGGGGTCACCTTTACACTTATTCTATATCCTGCAGTATATATCCTTCATGTCTTTTACAACCTAATCTGAGATCTCCCCTAAATATTTTCTACCCTAATATATAAATACTCTACACGGTATGAAGTATTACATTATAAGCTGGCACTCTTTCAAACAATTTACACATCTGTATAAGATACTAAATAATTTGTAATTTGTCATCTACGTCTTAATTTGAGCCTCTCTCATATATGTTTTGTACCCTGCTATATATTTAACCTCCTGATATCTCCCACAACACAAGTAATTAATATACAACTGATGATAAATTACTTCTTTTATATATTATATATATATATATATATATATATATATATATATATATATATATATATATATATTATACTTTGCTATATAAATATCCTTCACACCTTTATATCATAATCTGATTCTCCCTCAAGTAGGCTATACTTTATAAATTCCATCTATATATTTAACACTCTAAAACAGACTCTCTCAAATAAATTATATAGTACTAAATCATATTTTTTTTTATATCTCCTACACCCTAATTTAGAATTTCTTTCAAATCTTCTGTACCTGTCGAACTACAAATACACTCTATATTGCACCTGAATCCTCCGTTGGCGACTAAATAGGCTATATTTCCTTTGGTTTTCTATACCCTAATCTGGAATCTCCCTCAAATCTTTCATATACTAATGTATAAGTTATCTTTATATTACATAGAACGGAATTACCCTCACTTATTCTAAGCTTTATTACAAAATTGTCTCGATTGGCCTAAAACTCTGCTCGCCTTCACTATATTTCCCTTAACACCTCCCACACATCAGTATGGAATTACCCTCAACTGTCCTCCACTTGAGCGCAAGCAAAACATGTCAAGAGATTTTAAAACACATCCGTATCATAATAAGAATATTTTTAAAATTATTCGAACAATAGGAGGCTATTTTAAATTTATTTAAATTTACTCTTTCCGATAACAAATAATATGAACCTTCTTGCAACTCTAACATCTCTGAATCTTTTTGCTAAGTAATGCTTCACATTTTAAATGATGCTTTTAGAATTAATTTTGGTATGCATAGCAATATAATAAACCAAGAACCAAGAATGTGTTTTTTTAATAATTTTGATTTACGCCTATCGGATATCTTTACTGCATAACGCAATACTTTTATAGCAATCAAGTAATTATACCAAAATAATAATGATTGAATACCTTTCAAGACCCTTTCATTAAACTTTGTTTGTATACAGAAATTAACTACGTTTTATTGGATATATTAAAAGGCTCATTTTAAAAATTTAAAATACAATTTTTTTCAAAACTTCAGCACAAACACAATATGCGGTGCTATATAGGAGAATTAAAGATAGGGGGTAAACTACGAACAACGTAATGAAAACAGATTGAAGATAACAATATAACACAAAAACAGAATCGTCCTAAATAATTACGTGAAAATCACACGTATAAATAAGCACGAAAGTGGGAAAAGGCAATATATTATAATTCAGAATTTTTACTTAGAGATAATTTCGGAATCGTAAAAAACTATTTTACGTTCTATAGTCTTACATGATACTGACGATACTTAGATTTATATAAAAATCAAAAACATATGAAAGGATTAAAAATAATGCATGCAACTTGGTACTTGCAAACAGAAAATCAGAAGCCGTCACAGAAATAATACTGACTAAATCATTGACATAAGGTTAAGCAACAATGTGAATAAAAATATTGAAATATAAAATAGTTTTATTGCTTACTAATATGAGACTAAGAATCTTAGTAAGATAATCGATGAAATCATTATTATTATTTTCATAAATCATTTTTAATTATTGAAATATGAATTTATATTTCAAAAATAAAAACAAATACTCGAAATAATCAAGTTAATAAGTAAAGGTATTATCTTCGGAGAATTTAACTACGTTTAAACTTCTATTTAATTTTAGATTTATTTATTACATACGTATTTGATGAAAAACGTTTATTGTTTTTCTATTCGTAATTATTTATAATAAATAAATTATTTTTTAAAATTTAATTAGTTAATTTCTCATTATTTATTTAAAACCTTTTACTGATAAAATGCGTAAGTAAAAACAAATTCTGTTGTCTTTAAAAAATTCTATTTAGATCTGTGTAAAAAAATTATTACAAATGAAATGAAACTGTAAATTAACTCAAAATTAACTCAATACCTTAGACCTACACTTACATGAGAAAGTAAGTACATCCACAGCTGGAGTAGACTTGGAACGGAGGAGTGGAGCTGCGTCTTGCTTTAGCAAAATTCAGTCGTCAAGTGTAGGGATTTCTTAGCCAGACGTTAGCATGGGGCGTGACTCAATACACATCAATGCCTTATGGTTGACAAGTATTTTAATTACTATACCAAGAATAACCGAGCTTTGATTGGCTAAAATACTGCGCAGAATCGGTCGAAAAATATGACGTTTCAATATTAAGGTTTCAACAACATCTTTTATAGTCAATGAGTTTATTTTAAACAATAATTTTGTCGAAGAAAAATTTCCATACAGTTTTTATTAAATGTATGAGTTATCAAACTTAACATTTCTGGTCAGTTATATTCCCAATTTGGAAGAGGTAAATGTTTAAAATCATTTCCACAACCAATTCCTAATTTCTTAAGTTAGTTTCCAATTTGAAATCTAAAAGTTATTGAAGTAAATTTAATACCTAATAATATTTTTGAAATATTACTTTTAAAGTCTAGAATAGAAATCAAATAAATTGGAGTGAAAATATTACTTTTAAAAAATTATGTATGGCAACAAGGGCACCCATAACTGGAGGCAAGGGGGCGGTCACTTAGCTTACCCCCAGATATAAAAAAAACAAAATAAATATCAAATGTCCATACATGCACCGGTGTATTTATTCGAGAAAGTTATTTTAAAATTTTGCAAATTCTAGGACATGACTAAGGACTAACATATTTATATACAAAAAGCTGTGCATTTTAATTATTATTATTATTATTATTATTATTATTATTATTATTACAATACTTGAATAATTTTTTTTTTAGTAAAAATTAGGAGTAATTAGATTAATGTGTTATTTTCTTTAGACATTAGGTACCGTGGCCTAGTACTTTATGAGAATTACAAGTTAAACAAGATTAAAACTTGAAGTTTTTGACTTCTCAACTTTTAGTAAGCAATGCCTTCTGGTCCTGCCCCTAACTTACTCTCATATGGGCGCCTATGTATGGCGGTAAACTTGTACTGTAGATGTTACGTCGGGTTTTCAGGAAACTAAGTGGGGAAATAATGAGTGAAAGGGAGAAATAAGAATGGATGTGTGAGATACCAGCTTGTGATTGGTGTGTGAGTAGTGAGCGAAGTCTGTGTGGGACACGGAAAACCAGGCGATCTGGAGTGTGACACTAAGTCCCCCGTTTCACACGAAGACGAGCTAAAGTCGAAGGAGGCTGTCCATGGCGGTCGATGGCCGTTGACCAGTCAAGGGCTTATAGGTTGGATCTCTGTTAGGGGTCACGACCTACTTGGTACCACGAGATCGTTAGGACCCACCATAGCGAATCCGGCTATGTTTTCCTATGAGAGTAGAAGGTGCTATCCGGCTATGAGCAGTAGAAGGTGTTGTGGACCTCTTCTAGGGGTCTCGACCATACTGGTACCTCGGGATCGTGAGAGCCCACCATAGCTAATCCGGATATGGTCTTATGAGCAGAGGAAGGTGTTGTGGATTTCTACTAGGGGTCTAGACCATATTGGTACCTCGGGATCGTGAGACCCACCATAGCCAAACTGACTATCGTCTCACGAGCAGAGATAGGTATCATGTAGGTAGTGTATGTGCTAGCTAGTAGATAGTTCTCTACCAAATTCTTTATGCGGAGTCGATCGAAAGTCAAAATGATCCGGAGAGAGCGACTCCTGTAAGTCGCAAGACACACATATATAGTTCTGTAGATATTAGGCTGGTCTTGATGTTATGACCAACATACAGAGTGTATGCTCCGTTATTTAACAAACTAGGTCCTATTTCAATACATCCTATTTCTATAATAAAAATATTTCAACAAAATTAATTGTTTTAAAAAACCAATTTCTATTCGAAGTATGGAAGTTTTATTACAAAATGTAAAATTTTTCTTTAAACTAAAATCTTTAAAATAATAAGCTTTGAAATTAAGCATTAAACTATTTTCGCGGCATTTATATTGGAGGTGGATGTAAAGTGCAACGATCGCGAACCGCAATATCACGGTCGCATTCATGTAAGTTCATTATGATGTTACAACTATGGCGAGCACACTAAAGTTAGAAAGGGTGAATGTAAACAGAGAGTAATTTTTTGCAGGTAGCTAGTGTCTCCAAAATCAAGCGGAGTTAGCGGACAATGTCGTAGATACGTTACAACACTCTACCCTCCAACCATAGGTAGCAGAAACGTCAAACAATAATATAGTACTGACATCGCAACAAGCGTTACTCAGTTTAAAGTTTCCACAGTTGAACTTTAATTTCGAAGACGAAATAGGCGCTTTTCGGCGCGAAGTAGACCCAAAATTCGCAAACTTCCGCCCTTGCGAATTCCCTTACGGCCTCCTTAATATTCCTACAGTTTTACAAAAACACATATAACCTTCAGAACACAACAAAACCACGGTAAGCAGCTATAAAACGTGCTCTCCCCTGCCCTGGTTTAGCAACTCAGCAGAGCCAATATACCCTTCCAAATTAGAAAAATTACTCACAAACATTCTATAGTATATACTTGTGTCATTCACAATACATTCTCGCCTCTACACACATATCTGGTATAATATAACATAACATAATAACAACAGGTATAACACATCTGATAGCATACTATATATAAGCCTATTTAATTAATTTTCAAAATTATGAATATATTTGAGGAATATAAATCACATACTTTTTTGAAAGTAGATACTTCAAGATACACAAAAGGCCAACGAGAATTTTCTTGAAAGAATTGTTTTTGCTCGTCTTGCTCTCAATCATAGTTTAAAAAGTATACAACTCAAAATACTAATTAGAAAACATGGCGCTGGCATTCTCAGGCCAGGTTTCATAGACAATAAATGTAGTTTAAAACTCGATATTGAAAATATGCTGTTTTCTAAAGATCCAATAAAACAATCTATTTCGTTAGGAAACTTGAAGTGGGTTACATTTTTGTCAAACCAAAAAAAAAGGATTTACTCTAATACATTAAAATACCTTCTTTAATGAGATTTATATTTACATACCCTTCTCATTTATATTTGGTCAAGAATTACAATCTGAGTATGAAACTGAAGCTGGTTAGGTCAATCAAACATCAAATAATTCTATTTAACTTGTAATATAAATATTTATAATATATAGATATACTTAAGCCTTCAACCAAGAATGCTGCAATCATACACTGATAGACGTGATTTAGGCCTTGCACAACATATATCTTTTTTTGTTTTAATATTAAAAGTCCAAAACTTAGGTATATATATATATATATATATATATATATATATATATATATATATATATAATAAATTAAAAATATTTCAAAAACAAGAATACTTTTAATGAATATATTTATTCAAAGCTTTTCGCCGATAAAATAGTACCAGCATCTTCAGGAAAATAATTATCTAATAAAATATTTTTTACAAAATTAAACCATATGTCTATTTTAATTTTGTTTAATTTTACAACATATGGACATATGGTTTAATTTTGTAAAAATATTTTATTATATAATTATTTTCCTGAAGATACTGGTACTATTTTATCGGCGAAAAGCTTTGAATAAATATATTCATTAAAAGTATTCTTGTTTTTGAAATATTTTTAATTTATTAACTATATTACAAGAAAACATATCACCATATTTAATATATATATATATATATATATATATATATATATATAAAGCTATTTTAGCCTAAAGTATATAGACTAAACATTTTAAAAAAAGAATAATTTACGCAAATGCCATGTCAGTCCTTTGGAACGTACACCCTCACATGTAAGCGGTTTTAGTGATATTATCCACGCTGTTCTGAACGTTTTCTATCTGTTTGATTCTATATTATAATCGTATAGAAATCTAAAAATTCGTATTGTTTACTAACTTGTTTATTAAAGTTATGTTATTATTTGTTTATCGATTAGTTATTTTTCATTTTTGTTTTCGACTTTTTATAAAAGTTTTATATAACCTCTAAATTTGTCTAGTAGCTTGTTTAATAAAAGTCGGCAATATTGAATTATTAATTTATAATGTTTGATTTCGACTTCGAATTTAAGTTGCAAACATCAACAACTCCGTTAGTACCAATGTTTGTAAAATTAATTTCAAATTCACAATTCCTTAGTAATAGTTTTGATAAAAATCGACTTATTGGATTAACTATTTGGAATTTTCATTCAGCGTACGAGTATCAGCTCATAATTGTGTCGTTTGCGTCATTAAGAGGTTTTGGGATATTCGGGGGATTTAATAAGAAATATTAGCAAGTTGAACTATTCCTGTATTTAATTTTAACGTTGTAAACCATCACCGGTCAAAGCCCACATCCGAACCGACACATTTATTGTTGCCCTGTTAAGAACTCGGTGATTAGATGCTTAAAACAAAAAGAAACATACAAAATATTATCTGACGTTTTTAGATATTTTTAATCCAATATCTCGCAGTATTGTACATGTAGGCAGCCCATAGTTAGGAGGCCTTTCATTTCCTTGTTTTTAAGTTACAACTTTTAACAATAGTAAATAGTAAATATGGTTTATGAATCTGGAAATACGTCGGTCAGCGTAAGTGGCAATGGCGAGGATACCTCGTATTGTTTCCGCCAGGAGGAAATATAAAATAAAACAATACACTAAATAAAATAATGTACGGCCTTCAAACTTTCATAACTGTTAAACTTTAACAAAAAAACTGTTATGCGGAGCTAAATTGTATTGTTTATATTGCTTGATAGAACAATATCTACAGTTTACAGCCATCAAATTTTACCCGTGTTTAGTATTTATGCAATGTATTATTTGTTCAAGTAATATAATAAAATTGTGATTTCATTGAAAGTATAATTAAAAATTTAAGAAACTGGAACCAAACAAGAAAGAAGTGTTAAGGAAAACAATTGGGTTTATGTGTAACGCTAATTATATTTCACTGTATAACATTATACTAAACTGTATACAATAGGTTTTGTAGATAGGTTCCACAGATTTGGATTACTTAGTTAATTGAAGCTTTTGACTGATTTAAATTAATTGCTTAATTTGATTTCCTCTGCTTGTTCTGGATTGAGTCAACTATGGTGCACTTCCAGGGGCAACTTATACAGTCCGCCTTTGTATTTATTTTGCTCTTCCCCATTATATATTAGTGTATACGTCTGTTATTTGTTAACATTAAAGAGTTTCTACATATCCCGGGCAAAATAACAATGTTTACATCGTATGATGCACACCTGAAATCACCAGCTGACAATAGGTGTCATACATTGACTCACCTTACATCCTGACGATGATTATTACATTTTGTTATTATTAGAAACTCGGAGGGATCTTATCGGTGTTGAGCACTTAGCTACAGCCTTTGTACTCTCTTCACATTCCTACCAGAGATAGCTTAGTGGTTACCTACCTTTTTGCAGAATCAAAGTATCCACCTGATGCTTAATCTTCTGATATCCTCTGAAGTACATACCTGCTAGCCAAACCACCACAGATTGATCGCGAGCACCTCCTCCTGGAAAACAGACCTGGAGTCTTTTTGACGAAGACAGATTCTGTCTTGCGCTCTCGCTCAACTAAAGCCGACTCCCACTCCTTCCTTCATCTTGGACCCATCCGTGAACCAGATTTCAACATTTTTGGGTCTACACTATGCCCATGCCTTTCTTGCAGAAATATGGATTTTGTTATTATTTTTTCCCTTATAAGAGACAGTATCTTATCCTGAGTTTCTATCTAAAGCTCCTTCAGTGAATCACCAAATAGCTGTTTATGTCGTTTGCTACTTGTCTTCCACAGTCTGGTATAACTTAGTAGGTTGCAGTTTTTATTGCCTATATCCTAATTTGAAGATCCAAGGATGGAAACTCAACATACCCTCATGGCTGCCCAAAGTGTGCTCCTCCTCGTAGCTGTTATGCTTCTAAAGAAGAACCCCTGAGCACCTTTCTACTTGTTTCTTTCTGTGCCCTGTCCCACCAGACGATTGAGGCAAATACTAACCTCGGCACAACGATGGCAGAATAAATCCAATTCATCTGACCTTAACCCAAATCCCATCTCATGCCTATCACTCCTCTGCATTGCCAGAGCGTGATTATGGTTTTTTTGCACTTATCCTCCAAGTTTCCAGAGTAACTTCCTAACCAGAATTAGCTTACTCCCAAATATTTAGCGCTCTCAACGTAGCTTATTTTTACATTACCAATTTCCATCATCTTCAGCGATTTAGTTTTATATTGCCTAGTGAAGATGAGTGCCACAGATTTCTCTCCTTGAATGCATAGTGCTTTTTCCCTGCAGCATGCTTCTGTTACCTTGAGTGCCTATTGAAGCAGGTCTCTGCCGACCTCTTCAAATGGGCCCCCAACAAGGATAGCTATGTCGTCCGCATATCATACCACCTTATCACCCATTCCACTGAGCGTCCGTAGTAGACCGTCCACGACAAGTCTCAACAGCAGAGGGGATAATACCCCACCCTGCGGGCAGCCCTCCGAGACCAGCCCACTTATCGTGCACCCCATCCAGGATTGAGTACTTATACAGTTTTCCAAGGAACTCATAATCCAATTTATAAAATTGGCATAAATCCCGTGATCCTTAGCTGCTCTCTTGATGACCAGCCTAGAGGTGTCATTAAACGACCCTTCCACATCAAGAAAAGCCACAATGCACATCCCCTTGTTGTTGATGTGACCCTCAATGAAGTCCACAACCGACAACAGCGCAGTCTCCACTAACCTATCAGTCCGGTAAGCGTGTTGGTCCTGATAAAGCGGATACTGCCTCAGAGCCCTTTCTTCAAATAGTGGTCCACCAACATTTCCTGTGCCTTTAACAAGAATGTCTGATAGGTCTGTAATCTTTTACCTCTGTATAATCTTTCCTCCCCTATTCGGGGATAAAAAAAACTTTCGTTTTGAGCCACGCCCCGGGCATGTAACCCAGGGCAACACAGCTCCTGGGTAATACCGTAAGTGGCCTTATAACTTCCTTCAAGCAATTCCGTAGTAATGGTAGAGTAATATTATCCAATCCAGGCGTTTTAAAAGGTCAAAAGACAGAATCCCCTCTCTCATGTTTTGCGCCGAGATCACCGCCCAGCTATATTCCAGTCCTCCCTTGGCACCATGTGGCGGAGGTTGTGAGCACCATCCTCCATCGATCTAATATCAGGAAAACTGTTCCTCATCAGCAAACGCAGGGATTCCTCCAGGGTGTCGGTAAAACTACCATCAACCTTCTTGACAACTCCCGTCGGTCCATCTGCTAACACCTTAAACAGTCTAGCAGTGGCACTCAGGGTGGTAGTCTCTGAGCACCACTTTTCCCAAGAAGCATGTTTGACCTCCTTCGTGAGTTTTATTAAAGATACTGGCGGTTTTTATATGCTTACCAGGTCTCTACCGTATTGTTCCTCCCTATCCTATTAAAGAGCCTTCTAGTCTCTTTTCGTCTCGCCTCTAACAGTTCCACTTAAGCTTGCCGCGTCCAGTGTTTATCTGCTAGATAGGGCAATTTTCCTCAAACGATGTGGAAATTGCAGTCCTGATGCAGACCTTAGTATTTTCCAGTTCGAATGGTGTACCATAATTACTACGGAAATTTGACATCTGCGTCCTCACCGAGGACTTAAGGGGATAGTGCCACTTTCACTCTGTTATGTTAATTAAGTGGGAGTTTGATTGTTCAGTTAGGTACAATTATCTCTAAAACGATTAAAGATATCCCAATGAAGTTTTTAGGCAATTATTATTATTACTATGGAAACACAATACCCTAAAAATACCCCTTATAAAAGATTTATTTCTATTTTTTTAAGTAATTAAATTTGTCATATATTTTGGCACATGTTCAGAATACATATAATTTTTTCTAGCTTTAAATAAAACAAAATACAATATTTTTTTTAAAGTTATTACTTAGGTAATAATGTTGTTAGTACACACAAACATTTCATATCTCTAGCTAGTATGGTTCGAGTTATTGGTACCTAATCTTTAAAAAACATAGTTTTCGAAAAACGCAAGTTAAAAAACAGAGGTAAGGTTAAAATCTTCCTTACATCAAAATCCTACTGGACATTAGTCCCCCATAGTTTCATCTTCCCTCTTCTCTTGATTCTCAATTTCTTGTTCCCTTTCTGGGTCTCTTTATCAGCTTTTTGTATTCTGATGTTATCAATTTGTTTTAGGGTCTCTACCGTGAAATTCCCAGGCTTTATATCTATTGTATCTAAAACATTTGCTTTAGCGATTGAACCTTCATTTAATGCTATCACAGAATCACTTACTCTGAATTGAAGAGTTTAGACATACAAAATCAGTCTTTTTAACCCTTTGCCAAATACAACTATTGAAGCTCTTGTTATGGTTTTTGGTCTTGCCTTGCAAAAACGCTTAAGAAGCTCAATTTTGGTAAGTTCTCCTGTATACGGGCTTTATAGCTAACATGATAGGCTCAGCTACAGAATTGTTGTGCTCATATATAGTTGTTAGTTCTAAATATTTATTATTGCCACACCAAAAATCCATTCGCTTGGGGCATAACTGAGGCTTTTTGTCAGGCGATAGTGTGTGAAAATATGTAGCCCAGATAACCTGTTTCAAATCGTCAACGTGTGTAAGGCTATTTCTGATGATGGCCCATAATAACTTTGTAGCTGGTCTATTCTAGCTTCTGAAAGCCTACTTTCACCCCCTAAACCTTTGTTGTCACTAAGTTTTTTACCTTTGTGGTCTTTTTTCAGTCTCCTCAGACGCGTCCATATGCGCTTTTGCACCTGTCCGATACATTACAATTTTTTAAAATTTATGCTATCACCATAAAGCTTACTTATTAGTACAGATCCATATCTCTTTTAGAGTCTCCACCCCCTAGAAACTGTTTCCCTAGGTGTATTTAACCCATATCTTAGCCCACGATCGCGCACAAATTAAGTCTCTGATGTCCCTAGAAAAAATGAAAAAAAAAACAGTAAAAACAATTGATTTTTTCATCGAAAAAGTGACACTATCCCCTTAAAACCTTCCCTGTTTGTCCTTCTCGTGTTCCTAAATCACACCACATGGGGGACAACTCCCCTCATCGTAGCAGTAATGATCCGGTGATCTGATATGGAGGGCTTATCTGAACCTCATACACCCACGTTACCACCTGTCAATTAAAGAAGGTGATATGTAGTAACTCCGAGCTTTTCTACAATCAGGTAGGCGAAGAGGTCCTCACCACGCTCATTTGTGCTGCCCCACACCTCATTATGAGCATTGGCATGACAGCCTACCAAGATTCCTATATTCCTCTCCCTGCAGTACCGAACTAACTTACGTAATTCTGCAGGGGGAAATCCTCTATTGTGGGCGCAGTAAGGGGAGACAACGATGAACGCCCTGCTCCGACTTACCTCGGTCTTACCTCAAATTCTAACCACCGTAAGTTTTATGGTTGAGAATTCTTGAATCAGCGTTGCTTCTAGTCCTCTGACTATCACACATACCCTATGCCCGTCATGTTCTCCACTTGCGTAGGTGCGCCCGGCTGCAGCCAGAACCCTTACAATGTTCCTGAACAGCCTCGATCCTTGCACCAACCGGTAATGTGTGTCTCACATTTAAGCACTTGGTTAGCACCACTGAGTCGCTTTTACTGTGATAAGGTAATCTGCAAGATCATTGCTTGAGGGTCAGACATATCCAACAGACCTCTACGGTTTCTCCTGATTCTCCCTCTCGCCCTTCTCTTCCTGGTCCATAGAGGTCTACCTAAATGTGGCCTCTCCAGTCCTCAGGAAGGCCTTCTCATCTCTTACCTTGAGAATCCTTTAACCTCTGACACTTTACGTTTGTATACATTCCTTCTGCGTTGTCCATACAAATATATTACCTTCGTAACTTGTCTAATACTTACTGGCCAAGTTTTAGAAGTGTATAATTGATACAAAGGGAAATGGCCTAAACTTAGCCATGTGTAATTATAAATTATAAGGCTTTGTTAATTTAAAATGACTCAATCATTCTATTATTCTGATATAATAGGTCGATTTCAATGATCGATTTTCTATTTTCACTGGTGATATTTACAGAACAATTAGGCTGTGCTTCAATTATATTACAATTAAAATCTGATATCTATAAAGAACAATAACTAATAAAATTCTCTAAAACGATGACCAAATTCACAATTGGAGCGTTTAGTTTTTTAAAATATAGCAATAAGGCCAGCACAAGGCCACTATAATTATCAATAATTTCGGCGATTTCTGGAGTTTCACAACTTCATAAACCTCCTATTGGAATAATATTTTCTGCATTCCAACTTGAACACTGCTGATTTAATCTGGAGCAAATATAAACCGTTTAAATTTCTGTGTCATGAACTGTATAGTTATTTTTCGATTCCTAATGTGGCCTATCCTAAACTTATACTGGGTGACGAATGTCAGCTCTCTATACCCGGACATCAGGTCCACATTAGGGTCGTCATCTTGCCCACCAGTGCCCGAACCTCCCCTATATCCTTGGTCCTATATAATCCGATCCCCCTTCCTTATTCCACGTCTTATAAGGGTCAGAGAAGGATGGACATCTCTTTAGGTCTACTTAAGGCTCAATATCTTACCCACGCAATGTCAGAACCTCCCCTATATCCTTAGTCCTAGATACCATCCCTCCTTCCTTATTCCTTGTCTCATAAAGGGCAGTGAGGGATGGACACCTCTTTAGGTCTACTTTAGGCTCGTCATTTTGCCTAAGCAATGCCAAAACTTTCCCTATATCCTTAACCCTATATCCCATTAACCCTTCCTTATTCCTCGTAGGGTCAGTGAAGGATACCTCTTTAGGTCTACTTAAGGCTCGCCATCTTACCCTCGCAATGTCAGAACCTCCCCTACATCCTTAATCCTAGATCCCATCCCTCCTTCCTTATTCCTTGTCTTATAAGGGGCAATGAGGGATGGACACCTATTTAGCTCTACCTTATTCTCTCCATCTTGCCTAAGCAATGCCAAAACATTCCTTATATCCTTAATCCTAGATCCCATCCCTCCTTCCTTATTCCTTGTCTTATAAGGGGCAGTGAGGAATGGACACCTATTTAGCTCTACCTTAGGCTCTCCATCTTGCCAAAGCAATGCCAAAACTTTCCTTATATCCTTAACCCTATATCCCATGCACGCTTCCTTATTCCTCGTAGGGCCAGTGAAGGATACCTCTTTAGGACTACGTTAGGCTCGCCATCTTACACTCGCAATGCCAGAACCTCCCTTATATCCTTAGTCCTATATCCCATCCACCCATCCTTATTCCTTGCCTTATAAAGCGGTGTGAATTATAGACACTTCTTTAGGTCTACTTTAGACTCGTCATATTGCCTAAGCAATGCCAAAACGTCCCTTATATCCTGAATCCTAGATCCCATCCATTTTACCCTTTTTCTTCGTCTTATAAGGGTCAGTGAAGGATGGACACCTCTTTAGGTCTACCTTGGGCTCTCTCCTGGCTTCTTCACGCAATGCCAGAAAGTTTATTATATCCTTAATTCTAGATAACCCCATCCACCCTTCGTTATTCTTCGTCTTTTAAGGTTTGTAATAAGGTTTGTATAAGGTTTGTAAGGTTTGTTATAAGGGTTGTAAAATATGGACACCTGTTAAGGTCAGTGACCATGAACACTTAATACCCAGGTAGCACGAAAAATGAGTACTGCGAAATATGCGTAAACAATAGCAATAGACGAAGGTTAGTGGTAACTTCGATATGCGAAAAAAGCATAAAAACCAAACTCCCGATGTCACTCCAGATCATACACCTCTAAACTAGAGTAAAACGTGTTTAAAGCGGAATCGCAAGAAACAGGAGATATTTTACGAATTGTTCAAGTTTCTGCAATATACAAATGACACTTTTTAAAATAATAAGTACTGTAATAATTTTAGTTCCTACAGTGTGATAGGATTACGTACATTTTTATGAGAGAAGCTGTTTATTATAGAAATAATATGGTACAGTATTTACTTCTAATAAATTAAATCACTACACCAGACATTCGGGATATAAAAATAAAGTAGGAATTATATCCAAGCATAAATAAATTAAAACCTATTACTTTTACAAGTTATTCTTGTTCATATTATTCTGAATTTTTTCCAAAAGTCCAACAAAGAAACTTGGTCCCACTTCTTAGTTACCGTATCCGATTGAATACAGTCCTTTACTGAGTATAATAGTACAAGTCGTTTATTGTTAGAAAAAACAGTTTGAAACTACGACGCATATGCACATGAGACATGAGTTACACTTAGAGGGAAAAAGAAGAAAAACAAGGTATATTGAGTCGGACGAAATAGTTAAAAAACAGTACAAAAATGCTTAGGAACTGAAAACATTGTTTAATATCTCTTTCCTAGATTCAAAAAATGGATTAGATCAGACCGAAGAAATCAGAGGGTAAAATCAAATAGAATGGTGAAGTTGCAATATAGATTAGGATTACAAATTTCTGTAAAACTAAAATAAAACTTAAAAAAATGAAAAATATGAAAAAACAAAACAAATGACAAGGATATAAGCTGACTTTAAACCCGCCAAAGTGATATCTCTTTAATTTTGCTAGTCCTGGGATGGAAATCAGGTTTATTAGTTAAAGTTTCCAGCCCTGAGAAACTAAACGACATCTATGTTTAGCTCAGAGGTAAACTCGTTTCTGTAGCTCAATGATTTTAAAAGACCCACGTACGGCTAAAAGTAATACGCATTGCTCTGACGTCATAGCTTAACCTCCCATCTGTCAAAACTTGATCCATACGAATCTTTCGCAAGATTGCTGGTGTATGCATATTTAGTTGTACCCATTTTTCATTAGCCATGACAGGTTAATGCTACCGTTTCTATCCTATCTAAAGATATGTTGGTCTATTCCTTCCTAAAACAAATGCTTTCCTATCCTTTGTAGACCACAATAGTCATAGACTTACTGCACATTTGCATTAGTATTACAAAAATAAATCAAAACTGATGCATAAAACATTTGTTGATGTTTTCATACAATTTCATATTTGCAATATCCGTTACAGGATATGAATTATTTAGTACCTTTAAAAATATCTCATAACGTCACTAATACCGTCACTGGAAAAATAACATCCAATTGGTTTTGACATTGGTTTTCTGAATTAAAATAATGGGTGCTAAATAGATATATCCTGTAATAGGTATATCCTATGAAGACCATTACTTATCGTAAATAATTTTTAGACATGCCACTAATATGAAACCAGAGCTATTACGTTTTGAAAATTAGTTTACCTTTTGTTTACAAATGGATTAATTTTATTAGTTTATATATATAAATTAATTTAGAGACTCTAGTACCTTTGAGTGCGCCTAAATCTAACGTGAGTGCGCCAGCTCCATCTAACTACATGTACATATTGTTTATATATATATATATATATATATATATATATATATATCGAATTATCAATCGTTATATATTTTATATATTTTAAAACCATATTTTAAAGCTTCCAGTGGATGACACTTGCTGTTATTACAGTTTCGTCAAATATTATTTCATTAATTAAATTTAATTATTTGATTTTAATAACTAATTTTCTTTTCTAGTTTCCCACTTAATATTGTGATTTTGCCATGTGTACATACATATTTTTATTAATTGATATTATATAATAAAAAGTAACTGAAATAAAATTTTCGCCTAAATTAATGACAGTAAAAAACACATATGAATTTGTTAATATGGTTAAGGATTTGTGTATTTCGTCTAATGAATACCTTTCAAGTGTATCCATAGATAAAACAGTTGACTTGATACAAATACAAATTTGGTTAGAAAATTTAGGATGAAGTAGATGAATATATTTCACTTATTAATTTATATATGGTTCAACATAGTTTCCAATTTAACGCTAAATTTTATATCCAGAAGAAAAGTACCGCTATGGGTAACCCTCTATCAAGTTAACTAGCCAATGTTTTTATGAATTATTCCGCAATGAATGCTAAACAGACCTTGAAATATTTCCCTAGAGTGTGGTTCAGATATGTTGATGGCGTGTTTGCAGTGTTTGACAATGAACAAAGCCGGGACAAGTTTTGTAAAGCAATAAATGGAATTTTTCCAAGTATAAAATTCACGGTTGAAATAGAAAAAGATGCATGTTTACCATTTTTAGAAGTTCTAGTATCAAGAATAAACAATACTTTAAGTTTTAACGTTTATAAAATACCAATAAACACGAGCAGAATTATCCCAGTGATTTATTTCACAGAATATCTGACAAAAAAGCAGCGTTCAATTCTATGGTGCATCATTTAACTAATTTGCTTTTATCAGAAGAAAACTATAAAAGTGAGCTTAATTACATTTATATTGTAGCAAGGTTCAATGGATACAGTGAAATGTTTAAAGATGAAATCCACAAGAAGATGAAAAAAGGCAAAAGAAGTCTGAGAAGAACGTTAATAAGAAATATAAAGCAAAAATGCGTAAAAATAACACACCAACCACCACTGTCTAATAAAATAAGAAAATCTCTGGGAAAAAATAGTAAGTTGAAAGTGACAATTACCACTGTAAATAACCTAAAGAAGTTGTTAGGGAAACATAAAGACGTCATACCTAACGAAGAAAAGTCAGGAATCTACTGCCTGAAGTGTAGCAAGTGTCCTCTGAAGTATATAGGCCAAACAAAAAGAAATATAAAACTAGGGTTAAAGAACTTTTTTCCCATTTTAATGCAACAAACCAGAAAAATCTGCGATGGCGAAACATTGTTTAGAGGGAAAGCACGAATTTAAAGTAGATGATATATAACCCTGTTAAAAAAACGTTGTTAGTGTAGTGAATTGAATTGCTTGGGAAACTTTGTATAATAATAGGAATAAAAATAATATTGTAAATAATGAGTCAAGCCCTATTCCAAATTCTATATTAATGTTATTAGTGTGACACAAGAAAATTTTATTGCATTTTTTTGGTTAAAATCTTGAAGTTATATTAATACTGAAATATTAATTATCAATTTTGTTTATATGTAATTATGTGCATGGTAAAGAATTTTATTGTAATTAATGAGTTGGGTATAAAATTTCTATTTGATGTATCTTGTTCGAAGTAATGTTAATAACGGTTTCTAGACAGGTGGGCGTGGCAACACCCACAGTATAAGTATAGAAGTGTAACCTTACTTTCACCTTAGTTATAAGTTAGAGTTTGTAGTAGCAACACTCAATGATGATGATGATGACCTTGTAATTGAAACGCGTATGAGAAAATAATTGATTAATTTGCGAGTTTTGTATATGTTTTTTATTTGAGTAATAAGATGTTATGTATTAAATTTTTCCCTTTTTTTAGACCATTTCAAGAATGACATAGTAGCCCATATGTCACCGGACAAGGGGTACTTTCTCACATGTATGTTATAAATAGAGTTTATTTAGGGGGATAGAAAAAAACTTTTTAAGTTGTAGTTATCATTTAAGTATATATTTAACGTTCTAATAAAAGTCAATACAACCACCTGGACCGTCCATTACTACTTTTTCTGTATAAGTCACACGGGGAAACCCAAAAAGCATTTACCACAGCCACAACAATAGTCACTAGAAATCCTCTTTCTGCTGATGTCATAGCACCGATTTATTAAAACCTTTGCGAGTAATGGCACAGTTCTGTCTTTGTACCGATACTAGTACAGTTTCATCCATGCTATAAATATTTGTAGGCCAAACTTGATGCGTTTCATCACCGGTTATCAAAGAATTCCGCCACATTTGCTTTGTTACAGCTTGTTGCGCGTGCAAACCTTGTAACTTGTGTTTTCACTGAATGACGTTTTAGAAATCCAGTAAATCAATCTGGTTCTGCCATATGCGTGTCACACCACTTTGATGGTAGTTTTTAATTAATGCTCTTCTGTAGGTATAAACTAAATGTCGTACTTCGTTTGGCGATAAATAAATATCAGACTCTGGTTTAGGAATACTTTCACCAACGCTTCCTCACTGTATTAAAGGCCCTATCGCCTTGCGCATGACCGCAACTAATACTGCAGGCCCCTGTTTGTATTTGGCACGGAATAAGTTTCTTAAGATATCTTTATAGAGCTTTGTAGTGTACATTAAACTCCATAGCTCCTTCTCGAATGAACGACAGTTTCATGGGTTTTGAGAGGCCCTCATCATATCCTGAACGTTTAGCGTAATTCTGTTTGTCTTCCCTTAATATGCCTTACCGTCTAAAAAAAAACGCAAAGAGATAATTTGCAATTCAACATACTCAATCATTGTAATACACCCCCGAAGTACTCAACTGAATCTTTGACAAAGTTCCCCTCGTGACGAGTTAAGGCTATGTTTATATCTTTAAAAATTATAAATTAGCTGGACTTAAACAAAATAAAGTTATTCTACAGTTAATAAACTACACGTTGGGATATTACAGTACACACGTACCTTAATCTTATGGGCGAACCGTGAAAAAACAGAACAAAACTGTGAAACATTCTACTTTGTTTGCTCAAATACAGACACAAGCACTTTACTATCGACACAGACACAAGATGAAACTCATACTGTCTACATGCGTTCATGCAACTTGCAGATACTTGGGTTGGTAGTAAAATTTCCCTCCGCAAACTAAACCTCCTACAATCGAACTTGTGAAAAAGTATCTCGCTCTCCCCTATACGTTTTTTTTTTATATGGACATAAGCATACAATTTAGCACCAGTATAATTTCCGTCAGATTAATAGTTTCAGTATAAAATCTATCAGGTTACGCAGAATCACCTCAAAGAGAATTAAATGATACAACATTATTTCATGCAACAGCAGATTTTATGTTATAGGTTATGTTACAGCAAAGCTGCTTTATTACGCAGACTATGTTACATTATTTATTGAACATTGTGAGGAAAAAGGTTATTATTAAATATTCTTGATCGATTTCGAAATATATAGGCCTATTAATTTATTTAAATTTTGATAGATCTCAAAACGAATAATTCAATTCAACATTAATAATAAACTATGTATTTTTAATCCAATTTTTGAAATGAAAACATTTTTAGGCTCTTCTGGTACATTTTAAGAACTAATTTCAATTGAATTTATTAAAAAAATTTGTATTCAGTAAATGTTTTTCGTTACAAACAATATTTTATTATTAGCTGCAGCTAATATTCGTCTTTATTACATACATTCCTCCAAAAAAATATAAAAATTTGAATGAAAAATGTATAAATTCATACATTGTCGTAGTAAATTATGCGAATCTATTAGCTCTATTTGTTATATGCAGTTTCAATTTTGGTGTTGAATGAAAAAATCTGTTATTGTTTTTCATAAAAAATACTTAGATAATTTTTCATTACTCAAAATCTAACGTTATCTCAATTTTAAATAACTGTATATGAGGTTATTAAAATTTTGTATTCTTCTTTCGTATTCCCCCGAATGGCAGAACCAAGTATTTTCCCACCTTTTGTTAATTTTTTTTCCAATTTATCTATCCGTATGTAAAAAGATATCATTCAATCCATACATCTGAACACGTCTTTAGCGTTTCTCAATAAATTTAATAAATACAAAAACAATAGACAGCGTAAATATAATTAACTAAATTCGTACCACCTAAAAGTCAATGAATAGCGTGTTAACATTAGCCAAACTTAATTTAGTATTTTATTAACAATAATAAATGAAATTATAGCAGTCGATCTTGAAAGATATGACAGTAAAAGGTCTTGATTGAATGTTATTTATTGAAGTGCATTCGAATATATAAAATTTTAGTTTTTTCATCTGGCGTGTACATAAATGGATCACGTTTTCCTGCTTTAGACCGTAGAACGACCTATCGTTTTTTTTTTTTTTTTTTTTTTTTGGACGTAATTGTACAGAACTGGCTTTGAAGTGTGTTGGAAAATAATTTAAATTTCTTGAGTGTTGCTTAGTAATGATAAATCGGAATGATTTCAACAAAATGTTTCATGATAAGGTAGAAAATCATATGTTATGCTATTATTGTCACTTAAAAATTCATGTTAAAAAAGCTATGTCGCTGGGAAGCTGTTTTGCTAAAATCTCAGCGCCCTTTTATAAGTTAATATTTTTCTGTTTTAATTAATTTGTTTGGGGGGGTCATACGCCCCCAGTGGTCCCTTGGCTACTCCCTAGAGAATCAACAATTTTCCTAAGTTTCATGGCGATCGGATCAGTGTTTTAGTATTGTATGAGGCTCATACATATATACAAACATTTATATATATATATATATATATATATATATATATATATATATAGAGAGAGAGAGAGAGAGAGAGAGAGAGAGAAAGAGAGAGAGAGAAGGGAGAGAGAGGGAGAGGGAGAAATAGAGAGAGAGAGAGAGGGCCAAAAAAACGGGGCGAAAAAGAGAAGGTGAGAGAGAGAAATGGAGGCGCCTTTGTAGTTAGGAAAAGATAGGTTTACACTCAGATAGACAAACGGGTAAACAAAAAGGTAGAGATGGAGAGAAATAAAGAATGGAATCGTAGCAATGCCACAAGAGACTATTGGCAGGTGGCAGCAGTCGGCACACATCACGTCTGTTTATAAAACAATATTATTGGCAGCATTTTTTTAGGGGCATTGGTTGTCGAAGTATAATAGACGTTACGTTCACTGCTAACGGGAGTGTGTTTTTAATACTTCGAGACTGCGAACGATCAATCGAAGGTTAGGCACGTACACGTAGTTGCCAGAGAGATTTATGCGAAAAGCTTAAAGTAGTAGAAATCGATTGAGTAGCTAGGTACATGTTCACCCTAATCGTGTTAGCAGATATTTTTAGCTCGATAATAGATGAATTATTTTTGTATAAACCTCTCACCTCCCACACTGTCTACAGTTCCGGGTGATATATTAAATAGGTGAATTATTTCGACCTCCTAGGTTTGTAAATGTGTTAGCTATTGACATGAGTAATATTTAATAAATAAATATGTATAACAAGGAAAATACCGTCTATAAATGAAATATATAGGGACTATGTACGTATGTATGTGTGTGTGTGTGTGTGTGTGTGTGTGTGTGTGTGTGTGTGTGTGTGTGTGTGTGTGTGTGTGTGTGTGTGTGTGTGTGTGTGTGTGTTGTAACGAGCTTAAACAGAAAATTTAAGTCACAATAAAAATTTTATACTGAAACATTTTATGAAACATATTCTAAACATTTACACGGTGTTGTGATATATACACACCTTTCTTTACCATGAAAGTTGTTATGATTCTTCTACAATATCTTTACTCTGTGGTGTGATATTTAGACAGCTTTCTTCACCTTGGGGAGAAGAGGTTATAAGGTAGCGACCCTGCCTCTACGAGGAAATACTTGTCTCCTAATGCTAATCCCATGATTCTTCTACAATTTCCTTACACGGTGTTGTAATAATTAGACACCTTTCTTCACCTTGGAGAGAACGGGTTATTAAGTAGCGACCCAGCCTCTACGAAGAAATAGTTGCCTCTTAATCCTAATCCCATAATTCTTTTACAATTTCCTTACAAGGTGTTGTAATAATTAGACACCTTTCTTCACCTTGGAGAGAACGGGTTATTAAGTAGCGACCCAGCCTCTACTAAGAAATAGTTGCCTCTTAATCGTAATCCCATGAATCTTCTACAATTTCTCTACAATGTGTTGTAATAATTAGACACCTTTCTTCACCTTGGAGAGAACGGGTTATTAAGTAACGACCCAGCCTCTACTAAGAAATAGTTGCCTCTTAATCCTAATCCCATGATTCTTCTACAATTACGTTACATGGTGTTGTGTAACCAAGACACCTTTCTTCACCTTGGAGAGAACGGGTTATTAAGTAACGACCCAGCCTCTACTAAGAAATAGTTGCCTCTTAATCCTAATCCCATGATTCTTCTACAATTACGTTACATGGTGTTGTGTAACCAAGACACCTTTCTTCACCTTGGAGAGAACGGGTAATTAAGTAACGACCCAGCCTCTACTAAGAAATAGTTGCCTCTTAATCCTAATCCCATGATTCTTCTACAATTACGTTACATGGTGTTGTGTAACCAAGACACCTTTCTTCACCTTGGAGAGAACGGGTAATTCCATAAGTTTATGTAAGTCAAGGAATTATTCTTAGGGGAAATGTTTGGGAACTTTTCATAACTCAAGAACAAAAAGGTTTTTTAAATTAAGTCATTGAACAAAAATAAATCTGAACAGGCGTTGAATAAATCTGAAATTAAAGTACTTCCTCAGGGATTGATTTTAAATTGTTTAATTTTTTTTGTCATAGTTCCAAAATATTTAAAATTGCCTTGAAATATAAAATTTTTTCGTAAAAATAGGGGATATTAAAAAAAAATTAATGTCAATTCCTACTTAGATTAACAAAGAAATCTTTTATTTTAGTTTATTTTTAATAGTAATTACAATTAATATAAATAAATAAAACTTTACCTAAGCATAAAACAGCTGTTCCACTATATAACATATAACAAAAATATTTTGTTTTTTTAATTTTAAGCTAAATAAGATGTAGTAGCTATATTGCATACCTTGCCCCTTTTTAATCGACTCTGTATTCGATGCCTATAATTTGTTTTCTGTTTGTTCTACAATAATTTTCGAAGTATTTAACCGATCAAAGTGATTTTGCTTAGAAATGAAAGAGGAAATCTACTCGGGGTTCCATTATAGTTAAATCCAAATCCATCTGATTTGGGGTCTATCATACGCTATTGTAAGTTTTAAAAACATTTTGAAAGATTTTTTTTAAAATAAGGATTATGAATTATAAGATAATTATTAAGCAAAATAAACAAACACAGCATTTATTTTATGTAGTATTCTACCACGTATAAAAGTAATATAGAATAAAATAAGTATAAAGCGAATAGGTTTTTTAATTTTATTATTTTTTTTTGATAAACCTACTTAGAACGAACATTATCAGATTCTAATGAACGAATTTGCCACATTAAAGCGGATTTTTCGATGGACTACCCATATTGATATAATTTAATATAACTCAAATGAGACAAGCCAAAACAAATACACTGAAAGTCTGATTTAGTTTCTTCCCATAGTCAAGATATTCAATAATCCGCAGGGAAAAACTTCATTACTACATTAAATATCGTGAGATAAATTCATTAAATATAACTTTACTATCAATTATCACTTTATTGTTTTTATTAATATGTTATGTGTACACAATATTTTTTTAAATAATTATTAAAGACAGTACTATTGTAAATTTGCCTGAAGTATTACATTACATAACTATTACCACGTTTTTAAACGGATATGAAAAATAATAATTGCAAGATAAGATATAATATGTACGATTTTATGAACATTCGCCAAGGGGATTTCAAACATCAATTACTCAATGTATTGTTTGAAAACTGATATGATTATCGTATTCTTTAAAGACGTGCGAGTTATTTAAACCACAACTAAGGAATATGATTAGAGGGATATACACATCGGAAATTTGTATGGATAAATTGTGGCAATTTTGCTAACATGGTTAAGTGCATGAAACGAAGTTCAATTTGAATGTAAATAAAAATAAAGATAATACTTCTAAAAATGAGAAATAAAAATTTTAAAAAAACAAAGCCGACTTAAAAAAACATTATTATATAATTTTTAGAAACTAAAAAGTAAAAAATAATTCTCCAATATCAAAAACATTAATCATAAGTTTATTAGCCACAAAATTTTGAAGTCGGAGCCGCAATCGTGCCTTCGGTTTGGTAATCCATCAAATCTGTTCCAAATACTTGCTAAACTATCAACTTTTGAATTGCTTGATTTCTCATGAATAGTTATAGCAAACCATAGAGTCTCTCAATAAAATAAAATATCATGTGTTCGATATTATGAGAGTATGCGGGCTATAATTGATTTTTGTTTTCACTATCATATTTTTCCGATAAAAAATATTAGAGTTTTTTTTTGGTTTCGCAGGTGTTGAAATTTTCTTTGAAAACCAATGTTTTCTTACTTCGGTTGGTTTCCCGTTAAAGGCTTAGAGAGCAATAAACGTGATAACATATAGGTAATAATGTTAAGAATACAATCGTCAAATATAATTACCAGCTAATAAAACCGCAGCATGTGGGCAATAAATTCGTAGGCACCAGGAAAGGAAACTCAGCTCAGAGTTAGTTTGAACGTCTCTAAAGTCAGTTGGGGATTTTATAAAGATAAGATTATAATATATATATATATATATATATATATATATATATATATATATATATATATATATATATATTTAACAAGTCATTTGATCAGTTTAAAAAATATATTATTTTAAAAATATAACAAAATTTAAATTTTTATTTAAAATTATTATGTTTTAGAATGATATGTTAGATAGCTTAGAGTGGAATAATTAACCTACACAGTCACAAGAAGCCCGGTTAGAGAAGATGGCCTCTTGATTTTTGCAACAATTGAGTTTCTGTAACACTATCTGTAAGTTTTGTTTATTGAGCAATTTGAAATAGAAAATTTGAAAGGGGCAATAGTAAATACTACTCATCAGCCACTTATTTAATAAAATTATAACTAACCATGCCCATGGGTTCTCATATGAAAGTCGGTAGGGAGAGGGCTGGTCGTAAAGGAAATATGATAATAAACATTTGGCAGATAAAAATTCAAGTTTAGACTTTGTCCAATCTATTACTACTTTTAAAGTACTAGGCCATGGTACTAAATGTATAAAGAAAATAACACAATTATCTAATTACTCGTACTTCTTATTATTAAAGAACAACTTGTAAATATTCAAAGATAACACACATTTTTTCTATATAAATATTTTAGTTCTGTCATCTCCTAAGATTCACTAATTGTTAAAATAGCTTTCTCGAAAAATTCACTAGTTTACGCCTGGATATTTATTTTGCTTTTTAAATCTGGGCTTAAAGTAGGGGGCTGAGGCTCCTCTTGCCTCCGGGTATCATCACCTCCCCCATATTTAAAAGTAGACTATCACTAAATAGTTATGTATTGTATCAAGATTTTATTTTAATACTAATACTATGTTTAATTTGAAATAAAATCATTATGTTTTTCCTTTCCTCGATTAAAAAATATACATTTTTTTCTTTATTTTTTAAATTTTAATTGCTATATCTTATATAAGTATATATTATATTAAAAAAATAATATACCTCTTTTTTCCATTATTTGTAAAGGTAAATATAGGAGAATTCACTCAAAACCTCCCTGCACACTATTTTATTATTACATACAAACTAGCTTCGACGGCGATTTCGCCTTCACCAGTGATTAGCTACTACCAAATTGAGTAGTAACCAAACACTGATGAAGACGATATCATAGTCGAAACTATTCTGTATGTAATAGTAAACTAGTGTGTTGTTCGATTTTGAGTCAGTTTTCTAATATTTGCCGTGGTGAATTGTTCTCACTAGGTAATCTCTAATTAACGTAATCCACTATTTTATTGCAATAGTTGAGTATAGTATCGCTATTAAAAGCTACAATAGGTAGCAATAAAATGACCGAATTATCGAAACTATTGCTTTGAGGATCAAATAGGTGTTGTCTTTTTATGAAAGTTAATTATTAATTCATCCTCGAAGAGGTGATTAACTCATTCTTCTTTAAGTATTTTTTGACATCTAACTTAGTATTGTTGGTGATGGGAATAGGGAAATGTTGAGCTAGTCGGCCCTTTGACGAACTATATATACGTCATTATATTGCACAATAATTTCGTTGTAAATAACATTTAGCATCTGTAGTTCTCATTGAAAGATTGAAACCTCAATATATTGAGTCAATCAAAAACAGTTTGATTATATTGTCCAATCTAGAAAGTATTGCTTCGTCTGTTGGCAATATTGTACAACCCTGATCCATTTGTGTATAAATGCTGGAGTAAACATATAGGCCTAGCTACAAAAAAAAGATTTTAAAAAAAGTTCATTTTAGAATGTATCGAAGCTTACCTGCTCTTTGTGATATCAGAAGAAGGGTTTCAAAACTGAATGTTAAAAAAACACTACAGAGACTACAATCCTGTTGCTATTAAGTCGTACTTGGTTATACAATTTAAATCGTTGCACGCTTTAAAATCACTTACTTCAATAGTTTTTAGTTAACTTATAATGTTTTCATGAGTGTACTGATTTTTTTCTATAAACCATAATTTATTGGCAATAATATTGCTTCGTGTGGGTCAGTCAAGTACGGTGCGGTCAAATTGCGCAAGGTCGTTCTCAGAATCCAAGTGTTGGTCTAATTGGGGAGGTGGTTAGGTCGAGGTATAGAAATGCGCAGCCAACAAATCTTATCGTATGGAAAAACTGTAAAGTAAAAGTAAAAATGTGAAGCAAAAGTTACACTTAAAATGTGAAGCAAATAACTTACAATGAGCGTAAAAATATAAAAAAGCGATCAATGAAAATTCAAATTCAATTTTAATATGCCTTAAATATAAATAGACCTATATTATAAATTTTCATATTGGCAAAGCCGACCAAAGGATCACATACCAGAAAGAAATCAACCGCAGGGCCTATAAAATATTTTCGAATCTCGAGCAGATTTTGTGCTTACTAAGATAAGCAGGTGTTCATAAGTCGTCTGCATCTCTGTGGACAAAGCCTGGGAGACGCTTTGGTTAAGGCAGTGTATGTATAACGCTCGCAAGGTCTGGTCACTTCTGTGAATAAGAGTTATACCAGATCTGCCTTTGTAATTAGTTTAATTCTAACTATGTTAAAAAAGTTGTATTTTTAGTCAAAAAAAATTGAGTTTTTTTAAAACTAATGTGCCGTAAGAAACGACGTAACTGACACAACCGGCAGGACAAAATCGGAAAGTTAATGCAAAATCAAGCAACTTTAATGCAAATAACTTTTTCGGTTCCAATCGTTCAGTGCGTGAACAAAACGAATAAGTGAATATTATTCCGCGGAGTTTACCCGTCTCAAATCCAATTACTTGGAACTCGCGTTACACACAGTGAGCATAAAATTTTGCATTTTGTGAGTAAATTATATTGTTAAGAAAGATAATTAACTTTATCATAATAATTATTGTAACTATTTCAAAGAAAAATTAATTTAAGTTATCTCAAAGAAGTTTGATAATCTCGTGATTATATTAAATCACACAATATAGTTGAATTTACAGCAATTATAAATAATAATTACTAAAACATATAAATAGATTACTAATTAAATATGAAAGAAAAATTACTCCACCAACTTTAAAGAAAGAATTCTTAGATATGATCGTAGAATTTTCTGGAGAGCCTATGGTGCTTAATATATTTGGTACAATTTGTGATAAAATTGTAACTAATTTCTTTGTTGCTAATAATCTGAATGACTTTCAAAATGAATATTTGATGTCCTCAATTTCAGCAAATCTAAAGAGACAAGCTTTAGTGTTAGTTGTAAGTTCAAACAGTTATAACTGGTTAGATGTTAGGAAAACTTTTTTAACTAGTTTCCTAGATAAAAGAGATGGTTTTACACTAAATCTTGAAAGGGCAGAGGTAAAACAAGAAATAAGTGAATCTCGTTTTACATTTTATGAAAAGATACAAAAAGTATTACATTTACAAAAAGCATATTTTATTAGTAAAGAACCAGTTAAAGCTGTTGATACAATGTGTGATTATGTTCAAAAATTAGCATTAAGAGTTTTGTTAAGAGGTCTTCAAGAACCACTAGGGTCTTTAATGAGAACTGAAAACCCCCAAAACTCTCGCAGAAGCCTTAAATATGATAACTAACGATTTTCAGTTTAAAAATAATAAAATGTCTACACAACCGAACAAACAAGCAATTTTTCAGAAAGGGCAAAGTAATACTGTAAGAAAACCAATACACCCAGAGACTAATTGCCACCAAATACCTAAACAAACTTACCAACAGCCAAATCCTTTCTATAAAACACCCTTTGCTAACCATGATCAACCTCAAAGAGGACATTTAATGAATAATAGTAAACCTCATTACCCTCAAAATAGGCGTTATCAACCCACCCATATGAGCATATCCATTAGACAGACAGACAAGTTTTTTTATATAAAATACTAAACTTTATCAAATGTCAGGGCAAGGAGCAGAAGATGGCGAATATTTAATGTATTAATTTAACGAACAAGAAACATTCGCTTCTGACGACAATTCTAAAAAGGACGAGTATTTCTCTGAACATCAAAACTTACCTGAAGACTGTGATGAAAATGACGAGACCCTTTAAACCGATCAAAATAAATTTTTAGAGTGTACAAACCTCGGAACCAATTTTCCATAATGAATTTGCGGAGTGAAAATAATGAATTACCTTTCATATACGACGCAAATACTAAATTAAAATTATTAATTGATACAGGTAGTACTCGATCGTATATACGAAAATCAATAGGTTGGAATAATTTTAGAATATGTGTAAGAAAAGTAACCACTGCACACAGCATTTCAAAATAGAACGATTTTTGCTGCAAAACACCCCTGTTTATTAAAAATTGATTTAAATTTTACTTATTTGATTTTCATCAGAGTTTCGAACTATTACTGGGTCTGTATAATATAAACTATTTAGGAATAAAATTAGATTTTGTGAACAATAAACTACTACTTTGTTGTAAAGAAATCCCTATTCAGTGTGACAAAACGAACAGCACGTCAGTAAAACAAGAACAGTTGAATTATATTATACAAGCCCACACTAGCCAAATAGTTAAGGTTAAAGTACAAAATATTAATAATGGAGAAGGACTCCTATCATACAAGCGCTTAAATAGGTTAGAAATTTCACAGTGCATAGTTTCATTACATAAGGGTGAACCCTATTGCCCTATTGTAATCAATACAGAAGAAAATGTAAAAATAACGATAAATGAACCACTAGAATTAAAATCTTTAAAATATTAGAATGTTCCTGGGCCAAATGCGATTCAAACAAACGCTAATTTTAATATGTTAGGTTATAAAAAATCAAGAGGTAAAAAATTAGACTTATCAAAATTCAGAGTAGAACACATGAATTTAGAAGAACAAACCGCCATAACAAATTTAATAGACGAATATGCAGATATATTTCATATTGATGGAAATGACTTGACTTTCACCAATCAAATAAAACATGTTATTAGGACAACAGACAAAATTCCCGTACATTCTAGAAAACATAGATATCCAGAAATTTACAAACATGAAATTAATAAACAAACAGAAGACATGCTTAAGCAGGGAATCATTCAGCCTTCTCGTTCTCCATGGAACTCTCCGGTCTGGGTTGTACCAAAAAAAAAAAAAAAAACAGGACGCTTCTGGTAAAAGGAAATTTCGATTAGTGATAGATTTTAGAGGCTTTATAAAAAAAACAATTGGTGATAAATTTCCCTTGCTAAACATAACTAACATTTTAGACAAATTAGGATCTCAGTATCTCAGTATTTCACAACTTTAGACCTAGCCTCAGGATTTCAAGTAGAGATGGACCCAAGTAACGTAGAAAACACAGCATTTTACACAGAAACGGGACATTACGAATTTTTAAGAATATAGCCTAAAAAATAGCCCCCCTACTTTTCAAAGGCTTATGCATAATTTTGAGAGGAATTAAAAATGAAATGTGTTTAGTTTATTTGGACGACATTATAATTTATTCAACTAGCCTTCAAGAACATACAGAAAGACTTAGGGAAGTGTTTGACAGATTACGCAAAGCCAACTTTAAAGTACGGCTTGACAAAACAGAATTTCTTAGAAAAGAAGTAGCTATTTAGGTCATTTAGTAACGGCAGAAGGAGTCAAACCAAATCCAAATAAAGTAGAAGCAATAAAAAAACTATCCTATTCCAAAAACAAGTAAAGAAATTAAAGGATTTTCAGGTCTAGTAGGTTATTATAGGAAATGTATATAGAATATTGCTGATATAACTAAACCTTTTGCCAGATGTTTAAAAAAAGGTGCCAAATTTAACATTGATGACCAAAATTATATAAGTTGTTTTGAAACTTGTAAACAAATATTACCAAATAAACCTTTGCTGCAATACCCAGATTTTGAAAAAGAATTTAATTTGACTAGTGATCTTATTAATTTTGCAAATTGAAGCAGTTCTTAGCCAAACACAAAAGGGTGCAGATTTACCTATAGCTTATACCAGCCGAACTTTAAATGATAGTGAAACCAATTATTCAGCAATTGAAAAAGAGCTACTCACTATAGTATGGGCAACAAAATGTTTCAAACCTTATCCATTAGCAAGAAAATTTAAAATCTTTTCTTACCACAAACCTTTACAATGGCTGTTTTCTATTAAAGAACCAAATTAGCATTTCTTCGTTGGAGGCTTAAGTTAGATGAATATGACTACGAGATATTGTACAAAAAGAGAAAATTAAATCAGAACGCCGACGCACTTTCGAGAACACAACTAAATGTTAATGATAATGGCAACAGTCAAGAAAAATCAGCATATATAATTAATGAAGATATTTACCAAACTTCTAAGGAATCTGTAAACTTATACTTTCCAACACTAGACGAAGACTCACAATCGATGATTGCCAATGTTGATAGAAATGATAATAATGTTTTGGACCCGGAAATTGCCGAAGACACAGCTCAAACAGTACATTCGAATTACGAAGGAAATACAGTAATTGGTATAACAATTTTAGATGAACCAGTAAATTTTGGAAAAAACCAGGTTATATTTTCCCTCGTAAAATATGAACCTAGAGATGTTAAAATAAAAAACATATTTAACAACAGTAAGACGAGATTTATAGTAGAAATATCTGAAAATAACTTTAACATTGATAACATAAATTTTATAGAAGAATATTTAGTACCAGGTGTAAAATATAACCTTTACTTTGAAAATGATTTCTACAAGAGATTTGCAATTTGTTTAGCTATATATTTCAAAAGTTCTCAGTTATGATTACTTATATGTACTACAAAATTAATAGATGTACCTGAAGAAGAGGAAATTCAAGAAATAATATAAACTTATCATGGGGGGAAAACCGACCATCGTGGGATTCAGGAAACATATGCACAAATAAAGAGAAATATTATTTGCCAAATATAAAAACTTATATTCAAAATTTTGTTATCAACTTTGATATTTGTTTAAAATCTAAATACGAAAGGACCCCTCTAAGGTTAGAAATGAATTTAACACCGACGGCTTCGAGACCACTTCAAATAATTCATATAGATTGTATTACTTCTGAAAAGCAAACATTTATGTGTACTGTTGACAGCTTTTTCAGGTATTCGCAAGTATATTGTATTGCCGGTGCAACTGAAATAGTTCAGAAACTTTTAACCTTCTTTTCTCATCATGGTGTACCTGAAGTTATAGTAGTAAACAACAGCGTTGACATTATTAATAAATTAGTAAAAGACATGATGAACCGTCATAAATTACGAATTCACTTCATTAGTACACATTACCCCCTATCTAATGGGGGAAATGGGAGAAAGATTACATTCCACTTTAATAAAGCACATAAGGTTATTAATTAACCAACCCGAATTCAAAAGAGTCACTATCGAAAATAACGTAAAATATGCGATAATTGCCTACAAAAGCATACATTCTGTTACAAAATAGACCCTATTCGAAATTCTACAAGGACATATAAATTCTAACTCACTGTTGGCTATTGATATAGAGAAACAAGTAATGAATGATTATGCTAGTACTCATAGAGAAAGAACGCAAAAAGTATATGAATTTATAAGAGAAATAAATCAAAAAACGAAAGAGAATATCCAAGCAAAAAGGAATGTAGACAGAGAACCAGTACCAGAAGTCCCATCTGATGTATATGTCAAGACGGTACAAAAACAAAGTAAGACTGAAAACAAATATAAGGAACAAGTTATATCGATTAACCCGGTGAAGAAAAAGCAAAACGTCAAATAAGACATCACAACACCAAGCCAAAACTTTACTTGTCAAGAATTAGAAAGCCAAGAAAAATCAATGCAATTCTAAGGTCTAATCCTTGTATTAATCCTGTTCCAGGTTCTCTTAGTCTTCCTACAATACATTTGTATAGTATTTGAGTTTAGAAGAAATATTTGTACACCTTTTACATAAATTATGCCTTTTACAACTCATATGTTTGCATACAGGCTTGTATAAATACAACATAATTACCAAAGGTAGAGTATATATGAACATTCATAACTTAAAAATCCATCATGTTTCTTACCATAAAATATTTTTTACTTTGTTTCACATATCTTCTCGTTGCACATATGAAGCATCTTATTAGATGTGTTGATTTCTTGGCAACATAGTTTCTTTAATATTTACACTGGCAATATAACATAATATTAAAAATACTGTGAAAAATGCATACTTACCAGTAATCTTTTTTTTAATTATTACTTGTAACAAAAGGGATACATTCAAATGACTAAGGTGTCAATTAAGCAACGTATAGGCAACATTCAAATGACCAAGGTAGGTGACGTTAAACTAATCATTGTCTGTGGCGGGTTATCGTATTGCAGCTATGCAGGCGTTCGCCGCACAACTTCTTGAAATTCATAAATGATAAGTAATTTAATTATTAATATTGTTATTATTTCCATTTTATAAAACCAATAAATAATATGATGTATGTAATATTCCAAGTTTTAAAACTAAATAGAACCTAAATAATATCTAATTAGTAAATCAGAAGTAAACTTTGTCTTTGCAAAGTAGTTTTTAATATTACTCTTGATTAATGTTTCGAAATACTACGGTTTAAATTTATCGTTATTTGAGTAACTGTAATATAGTAGCCTATTATATTTCGACTTAACAATAGCATACTACATAAAGTATCTTATTATGTGTAAATAATTAAATATCGGGCTTAATGAAAGTGTAGTTACAAAAATATAATATTTACAGTAATAATATAATTATATAGTAATATTATACAAGCCATTAATTTTCAATCCTTTTTAAAAACTATTCTAAATGTAACAACATAATGACCACTAAATACTCGTAATAAATCGAAAATAATCTCTCTCTTTACCAGATAGTTTTATGATTCCCTATATCTGTAATAAACAAAGATTGACCATATTCATTACACTTGTTTGTATTATCTTGGCAAAAAAACCACTACTTACTGATTTATTCAGCAGATGTTGTGAATTACTGACAAGACTGTTGCTCAGGCGTGTTGTATTGTTGTGAGCCTGTGTTGTATTTTTGTTCTGTGGTGTGTTATGTGAATTCGTCTGCTGAATAAATCAGTAAGTAGTGGTCAAGATAATACAAACAAGTGTAATTTCTATAAAAACTTCAAGATGTGCAACACAAAAATTGCAAGTTTTGACCATATTCATTTATCAACTTTAAAAAATATAATAAGAATGAAACACAATATTAGGGAAATAATGGTTGAAAAATATATTTTTTTTGACTTATTAAAAATGTTATTTAGCTAAATAGGTTTTAGATGTTTATTAGAATATAAATCTTTATTAAACATTTATTTAGGGAAATATTTGAAATCTTAATTCTCAAAAACAGATACAAAATTATCAAATAGTGTGTGTCATTAGATTGATTTATTTATCTCATCACCATCTAGTTTAATGTATACACATAGTAACATGTAGTAATTTATCAAAATATGTGTTAATTTAATTGCAATTAAAAAATTATTTAATTTAGTTAAAGTGATATTTTAGGATAGTAGTTAATTACTTGCTAAATATTTTATAAGTAAAGAAACTGTTAAAATTGGATTAAGGAGCACATTTGTAAAGCATTTTATTAACATGCACGACCTAATAAAAGCACTATCATTGACTTGGGGTTATAAATGTCTTGTCCATATCTGCAAGGTCCAAAGTTTGGGAAACGTTATATAGTTGTGAGAGCACAGTGCTCTTTCAAAACTCTACAGTATAGTTTATTGTTAGATTTCACCGATTCTATAAAATGCTGTCATCAATATCTGTCAGCAAAAGTCTTTGTATTTCCTATTCAGTGTTATATTGAGGAGCTTTGGGTATTGACCATACCAACTTATATAAGGTAATTTTTTTGGGATTGTGAAATAGGTTAATTAAAACTGTTTACATATGTATAAACTACTAAAAATAGTTTCTTTTATCAGTTGTATTAACTGTGTTTGTCTTAAATTGGTTGAAATACAAAACGTTAATTGTGTTAATATAAGTTACTATAACATCAAACGTACTTGAAAGGTAATTATAAACTGTATTTACATATTTTTCAATTCAATTTTACCACGTGGCTTATATGTTAATAATGAAAAATTAACATGTCTTTCAGTAATAACATAGTCTCAAATAGTTAAAGTTCTTAAAAAATATAGATACTATTTACAAATTACAAAAAGGTTTGCTTGAAAAACTGTGCTCTGTATATTTTTTTTTCATAAATAAAATTAAGATTTTTTGCTGATACACTATATTTTATATAAAGAAATCGTTAATTTTATGTGTTGGCTATAACATAATAAGTTGCTTCATCATGTGGCTATTTTTTGTTGAAAAATTTAATCAATTTAAAAAGTTTGTTTCCATTTAAAAAAATCTTTATTTTAAGGGAAGTATTGATATTTCCTAATTCTCAGTTGTCTACAATGAAAATACACATTGACAGATTTGAATTTTCTAACTATTGAGCCAATCTGATAATGCGTTAACGTAAAATGACATTAATTAATTAAATATTACTATCACTGATACATTGAAATTAAATATTTGATCACATATCACTAGTTGTAAGTACAGATCTTTAACAGCATGTAAAGGGATAATAATATTAAAACATTACAAGAAATGACTGTTTAGTGTTCATAACACGTTAGTTATTTCAGATATTTTAATTATTTTCATTAGAATATTAGTCTTTCAGATTAAAAAACTCCCAAAAGATATTTCTTAGGTACACCTGTTCCAGAAACATCGGTTATCAAACGCAAACCATTCATTTAACCATGCAAACAGAGTCTCTATGCTCTCACACCTGTGAGCATCAGTGTTTTGCAATTACTGTGCAGGCAGTGAAAGTAATAAGAAAAATCGAAGTATTTTCTATTAAAGTAATTTAAAACCATTGTATTTAACTTGAAGGGTAAAATATCAGTGGTAGTATTTAAATTCCTCTTGTAATATTTCAGTCCAACAATCGCATAAGTATGGTATGATTGAACCATAGTTCATAAGGGTACCTTTACTTTCAAAATCTACTTCAGCTAGTCACTATATTGCCAATGTATTATAAACTAAAAAAATAATATGATAAGATTAGTCACAAATATATTTATACATTTTATGTTTAGTTGTCATTGTTGACAGCTATGGTAACTATCTACTTTAAGTAGGTTAATATAGTAATTAGTAATGGATAGGTGATTATGATCTTAGGGATGAGTCTGAATAAAACTACTTCCATTTAGAAAACTATTTAATAATTTGTCTTTTAAAATTGCTTGGCAGTGGCTACATAAATACTAATAGGCAAACAACATTTTCTGAATGTAATATTACATCAAAAAGATCATTTATTTATAAAATATATCTTAAATGTAATACTTGGGCTAATACTTGACCAAGATTGCATAATCTCCGATTTTTTCCTCAATAATATGATTAAATTGATTTTTTCTGGCCAACATTAATACATACCCACCCATAGTAATACGTGTTAACCCTTGCCTACTGTAATCTTATCCCAACACATCTTATCTGAACTACAATATTATTAAAAAATTTAAATACAATTCAAAGTCAAGAATTGCTTGAAGCATTCTACGTTTTTAGTTATATTTTATCCACTGTAATTGTTCGCAGGCCTAACAATTAACACGACAATGCTTGCAAGGATTATTTAAAACCTGCATATATTACATAAACTGGCAGTGGCTAATTAATTAATAATAGCCGAACAACATTTTCTTAATATAATATTATACCAAATCCATCACTTATTTATAAAATTTAGTTAAAATGTGATGCTCGGGTTATTACTTGTTCAAGATTGCATCATCTCATATTTTTCATTAATATAAAGTTAAATTTGAATCTTGATTAAATAAAATTAGATGTAGTTTTAACAATATGTAAGAAATGGAAATTATTGTCTAGAATAGTATCACTTGTATATTACGTATTAAAATATTGTGTTTTATAATATTTATAACCAGTAACTCATATTCTGTACTGTTACAATTTTTGCAAATTTATTTTAGAAATTAGCATCCTGTCTTTTATTTATTAAGAAAAATACAGTTAATTAAAGGGATGGTAAATATTTTTTCTATTACAACCAGATCACTCTTGAAGTTCTACCTTCTTGGTAAAAACTTTGCAATAAACTTTACTGTGTTTTTTTTCCAAAACCTCAATTTCTTGTATATATATATATATATATATATATATATATATATATATATATATATATATATATATATATATATATATATAAAGAACTAAGTCAAAATACAAATACAGAAATTATAATTGAATTTACAATTCAAAGCTTTTCGTTGGCTAACACTACCAACATCATCAGGAATATTAAACAATTAAAATTAACATATGTGCAAATTTGATCAAATAAATAGCTATGCCAAATCAATTACAATGTTGTTAAACTCTTATTTTGCTGCCCTAATATTACAACCACTGAATATAGTATCAAATTTAGATTTTACTTGTATTTGTTCATTTATTAACTCATTATTAGTATTATATTTATGTATCTCTAAAGCCTCATAAATATTCATTTTCCGGCCTTTGTTAATTTCTTTTACAAGTATCATATTATCTATATTAGGAAATATGTGATTATTATTAATACCATGACTAGCAAAATTTGATTTATAAATTTCTGGCTTTTTATATGCATTAAAATGGTCTTTATATCTATCTTTAAGTTTTTTCTTAGTTTGTCCTATATAAACTTTGTTACAATAATCACATTCTAATTTATATACACCGTTTTCTTCATGCATATTAATAATATTATTATTATTCATTATATTTATTAATTTATTGTTAGTATTATATGCAAATTTTATGTTGCTACCTTTAAACAATTTTGTGATATTTTTTTATTTCATTACCAAAAAATGTAAATGAAGTCCATATGACATTTTCATCATTATTTTTGTAAATTAGATTATTATTGTGTTTCTTTAAAATATTATAATTAAGTTTATCAACAGTTTTCTCTTTATAGCCGTTGGTACTGTTAGCCAACGAAAAGCTTTGAATTGTAAATTCAATTATAATTCTTGTATTTGTATTTTGACTTAGTTCTTTATTAATACACAAGAATACAATTCCGATATATATATATATATATATATATATATATATATATTCTTAGCCTGTATAGATGGTTATGTTTTGTTTCTGGATTTATAAAACCATTATTTATGTGCATTGCTAAATTTTGTTCATTCTTTTAATCTAGTTTTTAATTTGTATAAATTGTACAAATTATATTTTTGATTATTCAGTTTTTTTAAGCTTAGTAAAGTCAATGACTTATTTTCACTTGCCACTTTCCATAACTCATTCTAAGCTGGTATTCAATAAAATTCAAGAACAATTATATATTCATTTTAGTTTATCGGAAATTGCGTCCATATAAGCTCAATATTATGTCTAGATAATTGGGGGTTTCTCTAGTGGCATCCAAAGGTCAGTTGTGTGCACTGATAATAATGATGTATGACCTATAAACATTAAATTACATTGTTGTAAGGTAAGTATATACTTGATTACATAAAGGAGACGCAGATAGAGGCTAAATTGTGACTAAATATGAATATTTTTGCCCATAAGGCAGTTTTCATTTCAAATTAATAATCCTAACAAATGGTATTCCCAATATGAATATTTTGGTCCCTAATTGGGACAGTCGCCATTTCCTTCAATTTAATAACTCTAACCTATTGTATTCATCATCCCCAAGGATTTCGAATGTGGTTATGTATAACAGAAGGTAAGTGTCCAATTTGGTAATGTTTAAATTTTGATTTTTGTGTGTGTTTTATTGTGTAATTAGATGTAATATTTAGCTGTGAATTATAAAAGCTAGGTGAGTACATTTTGTATCACCACGAGAGGTGAAACCAGCAGGAGGTTAGAACAAAATCTAGTTTATCTTAAGAGGTGCAATCATGTCTTGACATAATGACATCACTAATCAATTGTATTCATCAAGGGTGTATAAATGAATAAGGCTATGGCATAAGCATCGACACAAAACTAGTTTAAATTGAAAACTACAACTGAGTATCCATTTTGATTACATCTTCGCAGATCTTTTGGTTTGATGTAATATGTTAGCTGTGAAATTTATAAGTTAGGTGAGTACGTTTTGTATCAACACGAAAAGTGAAACCAGCTGAGGTTAGAACAAAGTCTATTATAATGAAATTATTGGAAAGAACCCCAATACCACAAAAATAATCAAGAATAACAAATAAAACAAGATACTTAAGATTAAACGCTTTATTAATAAACAAAATCAAGTTTATCTTAAGAGATGTACTCATGTCGACACAATGATAGCACTAATCCATTGCATCCCTTAAGGGACGAGATGCTGCTCCAGTAGACTGAGAAACTTTATTGATGCTACTAAGCTCTAATCACAAGCATGTATCATTATTGTAGCTGATAAGAATCCACAGCCTACCATAATGATACAATGATTGTGAGGAACTTATAAAGGTCTGACCGAGCTCTGTTGACATCAGTAGGATTTTATTACTTAGTAATTTTAAGATATTACCTTATAGTTTTTACAATATGAGATGAGTTCCTGTCTCAGTTGTCAAATGGACGCCATCTTAAAGCAGCTTTCTTCTAGTAGACAAGTGGAACATTCTAATATGTGTTCAAATGTTTAGTGAAAAGCTAGTAGCTCAAGCGATGAATAAATTATTAATAAAAATAGTATTACATGTGAGACTAAATATAAAATAAGTTTTTAAGGGACGAGAAGCTGTTTCAGTAGACTGAGAAACTTTATTAATGCTACTAAGCTCTAATCACAAGCATGTATCATTATTGTAGCTGATAAGAATCCACAGCCTACCATAATGATACAATGATTGTGAGGAACTTATAAAGGTCTGACCAAGCTCTGTTGACATCAGTAGGATTTTATTACTTAGTAATTTTAAGATAATACCTTATAGTTTTTACAATATGAGATGAGTTCCTGTCTCAGTTGTCAAATGAACGCTATCTTGAAAAAGCTTTCTTCTAGAAGACTAGTGGAACATTCTAATATATGTTCAAATATTTAGTAAAAAACTAGTAGCTCAAGTGATGAATAAATTATTAATAAAAATAGTATTACCTGTGAGACTAAATTTAAAATAAGATTTTAAGCTGTTTCATTAGACTGAGGAACTTTATTGATGCTACTAAGCTCTAATCACAAGCATGTATCATTATTGTAGCTGATAAGAATCCACAGCCTACCATAATGATACAATGATTGTGAGGAACTTATAAAGGTCTGACCAAGCTCTGTTGACATCAGTAGGATTTTATTGCTTAGTAATTTTAAGAAAATACCTTCTAGTTTTTACAATATGAGATGAGTTCCTGTCTCAGTTGTCAAATGGACGCCATCTTAAAGCAGCTTTCTTCTAGTAGACAAGTGGAACATTCTAATATGTGTTCAAACGTTTAGTGAAAAGCTAGTAGCTCAAGCGATGAATAAATTATTAATAAAAATAGTATTACATGTGAGACTAAATATAAAATAAATTTTTAAGGGACGAGAAGCTGTTTCAGTAGACTGAGAAACTTTATTGATGCTACTAAGCTCTAATCACAAGCATGTATCATTATTGTAGCTGATAAGAATCCACAGCCTACCATAATGATACAATGATTGTGAGAAACTTATAAAGGTCTGACCAAGCTCTGTTGACATCAGTAGGATTTTATTACTTAGTAATTTTAATATAATACCTTCTAGTTTTTACAATATAAGATGAGTTCCTGTCTCAGTTGTCAAATGGACGCCATCTTAAAGCTGCTTTCTTCTAGTAGACAAGTGGGAAATTGTAATATGTGTTCAAATGTTTAGTGAAAAGCTAGTAGCTCAAGTGATGAATAAATTATTAATAAAAATATTATTACCTGTGAGACTAAAAATAAAATAGGTTTCTAATCTGTTTCAGTAGACTGAGAAACTTTATTGATGCTACTAAGCTCTAATCACAAGCATGTATCATTATTGTAGCTGATAAGAATCCACAGCCTACCATAATGATACACTGAATGTGAGGAACTTATAAAGGTCTGACCAAGTTCTGTTGAGATCAGTAGGATTTTATTACTTAGTAATTTTAAGATAATACCTTATAGTTTTTACAATATGAGATGAGTTCCTGTCTCAGTTGTCAAACGGACGCCATCTTAAAGCAGCTTTCTTCTAGTAGACAAGTGGTACATTCTAATATGAGTTCAAATGTTTAGTGAAAAGCTAGTAGCTCAAGCGACGAATAAATTATTATTAAAAATAGTATTACCTGTGAGACTAAATATAAAATAAGTTTTTAAGGGACGAGAAGCTGTTTCAGTAGACTGAGAAACTTTATTGATGCTACTAAGCCAAATCACAAGCATGTATCATTATTGTAGCTGATAAGAATCCACAGCCTACCATAATGATACACTGATTGTGAGGAACTTATAAAGGTCTGACCAAGTTCTGTTGAGATCAGTAGGATTTTATTACTTAGTAATTTTAAGATAATACCTTATAGTTTTTACAATATGAGATGACTTCCTGTCTCAGTTGTCAAATGGAAACCATCTTAAAGCAGCTTTCTTCTAGAAGACAAGTGGAACATTCTAATATGTGTTCAAATGTTTAGTGAAAAGCTAGTAGCTCAAGTGATGAATAAATTATTAATAAAAAAAGTATTACCTGTGAGACTAAATTTAAAATAAGATTTTAAGCTGTTTCATTAGACTGAGGAACTTTATTGATGCTACTAAGCTCTTATCACAAGCATGTATCATTATTGTAGCTGATAAGAATACACAGCCTACCATAATGATACACGGATTGTGAGGAACTTATAAAGGTCTGACCAAGTTCTGTTGAGATCAGTAGGATTTTATTACTTAGTAATTTTAAGATAATACCTTATAGTTTTTACAATATGAGATGACTTCCTGTCTCACTTGTCAAATGGACGCCATCTTGAAAAAGCTTTCTTCTATTAGACTAGTGGAACATTCTAATATATGTTCAAATGTTTAGTGAAAAGCTAGTAGCTCAAGTGGTGAATAAATTATTAATAAAAAAAGTATTACCTGTGAGACTAAATATAAAATAAGTTTTTAAGGGACGAGAAGCGGTATCAGTAGACTGAGAAACTTTATTGATGCTACTAAGCTCTAATCACAAGCATGTATCATTATTGTAGCTGATAAGAATCCACAGCCTACCATAATGATACAATGATTGTGAGAAACTTATAAAGGTCTGACCAAGCTCTGTTGACATCAGTAGGATTTTATTACTTAGTAATTTTAATATAATACCTTCTAGTTTTTCCAATATGAGATGAGTTCCTGTCTCAGTTGTCAAATGGACGCCATCTTAAAGCTGCTTTCTTCTAGTAGACAAGTGGAAAATTGTAATATGTGTTCAAATGTTTAGTGAAAGCTAGTAGCTCAAGTGATGAATAAATTATTAATAAAAATAGTATTACCTGTGAGACTAAATTTAAAATAAGATTTTAAGCTGTTTTATTAGACTGAGGAACTTTATTGATGCTACTAAGCTCTAATCACAAGCATGTATCATTATTGTAGCTGATAAGAATACACAACCTACCATAATGATACAATGATTGTGAGAAACTTATAAAGGTCTGACCAAGCTCTGTTGACATCAGTAGGATTTTATTACTTAGTAATTTTAATATAATACCTTCTAGTTTTTCCAATATGAGATGAGTTCCTGTCTCAGTTGTCAAATGGACGCCATCTTAAAGCTGCTTTCTTCTAGTAGACAAGTGGAAAATTGTAATATGTGTTCAAATGTTTAGTGAAAGCTAGTAGCTCAAGTGATGAATAAATTATTAATAAAAATAGTATTACCTGTGAGACTAAATTTAAAATAAGATTTTAAGCTGTTTTATTAGACTGAGGAACTTTATTGATGCTACTAAGCTCTAATCACAAGCATGTATCATTATTGTAGCTGATAAGAATACACAACCTACCATAATGATACACTGATTGTGAGGAACTTATAAAGGTCTGACCAAGTTCTGTTGAGAACAGTAGGATTTTATTGCTTAGTAATTTTAATATAATACCTTCTAGTTTTTACAAAATGAGATGAGTTCCTGTCTCAGTTGTCAAATGGACGCCATCTTAAAGCAGCTTTCTTCTAGTAGACAAGTGGAACATTCTAATATGTGTTCAAACGTTTAGTGAAAAGCTAGTAGCTCAAGTGATGAATAAATTATTAATAAAAATAGTATTACATGTGAGACTAAATATAAAATAAGTTTTTAAGGGACGAGAAGCTGTTTCAGTAGACTGAGAAACTTTATTGATGCTACTAAGCTCTAATCACAAGCATGTAACATTATTGTAGCTGATAAGAATCCACAGCCTAACATAATGATACAATGATTGTGAGGAACTTATAAAGGTCTGACCAAGCTCTGTTGAGATCAGTAGGATTTTATTACTTAGTAATTTTAAGATAATACCTTCTAGTTTTTACAATATGAGATGAGTTCCTGTCTCAGTTGTCAAATGGACGCCATCTTTAAAAAGCTTTCTTCTAGTAGACTAGTGGAACCTTCTAATATATGTTCAAATGTTTAGTGAAAAGCTAGTAGCTCAAGTGATGAATAAATTATTAATAAAAATAGTATTACCTGTGAGACTAAATTTAAAATAAGATTTTAAGCTGTTTTATTAGACTGAGGAACTTTATTGATGCTACTAAGCTCTAATCACAAGCATGTATCATTATTGTAGCTGATAAAAATACACAGCCTACCATAATGATACACGGATTGTGAGGAACTTATAAAGGTCTGCCCAAGTTCTGTTGAGATCATTAGGATTTTATTACTTAGTAATTTTAAGATAATACCTTATAGTTTTTACAATATGAGATGACTTCCTGTCTCAGTTGTCAAATGGACGCCATCTTTAAAAAGCTTTCTTCTAGTAGACTAGTGGAACCTTCTAATATATGTTCAAATGTTTAGTGAAAAGCTAGTAGCTCAAGTGATGAATAAATTATTAATAAAAAAAAGTATTACCTGTGAGACTAAATATAAAATAAGTTTTTAATCTGTTTCAGTAGACTGAGAAACTTTATTGATGCTACTAAGCTCTAATCACAAGCATGTATCATTATTGTAGCTGATAAGAATCCACAGCCTACCATAATGATACACTGATTGTGAGGAACTTATAAAGGTCTGACCAAGTTCTGTTGAGATCAGTAGGATTTTATTACTTAGTAATTTTAAGATAATACGTTATAGTTTTTACAATATGAGATGACTTCCTGTCTCAGTTGTCAGATGGACGCCATCTTAAAGCAGCTTTTTTCTAGAAGACAAGTGGAACATTCTAATATGTGTTCAAATGTTTAGTGAAAAGCTAGTAGCTCAAGCGATGAATAAATTATTAATAAAAATAGTATTACCTGTGAGACTAAATTTAAAATAAGATTTTAAGCTGTTTCATTAGACTTAGGAACTTTATTGATGCTACTAAGCTCTAATCACAAGCATGTATCATTATTGTAGCTGATAAGAATACACAGCCTACCATAATGATACACGGATTGTGAGGAACTTATAAAGGTCTGACCAAGTTCTGTTGAGATCAGTAGGATTTTATTACTTAGTAATTTTAAGATAATACCTTATAGTTTTTACAATATGAGATGACTTCCTGTCTCACTTGTCAAATGGACGCCATCTTAAAGCTGCTTTCTTCTAGTAGACAAGTGGAAAATTGTAATATGTGTTCAAATGTTTAGTGAAAGGCTAGTAGCTCAAGTGATGAATAAATTATTAATAAAAATAGTATTACCTGTGAGACTAAATATAAAATAGGTTTCTAAGCTGTTTCAGTAGACTGAGAAACTTTATTGATGCTACTAAGCTCTAATCACAAGCATGTATCATTATTGTAGCTGATAAGAATCCACAGCCTACCATAATGATACCATGATTGTGAGGAACTTATAAAGGTCTGACCAAGCTCTGTTGACATCAGTAGGTTTTTATTACTTAGTAATTTTAAGATAATACCTTATAGTTTTTACAATATGAGATGACTTCCTGTCTCAGTTGTCAAATGGACGCCATCTTAAAGCACCTTTCTTCTAGTAGACAAGTGGAACATTCTAATATGTGTTCAAACGTTTAGTGAAATGCTAGTAGCTCAAGCGATGAATAAATTATTAATAAAAATAGTATTACCTGTGAGACTAAATATAAAATAAGTTTTTAAGGGTCGAGAAGCTGTTTCAGTAGACTGAGAACCTTTATTGATGCTACTAAGCTCTAATCACAAGCATGTATCATTATTGTAGCTGATAAGAATCCACAGCCTAACATAATGATACAATGATTGTGAGGAACTTATAAAGGTCTGACCAAGCTCTGTTGAGATCAGTAGGATTTTATTACTTAGTAATTTTAAGATAATACATTCTAGTTTTTACAATATGAGATGAGTACCTGTCTCAGTTGTCAAATGGACGCCATCTTTAAAAAGCTTTCTTCTAGTAGACTAGTGGAACCTTCTAATATATGTTCAAATGTTTAGTGAAAAGCTAGTAGCTCAAGTGATGAATAAAATATTAATAAAAAAAAGTATTACCTGTGAGACTAAATATAAAATAAGTTTTTAATCTGCTTCAGTAGACTGAGAAACTTTATTGATGCTACTAAGCTCTAATCACAAGCATGTATCATTATTATAGCTGATAAGAATCCACAGCCTACCATAATGATACAATGATTGTGAGAAACTTATAAAGGTCTGACCAAGCTCTGTTGACATCAGTAGGATTTTATTACTTAGTAATTTTAATATAATACCTTCTAGTTTTTCCAATATGAGATGAGTTCCTGTCTCAGTTGTCAAATGGACGCCATCTTAAAGCTGCTTTCTTCTAGTAGACAAGTGGAAAATTGTAATATGTGTTCAAATGTTTAGTGAAAGCTAGTAGCTCAAGTGATGAATAAATTATTAATAAAAATAGTATTACCTGTGAGACTAAATTTAAAATAAGATTTTAAGCTGTTTTATTAGACTGAGGAACTTTATTGATGCTACTAAGCTCTAATCACAAGCATGTATCATTATTGTAGCTGATAAGAATACACAGCCTACCATAATGATACACTGATTGTGAGGAACTTATAAAGGTCTGACCAAGTTCTGTTGAGAACAGTAGGATTTTATTGCTTAGTAATTTTAATATAATACCTTCTAGTTTTTACAAAATGAGATGAGTTCCTGTCTCAGTTGTCAAATGGACGCCATCTTAAAGCAGCTTTCTTCTAGTAGACAAGTGGAACATTCTAATATGTGTTCAAACGTTTAGTGAAAAGCTAGTAGCTCAAGTGATGAATAAATTATTAATAAAAATAGTATTACATGTGAGACTAAATATAAAATAAGTTTTTAAGGGACGAGAAGCTGTTTCAGTAGACTGAGAAACTTTATTGATGCTACTAAGCTCTAATCACAAGCATGTAACATTATTGTAGCTGATAAGAATCCACAGCCTAACATAATGATACAATGATTGTGAGGAACTTATAAAGGTCTGACCAAGCTCTGTTGAGATCAGTAGGATTTTATTACTTAGTAATTTTAAGATAATACCTTCTAGTTTTTACAATATGAGATGAGTTCCTGTCTCAGTTGTCAAATGGACGCCATCTTTAAAAAGCTTTCTTCTAGTAGACTAGTGGAACCTTCTAATATATGTTCAAATGTTTAGTGAAAAGCTAGTAGCTCAAGTGATGAATAAATTATTAATAAAAATAGTATTACCTGTGTGACTAAATTTAAAATAAGATTTTAAGCTGTTTTATTAGACTGAGGAACTTTATTGATGCTACTAAGCTCTAATCACAAGCATGTATCATTATTGTAGCTGATAAAAATACACAGCCTACCATAATGATACACGGATTGTGAGGAACTTATAAAGGTCTGACCAAGTTCTGTTGAGATCATTAGGATTTTATTACTTAGTAATTTTAAGATAATACCTTATAGTTTTTACAATATGAGATGACTTCCTGTCTCAGTTGTCAAATGGACGCCATCTTTAAAAAGCTTTCTTCTAGTAGACTAGTGGAACCTTCTAATATATGTTCAAATGTTTAGTGAAAAGCTAGTAGCTCAAGTGATGAATAAATTATTAATAAAAAAAAGTATTACCTGTGAGACTAAATATAAAATAAGTTTTTAATCTGTTTCAGTAGACTGAGAAACTTTATTGATGCTACTAAGCTCTAATCACAAGCATGTATCATTATTGTAGCTGATAAGAATCCACAGCCTACCATAATGATACAATGATTGTGAGGAACTTATAAAGGTCTGACCAAGCTCTGTTGACATCAGTAGGATTTTATTACTTAGTAATTTTAATATAATACCTTCTAGTTTTTACAAAATGAGATGAATTCCTGTCTCAGTTGTCAAATGGACGCCATCTTAAAGCTGCTTTCTTCTAGTAGACAAGTGGAAAATTGTAATATGTGTTCAAATGTTTAGTGAAAGGCTAGTAGCTCAAGTGATGAATAAATTATTAATAAAAATAGTATTACCTGTGAGACTAAATGTAAAATAGGTTTCTAAGCTGTTTCAGTAGACTGAGAAACTTTATTGATGCTACTAAGCTCTAATCACAAGCATGTATCATTATTGTAGCTGATAAGAATCCACAGCCTACCATAATGATACACTGATTGTGAGGAACTTATAAAGGTCTGACCAAGTTCTGTTGAGATCAGTAGGATTTTATGACTTAGTAATTTTAAGATAATACCTTATAGTTTTTACAATATGAGATGAGTTCCGGTCTCAGTTGTCAAACGGACGCCATCTTAAAGCAGCTTTCTTCTAGTAGACAAGTGGTACATTCTAATATGAGTTCAAATGTTTAGTGAAAAGCTAGTAGCTCAAGCGACGAATAAATTATTATTAAAAATAGTATTACCTGTGAGACTAAATATAAAATAAGTTTTTAAGGGACGAGAAGCTGTTTCAGTAGACTGAGAAACTTTATTGATGCTACTAAGCCAAATCACAAGCATGTATCATTATTGTAGCTGATAAGAATCCACAGCCTACCATAATGATACACTGATTGTGAGGAACTTATAAAGGTCTGACCAAGTTCTGTTGAGATCAGTAGGATTTTATTACTTAGTAATTTTAAGATAATACGTTATAGTTTTTACAATATGAGATGACTTCCTGTCTCAGTTGTCAGATGGACGCCATCTTAAAGCAGCTTTCTTCTAGAAGACAAGTGGAACATTCTAATATGTGTTCAAATGTTTAGTGAAAAGCTAGTAGCTCAAGCGATGAATAAATTATTAATAAAAATAGTATTACCTGTGAGACTAAATTTAAAATAAGATTTTAAGCTGTTTCATTAGACTTAGGAACTTTATTGATGCTACTAAGCTCTAATCACAAGCATGTATCATTATTGTAGCTGATAAGAATACACAGCCTACCATAATGATACAATGATTGTGAGGAACTTATAAAGGTCTGACCAAGCTCTGTTGACATCAGTAGGATTTTATTACTTAGTAATTTTAATATAATACCTTCTAGTTTTTACAAAATGAGATGAGTTCCTGTCTCAGTTGTCAAATGGACGCCATCTTAAAGCTGCTTTCTTCTAGTAGACAAGTGGAAAATTGTAATATGTGTTCAAATGTTTAGTGAAAGGCTAGTAGCTCAAGTGATGAATAAATTATTAATAAAAATAGTATTACCTGTGAGACTAAATATAAAATAGGTTTCTAAGCTGATTCAGTAGACTGAGAAACTTTATTGATGCTACTAAGCTCTAATCACAAGCATGTATCATTATTGTAGCTGATAAGAATCCACAGCCTACCATAATGATACACTGATTGTGAGGAACTTATAAAGGTCTGACCAAGTTCTGTTGAGATCAGTAGGATTTTATTACTTAGTAATTTTAAGATAATACCTTATAGTTTTTACAATATGAGATGAGTTCCTGTCTCAGTTGTCAAACGGACGCCATCTTAAAGCAGCTTTCTTCTAGTAGACAAGTGGTACATTCTAATATGAGTTCAAATGTTTAGTGAAAAGCTAGTAGCTCAAGCGACGAATAAATTATTATTAAAAATAGTATAACCTGTGAGACTAAATATAAAATAAGTTTTTAAGGGACGAGAAGCTGTTTCAGTAGACTGAGAAACTTTATTGATGCTACTAAGCCAAATCACAAGCATGTATCATTATTGTAGCTGATAAGAATCCACAGCCTACCATAATGATACACTGATTGTGAGGAACTTATAAAGGTCTGACCAAGTTCTGTTGAGATCAGTAGGATTTTATTACTTAGTAATTTTAAGATAATACCTTATAGTTTTTACAATATGAGATGACTTCCTGTCTCAGTTGTCAGATGGACGCCATCTTAAAGCAGCTTTCTTCTAGAAGACAAGTGGAACATTCTAATATGTGTTCAAATGTTTAGTGAAAAGCTAGTAGCTCAAGTTATGAATAAATTATTAATAAAAATAGTATTACCTGTAAGACTAAATATAAAATAAGTTTCTAAGCTGTTTCAGTAGACTGAGAAACTTTATTGATGCTACTAAGCTCTAATCACAAGCATGTATCATTATTGTAGCTGATAAGAATCCACAGCCTACCATAATGATACACTGATTGTGAGGAACTTATAAAGGTCTGACCAAGCTCTGTTGACATCAGTAGGTTTTTATTACTTAGTAATTTTAAGATAATACCTTATAGTTTTTACAATATGAGATGAGTTCCTGTCTCAGTTGTCAAATGGACGCCATCTTAAAGCAGCTTTCTTCTAGTAGACAAGTGGAACATTCTAATATGTGTTCAAACGTTTAGTGAAATGCTAGTAGCTCAAGCGATGAATAAATTTTTAATAAAAATAGTATTACCTGTGAGACTAAATATAAAATAAGTTTTTAAGGGACGAGAAGCGGTATCAGTAGACTGAGAAACATTATTGATGCTACTAAGCTCTAATCACAAGCATGTATCATTATTGTAGCTGATAAGAATCCACAGCCTACCATAATGATACAATGATTGTGAGGAACTTATAAAGGTCTGACCAAGCTCTGTTGAGATCAGTAGGATTTTATTACTTAGTAATTTTAAGATAATACCTTCTAGTTTTTACAATATGAGATGAGTTCCTGTCTCAGTTGTCAAATGGACGCCATCTTAAAGCAGCTTTTTTATAGTAGAGAAGTGGAACATTCTAATATGTGTTCAAATGCTTAGTGAAAAGCTAGTAGCTCAAGTTATGAATAAATTATTAATAAAAAAAGTATTACCTGTGAGACTAAATATAAAATAAGTTTTAAGCTGTTTCAGTAGACTGAGAAACTTTATTGATGCTACTAAGCTCTAATCACAAGCATGTATCATTATTGTAGCTGATAAGAATCCACAGCCTACCATAATGATACACTGATTGTGAGGAACTTATAAAGGTCTGACCAAGTTCTGTTGAGATCAGTAGGATTTTATTACTTAGTAATTTTAAGATAATACCTTCTAGTTTTTACAATATGAGATGAGTTCCTGTCTCAGTTGTCAAATGGACGCCATCTTAAAGCAGCTTTCTTCTAGAAGACAAGTGGAACATTCTAATATGTGTTCAAATGTTTAGTGAAAAGCTAGTAGCTCAAGTGATGAATAAATTATTAATAAAAATAGTATTACCTGTGAGACTAAATTTAAAATAAGATTTTAGGCTGTTTCAGTAGACTGAGCAACTTTATTGATGCTACTAAGCTCTAATCACAATCATGTATCATTATTGTAGCTGATAAGAATCCACAGCCTACCATAATTATACAATGATTGTGAGGAACTTATAAAGGTCTGACCAAGCTCTGTTGACATCAGTAGGTTTTTATTACTTAGTAATTTTAAGATAATACCTTCTAGTTTTTACAATATGAGATGACTTCCTGTCTCAGTTGTCAAATGGACGCCATCTTAAAGCACCTTTGTTCTAGTAAACAAGTGGTACATTCTAATATGTGTTCAAATGTTTAGTGAAAAGCTAGTAGCTCTAGCGATGAATAAATTATTAATAAAAATAGTATTATCTGTGAGACTAAATATAAAATAAGATTTTAAGCTGTTTCAGTAGACTTAGAAACTTTATTGATGCTACTAAGCTCTAATCACAAGCATGTATCATTATTGTAGCTGATAAGAATCCACAGCCTACCATAATGATACAATGATTGTGAGGAACTTATAAAGGTCTGACCAAGCTCTGTTGACATCAGTAGGTTTTTATTACTTAGTAATTTTAAGATAATACCTTCTAGTTTTTACAATATGAGATGAGTTCCTGTCTCAGTTGTCAAATGGACGCCATCTTGAAAAAGCTTTCTTCTATTAGACTAGTGGAACATTCTAATATATGTTCAAATGTTTAGTGAAAAGCTAGTAGCTCAAGTGGTGAATAAATTATTAATAAAAAAAGTATTACCTGTGAGACTAAATATAAAATAAGTTTTTAAGGGACGAGAAGCGGTATCAGTAGACTGAGAAACTTTATTGATGCTACTAAGCTCTAATCACAAGCATGTATCATTATTGTAGCTGATAAGAATCCACAGCCTACCATAATGATACACTGATTGTGAGGAACTTATAAAGGTCTGACCAAGCTCTATTGACATCAGTAGGTTTTTATTACTTAGTAATTTTAAGATAATACCTTCTAGTTTTTACAATATGAGTTGAGTTCCTGTCTCAGTTGTCAAATGGACGCCATCTTGAAAAAGCTTTCTTCTATTAGACTAGTGGAACATTCTAATATATGTTCAAATGTTTAGTGAAAAGCTAGTAGCTCAAGTGATGAATAAATTATTAATAAAAAAAGTATTACCTGTGAGACTAAATATAAAATAAGTTTTTAAGCTGTTGCAGTAGACTGAGAAACTTTATTGATGCTACTAAGCTCTAATCACAAGCATGTATCATTATTGTAGCTGATAAGAATCCACAGCCTACCATAATGATACCATGATTGTGAGGAACTTATAAAGGTCTGACCAAGCTCTGTTGACATCAGTAGGTTTTTATTACTTAGTAATTTTAAGATAACACCTTCTAGTTTTTACAATATGAGATGAGTTCCTGTCTCAGTTATCAAATGGACGCCATCTTGAAAAAGCTTCCTTCTAGTGGACTAGTGGAACATTCTAATATATGTTCAAATGTTTAGTGAAAAGCTAGTAGCTCAAGCGATGAATAAATTATTAATAAAAATAGTATTACCTGTGAGACTAAATATAAAATAAGTTTCTAAGCTGTTTCAGTAGACTGAGAAACTTTATAGATGATACTAAGCTCTAATCACAAGCATGTATCATTATTGTAGCTGATAAGAATCCACAGCCTACCATAATGATACACTGATTGTGAGGAACTTATAAAGGTCTGACCAAGTTCTGTTGAGATCAGTAGGATTTTATTACTTAGTAATTTTAAGATAATACCTTCTAGTTTTTACAATATGAGATGAGTTCCTGTCTCAGTTATCAAATGGACGCCATATTGAAAAAGCTTTCTTATAGTAGACTAGTGGAACATTATAATATATGTTCAAATGTTTAGTGAAAAGCTAGTAGCTCAAGTGATGAATGAATTATTAATAAAACAAGTATTACCTGTGAGACTAAATATATAATAAGTTTTTAAGCTGTTTCAGTAGACTGAGAAACTTTATTGATGCTACTAAGCTCTAATCACAAGCATGTATCATTATTGTAGCTGATAAGAATCCACAGCCTACCATAATGATACACTGATTGTGAGGAACTTATAAAGGTCTGACCAAGCTCTATTGACATCAGTAGGTTTTTATTACTTAGTAATTTTAAGATAATACCTTCTAGTTTTTACAATATGAGTTGAATTCCTGTCTCAGTTGTCAAATGGACGCCATCTTGAAAACGCTTTCTTCTATTAGACTAGTGGAACATTCTAATATATGTTCAAATGTTTAGTGAAAAGCTAGTAGCTCAAGTGATGAATAAATTATAATTAAAAAAAGTATTACCTGTGAGACTAAATATAAAATAAGTTTTTAAGCTGTTGCAGTAGACTGAGAAACTTTATTGATGCTACTAAGCTCTAATCACAAGCATGTATCATTATTGTAGCTGATAAGAATCCACAGCCTACCATAATGATACCATGATTGTGAGGAACTTATAAAGGTCTGACCAAGCTCTGTTGACATCAGTAGGTTTTTATTATTTAGTAATTTTAAGATAATACCTTCTAGTTTTTACAATATGAGATGAGTTCCTGTCTCAGTTGTCAAATGGACGCCATCTTGAAAAAGCTTCCTTCTAGTGGACTAGTGGAACATTCTAATATATGTTCAAATGTTTAGTGAAAAGCTAGTAGCTCAAGCGATGAATAAATTATTAATAAAAATAGTATTACCTGTGAGACTAAATATAAAATAAGTTTCTAAGCTGTTTCAGTAGACTGAGAAGCTTTATAGATGATACTAAGCTCTAATCACAAGCATGTATCATTATTGTAGCTGATAAGAATCCACAGCCTACCATAATGATACACTGATAGTGAGGAACTTATAAAGGTCTGACCAAGTTCTGTTGAGATCAGTAGGATTTTATTACTTAGTAATTTTAAGATAATACCTTCTAGTTTTTACAATATGAGATGAGTTCCTGTCTCAGTTATCAAATGGACGCCATATTGAAAAAGCTTTCTTATAGTAGACTAGTGGAACATTATAATATATGTTCAAATGTTTAGTGAAAAGCTAGTAGCTCAAGTGATGAATGAATTATTAATAAAACAAGTATTACCTGTGAGACTAAATATATAATAAGTTTTTAAGCTGTTTCAGTAGACTGAGAAACTTTATTGATGCTACTAAGCTCTAATCACAAGCATGTATCATTATTGTAGCTGATAAGAATCCACAGCCTACCATAATGATACACTGATTGTGAGGAACTTATAAAGGTCTGACCAAGCTCTATTGACATCAGTAGGTTTTTATTACTAAGTAATTTTAAGATAATACCTTCTAGTTTTTACAATATGAGTTGAGTTCCTGTCTCAGTTGTCAAATGGACGCCATCTTGAAAACGCTTTCTTCTATTAGACTAGTGGAACATTCTAATATATGTTCAAATGTTTAGTGAAAAGCTAGTAGCTCAAGTGATGAATAAATTATAATTAAAAAAAGTATTACCTGTGAGACTAAATATAAAATAAGTTTTTAAGCTGTTGCAGTAGACTGAGAAACTTTATTGATGCTACTAAGCTCTAATCACAAGCATGTATCATTATTGTAGCTGATAAGAATCCACAGCCTACCATAATGATACCATGATTGTGAGGAACTTATAAAGGTCTGACCAAGCTCTGTTGAGATCAGTAGGATTTTATTACTTAGTAATTTTAAGATAATACCTTCTAGTTTTTACAATATGAGATGAGTTCCTGTCTCAGTTATCAAATGGACACCATATTGAAAAAGCTTTCTTATAGTAGACTAGTGGAACATTATAATATATGTTCAAATGTTTAGTGAAAAGCTAGTAGCTCAAGTGATGAATGAATTATTAATAAAACAAGTATTACCTGTGAGACTAAATATATAATAAGTTTTTAAGCTGTTTCAGTAGACTGAGAAACTTTATTGATGCTACTAAGCTCTAATCACAAGCATGTATCATTATTGTAGCTGATAAGAATCCACAGCCTACCATAATGATACACTGATTGTGAGGAACTTATAAAGGTCTGACCAAGCTCTATTGACATCAGTAGGTTTTTATTACTTAGTAATTTTAAGATAATACCTTCTAGTTTTTACAATATGAGTTGAGTTCCTGTCTCAGTTGTCAAATGGACGCCATCTTGAAAACGCTTTCTTCTATTAGACTAGTGGAACATTCTAATATATGTTCAAATGTTTAGTGAAAAGCTAGTAGCTCAAGTGATGAATAAATTATAATTAAAAAAAGTATTACCTGTGAGACTAAATATAAAATAAGTTTTTAAGCTGTTGCAGTAGACTGAGAAACTTTATTGATGCTACTAAGCTCTAATCACAAGCATGTATCATTATTGTAGCTGATAAGAATCCACAGCCTACCATAATGATACCATGATTGTGAGGAACTTATAAAGGTCTGACCAAGCTCTGTTGACATCAGTAGGTTTTTATTATTTAGTAATTTTAAGATAATACCTTCTAGTTTTTACAATATGAGATGAGTTCCTGTCTCAGTTGTCAAATGGACGCCATCTTGAAAAAGCTTCCTTCTAGTGGACTAGTGGAACATTCTAATATATGTTCAAATGTTTAGTGAAAAGCTAGTAGCTCAAGCGATGAATAAATTATTAATAAAAATAGTATTACCTGTGAGACTAAATATAAAATAAGTTTCTAAGCTGTTTCAGTAGACTGAGAAGCTTTATAGATGATACTAAGCTCTAATCACAAGCATGTATCATTATTGTAGCTGATAAGAATCCACAGCCTACCATAATGATACACTGATTGTGAGGAACTTATAAAGGTCTGACCAAGTTCTGTTGAGATCAGTAGGATTTTATTACTTAGTAATTTTAAGATAATACCTTCTAGTTTTTACAATATGAGATGAGTTCCTGTCTCAGTTATCAAATGGACGCCATATTGAAAAAGCTTTCTTATAGTAGACTAGTGGAACATTATAATATATGTTCAAATGTTTAGTGAAAAGCTAGTAGCTCAAGTGATGAATGAATTATTAATAAAACAAGTATTACCTGTGAGACTAAATATATAATAAGTTTTTAAGCTGTTTCAGTAGACTGAGAAACTTTATTGATGCTACTAAGCTCTAATCACAAGCATGTATCATTATTGTAGCTGATAAGAATCCACAGCCTACCATAATGATACACTGATTGTGAGGAACTTATAAAGGTCTGACCAAGCTCTATTGACATCAGTAGGTTTTTATTACTAAGTAATTTTAAGATAATACCTTCTAGTTTTTACAATATGAGTTGAGTTCCTGTCTCAGTTGTCAAATGGACGCCATCTTGAAAACGCTTTCTTCTATTAGACTAGTGGAACATTCTAATATATGTTCAAATGTTTAGTGAAAAGCTAGTAGCTCAAGTGATGAATAAATTATAATTAAAAAAAGTATTACCTGTGAGACTAAATATAAAATAAGTTTTTAAGCTGTTGCAGTAGACTGAGAAACTTTATTGATGCTACTAAGCTCTAATCACAAGCATGTATCATTATTGTAGCTGATAAGAATCCACAGCCTACCATAATGATACCATGATTGTGAGGAACTTATAAAGGTCTGACCAAGCTCTGTTGACATCAGTAGGTTTTTATTATTTAGTAATTTTAAGATAATACCTTCTAGTTTTTACAATATGAGATGAGTTCCTGTCTCAGTTGTCAAATGGACGCCATCTTGAAAAAGCTTCCTTCTAGTGGACTAGTGGAACATTCTAATATATGTTCAAATGTTTAGTGAAAAGCTAGTAGCTCAAGCGATGAATAAATTATTAATAAAAATAGTATTACCTGTGAGACTAAATATAAAATAAGTTTCTAAGCTGTTTCAGTAGACTGAGAAACTTTATAGATGATACTAAGCTCTAATCACAAGCATGTATCATTATTGTAGCTGATAAGAATCCACAGCCTACCATAATGATACAATGATTGTGAGGAACTTATAAAGGTCTGACCAAGTTCTGTTGAGATCAGTAGGATTTTATTACTTAGTAATTTTAAGATAATACCTTCTAGTTTTTACAATATGAGATGAGTTCCTGTCTCAGTTATCAAATGGACGCCATATTGAAAAAGCTTTCTTATAGTAGACTAGTGGAACATTATAATATATGTTCAAATGTTTAGTGAAAAGCTAGTAGCTCAAGTGATGAATGAATTATTAATAAAACAAGTATTACCTGTGAGACTAAATATATAATAAGTTTTTAAGCTGTTTCAGTAGACTGAGAAACTTTATTGATGCTACTAAGCTCTAATCACAAGCATGTATCATTATTGTAGCTGATAAGAATCCACAGCCTACCATAATGATACACTGATTGTGAGGAACTTATAAAGGTCTGACCAAGCTCTGTTGAGATCAGTAGGATTTTATTACTTAGTAATTTTAAGATAATACCTTCTAGTTTTTACAATATGAGATGAGTTCCTGTCTCAGTTATCAAATGGACGCCATATTGAAAAAGCTTTCTTATAGTAGACTAGTGGAACATTATAATATATGTTCAAATGTTTAGTGAAAAGCTAGTAGCTCAAGTGATGAATGAATTATTAATAAAACAAGTATTACCTGTGAGACTAAATATATAATAAGTTTTTAAGCTGTTTCAGTAGACTGAGAAACTTTATAGATGATACTAAGCTCTAATCACAAGCATGTATCATTATTGTAGCTGATAAGAATCCACAGCCTACCATAATGATACAATGATTGTGAGGAACTTATAAAGGTCTGACCAAGCTCTGTTGACATCAGTAGGTTTCTTATTACTTAGTAATTTTAAGATAATACCTTCTAGTTTTTACAATATGAGATGAGTTCCTGTCTCAGTTGTCAAATGGACGCCATCTTGAAAAAGCTTTCTTCTAGTAGACTAGTGGAACATTATAATATATGTTCAAATGTTTAGTGAAAAGCTAGTAGCTCAAGTGATGAATAAATTATTAATAAAAAAAGTATTACCTGTGAGACTAAATATATAATAAGTTTTTAAGCTGTTTCAGTAGACTGAGAAACTTTATTGATGCTACTAAGCTCTAATCACAAGCATGTATCATTATTGTAGCTGATAAGAATCCACAGCCTACCATAATGATACACTGATTGTGAGGAACTTATAAAGGTCTGACCAAGCTCTGTTGACATCAGTAGGTTTTTATTACTTAGTAATTTTAAGAAAATACCTTCTAGTTTTTACAATATGAGTTGAGTTCCTGTCTCAGTTGTCAAATGGACGCCATCTTGAAAAAGCTTTCTTCTATTAGACTAGTGGAACATTCTAATATATGTTCAAATGTTTAGTGAAAAGCTAGTAGCTCAAGTGATGAATAAATTATTAATAAAACAAGTATTACCTGTGAGACTAAATATAAAATAAGTTTTTAAGCTGTTGCAGTAGACTGAGAAACTTTATTGATGCTACTAAGCTCTAATCACAAGCATGTATCATTATTGTAGCTGATAAGAATCCACAGCCTACCATAATGATACACTGATTGTGAGGAACTTATAAAGGTCTGACCAAGCTCTGTTGACATCAGTAGGTTTTTATTACTTAGTAATTTTAAGATAATACCTTCTAGTTTTTACAATATGAGTTGAGTTCCTGTCTCTGTTGTCAAATGGACGCCATCTTGAAAAAGCTTTCTTCTATTAGACTAGTGGAACATTCTAATATATGTTCAAATGTTTAGTGAAAAGCTAGTAGCTCAAGTTATGAATAAATTATTAATAAAAAAAGTATTACCTGTGAGACTAAATATAAAATAAGTTTTTAAGCTGTTGCAGTAGACTGAGTAACTTTATTGATGCTACTAAGCTCTAATCACAAGCATGTATCATTATTGTAGCTGATAAGAATCCACAGCCTACCATAATGATACAATGATTGTGAGGAACTTATAAAGGTCTGACCAAGCACTGTTGACATCAGTAGGTGTTTATTACTTAGTAATTTTAAGATAATACCTTCTAGTTTTTACAATATGAGATGACTTCCTGCCTCAGTTGTCAAATGGACGCCATCTTAAAGCACCTTTCTTCTAGTAGACAAGTGGTACATTCTAATATGTGTTCAAATGTTTAGTGAAAAGCTAGTAGCTCTAGCGATGAATAAATTATTAATAAAAATATTATTACCTGTGAGACTAAATATAAAATATGATTTTAAGCTGTTTCAGTAGACTGAGAAACTTTATTGATGCTACTAAGCTCTAATCACCAGCATGTATTATTATTGTAGCTGATAAGAATCCACAGCCTACCATAATGATACACTGATTGTGAGGAACTTATAAAGGTCTGACCAAGTTCTGTTGACATTAGTAGGTTTTTATTACTTAGTAATTTTAAGATAATACCTTCTAGTTTTTACAATATGAGATGAGTTCCTGTCTCAGTTGTCAAATGGACGCCATCTTAAAGCAGCTTTCTTCTGGTAGACAAGTGGAATATTGTAATATGTGTTCAAATGTTTAGTGAAAAGCTAGTAGCTCAAGTTATGAATAAATTATTAATAAAAAAAGTATTACCTGTGAGACTAAATATAAAATAAGTTTTAAGCTGTTTCAGTAGACTGAGAAACTTTATTGATGCTACTAAGCTCTAATCACAAGCATGTATCATTATTGTAGCTGATAAGAATCCACAGCCTACCATAATGATACAATGACTGTGAGGAACTTATAAAGGTCTGACCAAGCTCTGTTGACATCAGAAGGTTTTTATTACTTAGTAATTTTAAGATAATACCTTCTAGTTTTTACAATATGAGATGAGTTCCTGTCTCAGTTGTCAAACGGACGCCATCTTAAAGCAGCTTTCTTCTAGTAGACAAGTGGTACATTCTAATATGTGTTCAAATGTTTAGTGAAAAGCTAGTAGCTCAAGCGATGAATAAATTATTAATAAAAATAATATTACCTGTGAGACTAAATATAAAATAAGTTTTTAAGGGACGAGAAGCTGTTTCAGTAGACTGAGAAACTTTATTGATGCTACTAAGCTCTAATCACAAGCATGTATCATTATTGTAGCTGATAAGAATCCACAGCCTACCATAATGATACAATGATTGTGAGGAACGACTTATAAAGGTCTGACCAAGCTGTGTTGACATCAGTAGGATTTTATTACTTAGCAATTTTAAGATAATACCTTCTAGTTTTTACAATATGAGATGAGTTCCTGTCTCAGTTGTCAAATGGACGCCATCTTAAAGCAGCTTTCTTCTAGTAGACAAGTGGAACATTCTAATATGTGTTCAAATGTTTAATGAAAAGCTAGTAGCTCAAGTGATGAATTAATTATTAATAAAAATAGTATTACCTGTGAGACTAAATATAAAATAAGTTTTTAGGCTGTTTCAGTAGACTGAGAAACTTTGTTGATGCTACTAAGCTCTAATCACAAGCATGTATCATTATTGTAGCTGATAAGAATCCACAGCCTACCATAATGATACAATGATTGTGAGGAACTTATAAAGGTCTGACCAAGCTCTGTTGACATCAGTAGGATTTTATTACTTAGTAATTTTAAGATAATACCTTCTAGTTTTTACAATATGAGATGAGTTCCTGTCTCAGTTGTCAAATGGACGCCATCTTAAAGCAGCTTTCTTCTAGTGGACAAGTGGTACATTATAATATGTGTTCAAATGTTTAGTGAAAAGCTAGTAGCTCTAGCGATGAATAAATTATTAATAAAAATAGTATTACCTGTGAGACTAAATATAAAATAAGTTTTTAAGGGACGAGAAGCTCTTTCAGTAGACTGAGAAACTTTATTGATGCTACTAAGCTCTAATCACAAGCATGTATCATTATTGTAGCTGATAAGAATCCACAGCCTACCATAATGATACAATGATTGTGAGGAACTTATTAAGGTCTGACCAAACTCGTTTGAAGTCAGTAGGATTTTATTACTTAGTAATTTTAAGTTAAGTTAGTTGTCAAATGGACGCCATCTTGAAACAGATTTCTTCTAGTAGACAAGTGGAACATTCTAATATATAAATAATATTCGACCTGGCTTGTGAGTGAAAGTTATAATTAAAGAATAAAAATATAAATTATTCCTTATTTTTATTCTTCATTTATTCTAATATATGTTCAAATAATTAGTGAAAAGCTAGTACCTCAAGTGAAAAATGAATTATTTAATAAAAACAGTATTACCCGTGAGACTAAATTTAAAATAAGTTTTGAGGGACGAGAAGCTGTTTCAGTAGACTGAGAAACTTGATTGTTGCTACTAAGCTCTAATCACAAGCATGTATCATTTTTGTAGCTGATAAGAATCCACAGCCTACCATAATGATACAATAATTGTGAGGAACTTATAGTTTGTGAACAAACTTTGTTGACATCAGTAGGATTTTATTACTTAGTAATTTTAGGAAATTAATTACTAGTTTTTACAATATGAGATGTATTCCTGTCTCAGTTGTCAATTGGACGCTATCTTGAAACAGCTTTCTTCTAGTAGATATGTTCACCATTTCAATATATTTTCAAATGTTTTGTGAAAAGCTAGTAGCTCAAGTGAAGATCGAATAATTAATATGAATAATATTACCTGTAAGACTAAATATAAAATTACTTTTTAAGGGACGAGAAGCTGTTCCCGTAGACTGAGAAACTTTATTGATGATATTAAGCTCTAATCACAAGCATGTATCATTATTGTAGCTGATAAGGATCCACCCTACTATAATTATACTAACATTGTGAGGAACGTATAAAGACCTGACTATGCTTTTTTGATCTAAGTAGGATTTTATGACTTAATTATAAAAATAAATAAATAATAGTTTTTACAATATGAGATGTGTTGCTTTCCCTGAGTTGTCAATGGGACGCACATCTTGAAACAGCTTTCTTATAGTACACATGTGTACCATTCTAATATATGTTCAAATGTTAAGTGAAAAGCTAGTAGCTCAAGTGAAGTTCGAATTAAAAAATATAAATAGCATTACCTGTAGGACTAAATATAAAATTACTTTTTCAGGGACGAGAAGCTGTTCCCGTAGACTAAGAAACTTTATTGATGATACTATGCTTTAATCACAAGGATGTAACATTATTGTAGCTGATGAGAATCCACAGCTCACCTTAATGCTACAAAGATTTTGAGGAACCTATAAAGACCTGACCAATAAAACTGAAAAAATATTTCTATAATAAAATCAGAAATTAATTGGTTTATTACTCTAAATAATTAACTAATTTTTGTTCAACTGGAAATCATTCAACACTAATATCATATAAGTATCATTCATTACGTAATTGTTTTACTCGTTAGTTCATTAGTATAATGACTTTTCTACAAAGATGATATGCTAATCCAGGAGTCTAATAATTGTTTTAGTCATACCACAGCTAAGAATCATTGTTACAGCTGACATTATTTTAGCAAGTAAGTATTCACTTAGTTGTGCTTACTTATTCTTTAGTTGTGCTGGAATTAATAATTACAGTTATAAAGAATGTAAGTTATTAGACAAAAGATTAAAACATAACATAGATATAAACAACATTGGACAGAATATCATTTATATCAAGACATAATTTTAATGATGCCAGTAGAAGAACAAACAAATGCAAGGCATCTGTCATCAGAAAGTTTAAATAAAACTGTAAAACAACGCAAAACGGGAAAAAAGTTTTTCCAACGGCTAAAAGAGAACATTTTGTGTGAACTTAGAACAAGTTTTGAAGAAAATATTATCTTTGTATAAAAAAAGATAAGGAAAACTTTACTGTACTGTTAAATAAACAAGACTATATGAAAAACGCCGAAGCGTTTTCAATAAAACAGACGAAATACTGGAAAGAAGACAATAAACTAACACATATAAAAAATGATCAAAACTAGTGTTGAAAATTCATTAATTTTAACATATGGGTAAAATATATTTAAAAAAAATATGAATCGACAATAAAAGCCACATAAAAATTAACCAGTATGACCGATAATTGAGTTTTAGAACTACATCGACTCATAAATTAACAAAATATGTATTATACAAAATAAATTTTCAAAAGTGAAAATACTAACAAATAGGTATAATGTAGAAAATTCTATGTAAGTAGCTAAGAAATTTTAAAGATAGAGAAAAAGTTTAGGATAATATAATTTGATATTGAATATATTTATCCAGATTTTCCAGTAAAAGAAACTATATTTTAGAATAGTCGTTGAAAAAGAAGGAAATCGAAATAGGAAATAACGAAATAAAAAATAAAGAGCTAGTTACAAGACTTCAAGTTGTAATAAAACAAAACCAATATCAATTTGATAACATGCTTTACAATCCTAAGGATGGGTTGGATAAGGGAAACCAATTTTCAGGAGTTTTAAAGGAAATTTTTATGCGACGAACAGAAGCAAAATATGTAGCAAACTATAAAAAAATATAAATGAATAGAAAATTTGATATCTTAATTATACTGATGATTAGCCTTCAAGAGAGAATAAAGAATATCAGATTGTAGAAGATATAGAGTAAGTATCATACATAGAAACTTAAATTTCCAATTAATAAGAAAAAGATTATATTATAAATTTTCTAGATTTGAAAATAATGATGAGGCGTATAAAATTGTAATTTTAATAAGTGTTATACTGACAATAATATTGTTATGTTCTCACAAAGGTTGAATAAATTATAAGCCATTTAAGACTAAATTATTTAATTCGCACATTTTTATGGCTTCTATTATTGGTGCATCAATTTTCCGCTTTCCGATTTATAGTGAACTCTATAATCCTGCATTTCGTCTATCCAGTCCTTCCAGTTCTCTACCCTTTTCTTCAAGATCGGAAGATGTAAACATAAGCAATATGTATATTTTTCACTGCATGTTTATTTCCGTGACCGAGTGACCTTTACACCGCCTGGTTCTAGTTTTGTAGCTCGTGATGCACAAATGATTCCGCACCGTAAGTTGTTGCAGTAGTTATGTGTATGACTATTACTGAAGTGCAAATCAACAATGCCGTTTCAATGTAAAGGAAAACATAAGATTCTAACTTAGGTTGGGAAAAAGATTTTAGAGAGACTGAACAAAGGGGAGAGATTGGTTACAGGTATAGTCGGTTCAGAATGTGTTTGCAGCAGATGTAAACTCTATCACGAGGCGAACACGTGCATGGGACGGTAAGCTATGAGTCCGGTTCACAATCATGCATCGGCAATTAAGGTTACGTCTTACACTGGTACACTTAATCATTCGAAAAAGAGAATTGTATACTAATGAAAGTAATAAGGCTATTCAATAATTTATGCTACAAGTTTTTAACTTACCATGTTATTATTCCATGTGTAAGGGGTCTGCAAAATCTGAATCCTGACGATGACGAGGAACTGTCGTCAAAAGCTATGACGAATGGTTCGATGTCTTCAATTATATTGTCTAACTTCCACATATTCGGCTCTTCAACGTCCACCACATGTTTCACATTCTTTTCTCACTTATCAGGTGTAACACGCGAGGCACCTTTTGTTAACAGTCTGTGCACCTTTTTAATGTTAAAAATTGCATTGTTAGACGCAACATAACCTTTAACCTCAGCCCATACCATTTCTATTGGATTTAATTGGCAGTGATAAGGAGGGGCTCTCAAAACTATTTTATTTGTTTCTTTAGCAATTTCATCAATGACGTATTTTTTGTATTTTGGCCTATGATAGGACCCGAGTTTTAGTAATTCGACCTTCAACATGGTTTCATCTGAAAAAATCCCTTAGTCAGTCAATCACGTTCGAATTTGTTGCTTATTCCAACGGGCCATACGTAAGCATTCTACTTGTACAGAATGATACTGAGCGTTGTCCATTACGATAACGCAGTTGTTGTCCAATTTCTGTATTATCGCGGAAAACCTTTCTTTACAATTTTCACAATTCATTTCTGAATGGTAGTCTGTATCTGATTTTGATGCGAAAATCAACAGTCCATCTTCTAAAAAACCTTTTTGTGACCCAATATGAGTGACAATAAGTCTCTTACCATTTCCAGTTGGACATTTTAAACCCGTCGACAAACCTCTCAGAAAAGCATCTTTACTGGAACAGACTGATTTATTTGTCCAAACCTTTGATTTCGTATGTCCTGAATTGACCCACGTTTCGTCCAAATAATAAATCGTACGACCTTCCTCGCGATAGGCTTTTATTTTTCTCAAGTTATCTCTTCTCCATAGAATAATATCTTCTTTGTCCAACAGTGTACTTAAAAAGTCATGCATATTATTAAAAATAGTTTTGGTTTTGTGTTTCTTTTTGGCAGGAGACTTGAGCGTACCCGTTTCTTTTTTTTTCTTTAACGATTGAAAAAACACTTCGAGTAGAAACTCCTGCAGATATCGCTACTTTCTGCACGATATCTCTGATACGGCATTCGCATCAGGGGTTTGTCGTGCTGGCATTCATGCCATCAGAAAAAAACGTTAGAAAATTAAATATTTCTTGAAGACCATTGTAACGAAAAAGCTGAAAAACCCCTTAGGGAAATGAAAATTTCCTTAAGTTGAAAAAGCTCCTATTTTTTTGTTTTTTTGTTTTGAGAATTGTTCTTTATCGTTTCGCAATTGCTGATAATTCTGAAAGTGAAGAAAACGAGGAAGACGACGTATTTCAACTGCGAGATACGATTGAAAGAAATGCTCGCAGCAAACGACGTGCGCACGGATGACGTAAGTGAGTGATTAGCCGGAGAAGAAGAAGAAAACAAACAGTTTTTGACACATGACGAAATTATCGAGGAGTTGGCAAGAGACAAGGAAGAAGAGAGAGATGATATAGTGACTATGCTTGTTCAGTTAGTATTTTACATCGCCGTTGATTCATTCCTAACATCAATTACGTAAGCAGAAGAAAACGCTGTTTGAGCGATCGACATCTTAGTGCTGAAACTACTACAAGACCAAGTTCTAAGAGTGTCATTTCAAGCAAAATAGCAGAAGAAAACATAAAACCTTTTTAAGCCTGAGCAATCCGAATAAAGTAAGTTTAAATGACTTTTAAAAACTGTACTGTAGGCTTTATAAATTTCAGTTTTTACCGTTAAAGATAAGGTAGCCTTTTATTGTAAAGTGAAGATCAGTACATTCATTCTCGCTTTATCATTCCAAATACAGTTCTGGAGAAGTATTTTCCTATTTTTCCCTTATTTTTTGGTAATACACATGAATAATGTACAATGTAGACCTACATTATGGTTTTAATGGACCCTTCAGTAATTCGACAATATTAAAGCCTTATGTCGACCGGATTTGTAAGATTACACTACACACACACACACACACACACACACACACACACACACACACACACACACACACACACACACACACACACACACACACACACACACACACACACACACACACACACACACACACACATATATATATATATATATATATATATATATATATATATATGTAGAATATTCTTGTATTTGAATAACCTATGTTGTTTTAATATATATATATATATATATATATATATATATATATATATATATATATATATATATATATTAGGCTATACACCTGCACGGTTGTGTAAACAAAACTATGACAAAAGCTCAAAGTAAAATATAACTCGAATAAGAAAGAGGAATAGTAGCATAAAAGCTGTAAATAAAAGGATAACTCAAAATGAAGAAGAAAATCTATTACAGAAAAAAACTAAAATTTATAGGTAGGTTGATATAAGTTATCAAATTTCTTTAAGAAAGCCAAAGCGAATATTGCAATAGGTACGTCAAACTCTCTTAAAAATTATACACTAAATATTAAAATAATCGGATATAACAAATTTAATACAAGTGGAATTTATGAAATTAAATATGAATGTAATCCAAACTCTATATGGGGTCAACCAGGTAGAAAATGTAACACTAGGTATAATGGAAATATCATATCATACACATATGGAAATTTCTATTCCCATTTAACACAAATTATTTCTGGTGTTAAATCGTTACCTTGCAAGTGAAAATCTATGAGCAAACTTATATTAACTCACAGCTCAGAACAAAGATTTTAACACGCAGATACTGTAACGGCATGACTAGAACATGGAACTATAGGTACATCATTCGAAATTAATACTAATAACTATATTTAGAGTATCTAATTAAACTAACAGGCCTGCCGACCTATAACTTACGTTACTAAATACAGTGGGAACGTGTTGTAGAAATAGTGACTGTTGATTTGTACAAACATTATAATAGTTTATTATATAATATAGGGATAGGAATAATCCCTAAGCATATTTTTCAAAACAACTATTTCTTTCGGATATTTAAAAATAACACGTTTATGTGTCTAAAAAATTTAATCACAGGTGGTGACCCAGATGTAACATAAAAATGTTTCACTCTATTTGTTATTCTTCCTTCTTATTTATATAAATCCATAATATTGGTTAGTTATAGCGTGTAATGCTTTAAAACTTTAAATTATCCGCAGCTTTAAGTCAAATCCTGAAGTAGCCATTTATTTCAGTTTTTAGCGTGCTAGCAAATGACAAAATGGTATTGAAAATAGTATCTTGGTGAAGAAAGACTAATTGGAATAAAATATCTTAGTTTGTATAAAAAGCACATCTTACGATGATTACGATAGACAGACTTTCAGCTGATTACAATTCGATCAAGCTTACAGTAGGCGTAAGAACCGTTGCTAGACTACTAGATAACTGTTAGAACTAACATTATTATTATTTTATTTTATTTTGCAATCTCGAAGTTGGAAATAAGTGCAAATTGCCTGAATTAAGCTTTGTGCGTAGATTCAAGAATTTTTGAAATGATAAACAATATAAATTTAAATAATCGATTTTGATTCCAAAATCGTCTATCTACAATTGTCCAATAAAGCAGTAAAAAAAAAAAAAAAAAAAAAAAAAATATATATATATATATATATATATATATATACAGTGCTTCAAATAAAAACTAAACTAATTAAATTCCGAAATCTTGTTGCTGTTCAAAACACTTGGAGGAAACGTTTTCGTCTTACGACTTCTTTAGCCTCGTACTTTTGCCGCTAGGAATGCTGCTGTTGTGCTTCCTCGGTACCATTTTTTTGAAAGTTAGAAGTGGTGTGATCGAAAAGTATGTGTGATCTTTGCCGTGTTTGTTCATTTAGGATGTCATTTTTATGTGTGTTGCTATGTCTATATATTTCATACTGTTCTAGTGTGTTTAATTTATGGCCTTTGTTGCATGTGTGGAGGATGCTCATGTTATTTTCCATGAGTGTTTAGTGTCCATGAGGTGATTTGCGAAGGTGGATTCAATAGTAGTGTGCAGTGCGCTTTTGTGCTCTTTATATCTTTCGGCAAAAGATCTGCCTGTTTGTCCAATATAGAACTTATTGCAGTTGTTGCATTTTAGTTTGTATACTCCTGGGTTTTTGTATGTGTTGGTACTGTTATTAATGCTGTGTCTGATAGCCATTTGGCTTTTATTTGTTGTTCTGTAAGCTACATTGTATCCTGATTTTTTGAATTTGTGTGCTATTTTATTTTTGATTTTGTTTATGTATGTGAGGGTGATGAATTTGTTTGTGTTTGTTTGTTTTTGTTGTTTGTGTTTTAGTTACCGTTCTTGTTGAGTATTTTTCTGTGTAGTTTGTCTATTAAATAATTGTCATATCCATTTTTGTGAGCTAAATATTTTATTGTGTTTAGTTCCTATGTGTAGTTAGTTGTAGACATAGGTATTTTATTTAGTTTGTGTAGTAAATGTTTAAATGCTGCGTGTTTATGTTGTATTGGGTGGTTCGATGAATTGTGTATCAGTGTGTCTGTCATTACCTTTAATTAGCAAAAAACTATTAATGTTCGTTAAATATGTCACCAAAATTAAGTTAATTAGTTAAAGTTATTATCCTTATAAGAAGGTACTATATAAAATAAATCGAGTAGCTATGACGCACAAATGCACTGCTTTGGACAACCCCATCTCTATTGTTACTACCCCTACCATAGACGGCTGAGGAGGACACCAGCAAGCAATGTACTCCTCATTTACGAAAGAAGCTAGAGAAGGAAAGAGTTTTGAAGAGGCTAGATAAGTTTAAAAACATGAAATATGCTTTTATAACATCTAGCCTTTGTTATAAATCCATTGTTCAATTTTAACTTTATCAGCAGCCTTTACGAAATTGTATTTGATGATTTTTGGCATGATCACCCACAATCCTGCCCAGACGGAGTCTCTGCTTTAGAGACACAGTTATTGCACCGTGATTTCTCCTGTACGACTGTAGTGAATGTGTTTAGTTAATTAAATAAAACCTAAAGCCTAAGTTGGTTGTATATTCTTTATTTTATCATGTAAAAAAAGTACATCTTATTTTAAGTTTAGAGATTTTATGTGTTATATTTTAAATTTTATGGTGTTGTAATATCCGCAATTAAGAGTTGTTTTGGAAATTTGCCTGCTCTGCCATTGTGTTGCCAGTACGCAAGATAGGAGGGTAGATTGATACAGGGCCCAAAATATACTCCAAACTCAATTTGATTTTAGAAAATAATATACATAAAATAAAATTAATAAAAATAATATTTTTTACTATTATTAACAAAATTGTCTATTGTATATTAAAAGTAAGAAAACTTTTGGGAAAGAGTATTCCTAGTAGTGGGGAAGGGAGATACTGCTTCGACCTTAAGTCCTTAAGACCAAGATAGCTCGCCGTATATTCAGCTATCACAAGCCAGGCTTGAATTATAAGGACTAGTGGCTCTGACCCAAAAGTAATGTCAATAATGCTACCTCTATATCCTAGTCGTCGGAAGATAGTCGTGTTACCTGGGTTGGGCACGACGAGTTCAAGTCTTGATTCCTCTTCAATTACTCGTATGCCTCTGGAGTTAGTTATATATGCCCCCTCCCCCATTCTTTAGTGCTCGTGTTGAAATCTCCTCCAGCAATGAAGTTACCGACTGTAGCTTGGAGTGTGTCTTCAAGTTGGTCCATCTTTAGATGGAATTCTCTGAAGGACTCATTCGGGGTTAGGAAGGTAATAACATATGTAACGCTTTATACTTTTAATCCATAGATACCCGGTTTCAGACTTCCATAACTTCAACGCTAAAGTATCCATCGGGTATTCAAATAGCTGCGGTTCTCAAGCTGTTCGAGAACCATTAAGGTGATGCAAAGTGCTTATACTACTCATGTATTATTACAATATTAGTCTTGCGTTTTAATAAAAATTGCGAGAGAAGTCTCACTCTGCCCAGATTTCTATCACTAATCCGTCTAATCATTCTTCTTTAATTTTTCGGCTTCCGTCGCCTGGCGAAACACTATACATTTTCGAGTTCCCTAGACGTGTTTTGTCTTGTCCATATCCAGGCTCATATCCGCGCACATCATATAATTAGGTTCCTGCTGACAGATTTTGACATTATGTTCACTGCCACCACATTTAAAACATAGACCTTGCCTGCCATATCCGTATTTATGACCATAGCTGAGACACCTCCAGCAATGCGTTACTTTAGGCCTCAGCCAGATTCTACAGCTGACATAGCCAATTTTAATTCCGCTATTCTTTAAAAGAATGCCTGATTCTTCCTCCCTTGAAACAACAGTACCAAGCGAGGAAAGCATAAAAATCCTGCTATTCTTTAAAAGAATGCCTGATTCATCCTTCCTTGAAACAACAATAGCCAGCGAGGAAAGCGTAAAATCCTGCTATTCTTTAAAAGAATGATTCTTCTTCCTTAAAACAACAATAGCCAGCGAGGAAAACGTAAAAAACCTGCTATTCTTTAAAAGAATGCCTGATTCTTCCTCCCTTAAAACAACAATAGCCAGCGATTTGTTTTAAGCGTAAAAATCTCCTTCTTTAGGCGTATAAATCTCCTCTTTTATTAACTGCTGTTATAAAGACCACAACCCAAAAACAATCAATGTGACTATTACAAAAATGTTCCTTTTCTTTGCTTCCCATCAACTTTAAGCATCTTGAAACTTGCACAAACAATAGTATTAATTTTCTTTTGTGCTTCGAATGATATTTGGGGCAATGATAAATCAATGCAAAAACTATCAATATACGTGTAGGTTTTTTCTAGGAAATGTAAAATTGAGTAACATTACTTAGTATTGTTTCCTCTCAACTTTTTAAATTTTAATTAAATTTCACTACTAAACATTACAAAAATAATTAGGCCTATAATCATAATTTTCAGATTGTGTATAACAATAAAAAAAAAAAATAATAACAGATTCTATATATCCAAGGTATTTACAGCTATTTTTTAGGTATATTCTTCAAGTATTTATTAGGTAATCGTAAATCCTTCACAAATATTTTTCTGTAACTTTCCTTGGAAAGTTTGATATCTTGATATTTTTCCCTAAACAATATGTACATTTTTGTTAAGATAAGAGTTTAATGTAAATATGTCACTTTCGATTTGTTGAAACTGTAAAGGGACTGAGTCCTTAAATGATGAAATATGATCTATTTTCGTGTGTGTTAGTTTTAAATCATCTTGAAACCTGTGTATTACTGAAATGTTTATCTTTATCATCATTCTGCACAGTACCAAGCTCATTAGGTTGTTGTTTCAAAATAAATAATTCGTCTGTTTGTTATTCTATAAATACTTTACGAGAAACTATAACTTCTTCAAAATTTCCATTTAAATGTTCAACTCGTGTTTTTAAACATAAGAATTATGCCGGAGGATTGTTTGCATTTCATTTTTTTGTAGCCTTCTCCTTGCAACTAGTTCAAACGCAATTAGCCTTGCTAAGTACCTGGTTCATTCATTTCTATCAGGCTTTCGATTAAATTGATTGCGTTGTTCAGTATTAATGATTGAAAAACAATCTGTATGACACACCAGTTTCATAACTGTGATTCCGAATATATCACCACATTTTGATAACACCCGTAACTTTTTTTTTTAGATTTATTAAACCGATTCATTTCTTCCTAATAACTATCACTACTTTGCATTTTCAACTGGAGAAAACAAACAAAAGTTTACGATAGTAAACTACAAGTCACAGAGTAGACATAATCTACAAAGAAAACAAACATGAGTATAAAGAGTACATCTGAAGATGTTAACCATGTAGTCGAAATGTACATAAAGTAAATTTTAGTAAAATAAAAGATACTTTATATTGTGGCTAGTGGGTTTTTATTTATTTCGTTAAAATTAGTCTACAGTGCTAAAGAAACTTATTAAAACAAAGGTGGGATGAGTCAGCTGTTGGGACTGTGACCAGGCTTGAGTTGCTGTAGTGGTTACTAGATCGTTCTTGAAATATTATATGTACTTGTAAATGCGTTTAGAATGGACACTGTTTGTTTTTGTTATGTTTTGAATTCATGTCATGGTAGTTAACTGAAAGACCTACAGATTGTGCTTAAAACCACTGATAGAGGTAAAATGAAAACTGATCATTTTTGGAGTGACGTTTTCAAATGCTACGTTCGCTAATACTACTCAGTAAATTACGATAGAGGGCTTTACGCCATTCTCTTCTGACATTGTCTAGGTCTCTGGTTTCAATTGTTACCTTGAGGAAAATATGTTCTATTTAAGTAGTTTAGATTAATTCTTCAATATTTTTCGCCCTGCTAGGCAGTTTAAAAAGAAGATTACCCGCTCTAGATTTCCTTGTTGATTTTATGCCTGTATGTAAGTCCTACGGCCTGTCCTTATCTTGAATGTCTCGTATCCGCAAAAGATTTCCCACTGACAGGCTTAATAAGTACTGCATCTGAGCGTGATTTATTCTTAATTTCTTCCTTTTTTATTAACTGGAGTTCTTTGAACGGATTCCCGTCTGATGCTGGCTTTTAGCTGATACTTGTTTGGGATTTTGAAACACAGTCCACTGATCACCATTCATATTTTACGTAAAAAGTGAAGGGGTCTCATTAGTAGCTCTTGGGATGGAAGTGGGCTCAGCTATTGTAAACCTCTCAGGTCTTGTGCCATTCACCCTCGAAGTCTTGCTTGTTTCCTCCTATGTGTTTTTCCCTTGAAACTATTGACGGCGACTCAAAGCTAGTCTTTTCTCGCCTTCCCTCATAAGCGTAAAACGAGCTTTTTGTGTCTATCCTTCTTTTCGGAAAATATTCATCTCTCTCCTGCGATCTCTTCAACTAGCAGAAACCGTCTACTATATCTTCAAGCTGCACATTGCCATATTTAATATCAAAACTGACATTTTTGTCAGCGTATAGCAACCTTCATTTTTTCTAGCATGTCTCGACATTTTTTGAAGGGCTCTGCTTACTCTTGTACGATTTTTTGTAGCTATTTCTCTTGAGGAGATAGAGCTACTGAGACATTCCTGCGACCGCGTTTCCTGTTGTTCCGGCACCCGTACTTACATTTTCCTCCCTGGCATAACCAAAGGAGAGGCATCACTTTTATTCTTCCCAACATTTGGGTAGATTCTTTCTATTTAGATGGCTTGGATATGACGGTAGTGTCCTCTGAACTTTAAAGCTCCTAGAGATAGGATCTCTTCTCACACTACATGTCACATTTTCATTTAAGAGGACCAAGTGTTCTATTCCAGGTATGTTTTGCAGGCGGTGTCTGACGACATTCCGGAGCCTGCTTGTTCACCCCCTACGGTTGCCGGTACTGGGGATCGGACCCTCTGTAGATTTGGTTTTCTCTACAACTTCCATCTTTGTTTGGTTTTCGGGATTACTTTCCCTAATCCTGTAACCCTGTACAAAGAGACCTCACAAAGTACCATCAGCCGGGCCAGTTAAACCAAGAGTTTTTTTATAAAGATCTTATTCCTCTATCCCTCCTTCTTCCCCATCATGAGATCAGGTCCTGGGCTTGGGACCTGCATAAAGGAGTTAAACCCGAAATCAAGACAACGAGTTTCAGTTTTGTATGTAAGAGATCAAAATATCATTTGAAAACGACTTGTCTAGGAAAGTAAAGCCGGTCGTGGCATCGTAAACTCTGAAGTGTTCAAGAGACAGGGATTTACCTTAGGATCCAAACGAGATATGGCGATTCTAGTTGGGGTGAAGAAAAAAACTGTAAAGGGAATACCAGATGATGATTGTAGAAGTTGGGACAACATAATTAATTTTCTAATTAGACTCTAAATTGAGGATTTCCAAATACTTACAGCGTAACGGACATGACAAGTAGTGGTGAGGTAAATTCATGTAACCTGTGGACAGAAGCCGAAGAAATTTTGGACATGATATAATAATCATCGAAAAATATCCGGACTGAATGTCCCCAGATTATAACCGACCTGATAGTTTCCTACCCGTTTTGACTAGGCTGGCCCGAATGAACGATAACTAATTAGGGGACGAGCTGGGACCCACAGTCCAACTTTAAACTTGGATAGTCTATTAACATCTTTTGACGAAGGTGGTAAAGAAGCCTTCTCGATTCTCTACTGTCCTACAGTACTACTCTTTGAACTGTTTAATCTTTTTTAATTATATTAAAAGTTTTTTTTACAAAATGATATCTATTAGTTTAGTCTTTTTAGAATACCTAAAATTTTTACTTATTCTCAGTTTTATTCTTACAATACAAGTACTTATTGTAATCTTCTACAGATCACTATCATAACCTCCACTTTTCAAAGTGATTTTGTTACATTTTCCATTTTTTTAAATACAAGTTGGGATTTTTGTAAAGTTATTTATATTTTATTCATTTAAATTTTTTTTGTGACAATGACTGTTTATTAAAAAATAATTTCATGTATATATTTTGTATCTGAAAAAGATAGCAAGTTAGGCGCCGAACCGCCGTTGTTTTGATTGCAATTAAAGATAATTGACTCATATATCAACCGTTTTTATTTATATTAAAACTTGTGAGCATATATACTAACATTTGCATTCTGATTGTATTTCAAATTAATAAGTTATCAGCAAGTCAATATTAAAAATGTTGATATCATATTTCACAACTACGTACTTATTATTTTGTCAAAAAAAAGATTTTTTTTTATATATAATTCTACAAAGTATATGTTTTAATACACTGTGAATATGAGTCTGTATTTAGGACGTTCTTCCTATGTCTTAAAATAAATTTTCTCCGTTAAATGTTCCAAAGAAAGTGTTCTGTAAAAGTTAAGTAATTATTTATAAGTGTCACTGTAAAATTTTTGAATTTATTTTTGCGATTTTATGAAAATGTATATTTTTGCATTCTTAATTTTAGAATTAATAAAAATATGTATTTTAATTGGCCTCCACTTATTTTTAATTCTTCTAAAAATTTTTGTTTTTATTTTAGAAAGTGTGTGTTTACTCGATTCATAATTTAATATATTTATAAACATATTTTATGAAAAACCAATAAAGACAATCTTTGATTTTTTTAAAAAATCGAATTTCATAATTTTTATTTATTTATTTTTAAATTAGCCTTTGTGTTTTTGAGATGTTGATACTATAAAGTTTAAAATAAGGTAAGTATTTTATTGGTATAAAATGTAAATATTTATAAAACTGTATTTATAAGAGCTTCTTTTGTAGTCCCCAAAACTGCAATATAACAATAATAGAAAAATATCCGAACAAAAGGCCCCGGTTTGAAACCGACCTAGAAAAAATCTACCTGTTTTACATTCCAAATTTGAACTTGGGAATTAACATATTTGAGGAAATTTAAAAAGAGGTCTTCTCGAATATCTGCTGCCATAAAACTCTTTGATCGTCTTAAACTTTCCTTTTTACATTGAATTTTTTTAATGTAACATTTAATTTATTTTAGAATACTTAGTATTTTTAATTATTGACAGTTTTAATATTTCAACTTAATATTGTAATTTCTATGGAACACTATCATAACCAACATTTTACAAAGTGATTTTCTAACATTTTTTATTTTTTAAATTATAAGTTGTTATTTATGTAAGGTTGTTTATATTTTATTCATTTTAATTTCCTGCAACAATGACTGTTTTTAAAAATTAATCTGTGCCGGAAAACGACAGTAAATTAGGCATCGAATAGTCGTTGCTTGATTGCAATAAATGATAATTGACTCATATATCAACCGTTTTTTCTTGTTATCAAAACTTGTGAGCATATATAAAGAAAAAATCATATTTCAAAATTAGGTACTTATATTTTTTGAAAAAATAATGTTTTTTTATAATAAATTCTATAAATTAAACGTTTTCTTCCTACATAACTTAATTTTCGACTACATTTAGGACGTTATTTGTATGTCTGAAATGACTTTTCTGTCTTAAATTAAAGAAAGTGTTCTGTATGAATAGAATAATTATTCATAATTGTCACTGTAAAATGTTTGATATTATTTTGTAATTTTATAAAAGTGTTGTATATTTTTGCATTGTTAGTTTTAGATTATCAAAATATGTAATATAATTCCCATCTAGTTCTGTTAACTAATAGTCAAATAATTTTTCACTTTAGGAAGTATAAATTTGCACACTTTCACAATTTAAAACATTTATAAAAATATTTATTGATTTACCAAAAAAAGTCAATCTTGGATTTAAAAAAAAATTAATTTTATATTTTTTAATTAATAATTTTAATAAAAATTAGGCCTTCAAGCTTTTTGTGATATTTGATTCCATAAAGTTTAAAGTAAGATAAATGTTTTCTTGGTATAAGCTGTCAATATTTGTAAAGCTGTAGTTATTATGTTGTTTTGTAGTCCCCAAATAAATATTTGCTTACATACAAAATTCCAGGGTCGGCGTACAGTGGGATTTAGAAATTACTATATTTTTGTCACGTTAAAAAATTTATATTTATTCTGCTATTCTTTGAAATTTTGTTTACTTTTAAAAAGTTCTTTTTAGAAATTGTCAAAATCAGTAAGTTTATGCACACATGTTGCCTTCTGAGGAGACATTACCCAGGGGGTCAGTTTTTGTGTCCCTTAACGTTTACCATTAAACGCAGAAAAACTTAAGGTTTTTATTCATTCACCCTTTTTTTATAAACTCGTCTTCAGCTCATGAAATTTCACTATAAGTAATTTTATTTAAGATTTATAATGATTTTAGAGAAAAGGAATATTTTTTGAATAAACGTGGATTATTGACTTCCTGAGTTTCTTGAATAAAATTTCATTCATCTAGGAAAACAGGACATATGTACTTAAATATAGTGTCGCTAGTGACAAATACCAAGTGAAAGGCGTTTCTGAAAAGTAATCGGTATCTTTGGTGCTAAATTCTTATCATGAAAGTGAAAATCTAAGAATCAACTGATATTAACTCACAATTCATAACAAAGACTTTCACATGCAGGGCAGATACTGTAAGGGTATGACTAGTATCTGTTACTATAACTAGATCATACGAAATTAATACTAATTAATGCTACATTTAAAGTAACTATTAAAACTAATAGGCCTGCATTTCTATAAATTACATTACCAAAATTCAGCGAGAACAAGTTGTACTAATAGTAACGGTTGATTTTTACAAATATGATAATACCATATTGCATATTATATTTGTTTAAATGCATAATAATAATATTATATAATGTATAAGAATAAGTATATTTTTAAAACAACCTACCCCTGCATGAAAAAATTTAATAGTATGGTTTATTTACTCAGAAATCGCTAAAAGGCCACCTTTTGGGTATCCCACGCTAAGTAAGTCGAATTAAAACTTCAAAAAAATCTTAAAATTCACCCATTTTATCTCGTATAAAAAAATCGCAAAAGAATCGACCTAAGATAGAATCGTATACCATTTAAAATTGGAACATATGCCGAATAGATAGACTCCCTTCTACTTCTCGGTTGTCTCTATTCAGTCAGGTCAGTAAGCGCCCTAGTCACGACTCGTAATTTCCCTTATTCAATGCACCAAGGGATTATCACCACATACATAATCCATTTCCATTTTTCGTTTTTTCAGTTTGAAACAATATTGTAGAATATCCTATATTTCCTTTATTCTTCTAAAATTTATTTTAATGGCAAGCACCCACTAGAAGTTATTGTTAATGGCCAGTATTTTTTTACCAATCTGGTCATTGCTAATTGGCAGCTATCCAGCGGTTTGAGGTGATATATTTAATATAAATTTGTAGGTTGCTATAAATAATAATAGACAAAGGCAAAATATGTTGTAATACAATAAATACTGTGTTTAACACAAATAATTTCAACTATGCATAATACAGTAACCGCCTCATAGCGTGATCACACTTTATCTTATTATTCGGTTAATATTACCAATTCACCTAAAGACAGACACGGAATCGTATAGGTACATTTCAATCAAGTCGCTTCGTAAGAGTCTCTTCGCTTATTGTAACCATTTAATTTATCATGCAATAAAATAAGCGTTCACTAGCACAGACCAAACAGGAATGTTAACAAGTGTCGTATATCCTAAGAAATCAACTGATATCGTGACTGAGAACGTGTCCATCAGTCGTGTTATCGACATGATTCATTATCCATATGTGACTCATATCCTGTTCTCCACTCAAACACTCAAACAGGTGTCTAAAAATATATACAGTAGTTGTTTGTTATCTACTTGTACGTATGCCATTTGTTTACGCTACTACTGCATCGTTTATTTCTATTTTCATATAGGCTACATTTATGGTTTCAGAGTGATTTTACATCATTTAATTTTGAAAGATCTTTATTCATTTGTTTTGTAAGGTTTGGTGTCACTTGAAGTATCAAAGTGTAGCAAGATGTCAGAATCTCAAAAGAAACGACAGCATTGAAGTATTAAACAAACCTCTTGAATTTTGTATTCCATTACGTTCGGCGAAACTTAATTAATCACTCTTACATTAGTTTACGACTACTCGAACTTTAAATTTTGTAAATTTATAAAATCCTTCTGAGACAAACGTTTTCTATCTTCATGTTCGTGTTTATATGTGTTTGTGAATTTCATATTGTTCTAGTGTGTTGAGATGTGGTCCTTTTTTGTTGATGTGTAAGATTTCTAGGTTATGGTAATTGTCTGTGTATTTGTATCCTGTTTCTTTTAGATGATTGTAGAATGCTGAGTTGGTGTTCTGCTTGTGTTCCTCTTTGATGCTGCGACCTGTTTGCCCAAAGTAGAATTTGTTGCAGTTTGTGCAGTTTAATTTGTATACGCCTGGTACTTGTAGTTTATCTTTGTTGTTGGTGTCGTATTGTATTTTGTATTGTAGTTTGTTATTAGTTTTGTATGCTATTTTGTAACAAACTACAATACAAAATACAGTACGTCACCAACAACGAAGGTAAACTACAAGCACCAGGCGTATACAAATTAAACTGCACAAACTGCAACAATTTCTACATTGGGCAAACAGTTTGCAGCTTCAAACAAAGAATCGAGGAACACAAACAGAACACCAACTCAGCATTCTACAATCACCTAAAAGAAACAGGATACAAATACACAGACATTTACCATAACCTAGAAATCTTACACATTACACAAGGAATCAATTCTCAACACTCTACAACAATATGAAATTTACAAAAACACAAAGTACTAACATATTAAACGAACAAATCCAATATAAATCACACACACTCTTTGATACTATCGAAAACCTGCCTTTAAAACAGTCACCGCTTAACCTAACAACTCCAAGCAGAAAATTTAGAAACTTATGAAGATCGCCATGGAACGATCAAAAACGTTGTATATAGTGAGCTTTTAACAAATTTACAAAATTTAAAGTTAGAATAGTAGTTAACTAATGTGAAATGATTACTTAAAGAAAACTTGACATTCTAGATCGATACAGTGAATTTTTAAAAACGAGTCAGAGAAACGATGCTTCTCCACTGGACGTTTTACAACCTTTCTAATGTAAAATTATGATGAAGAAAGACTCCACATTTTCATTATCAAAGTGTAATGAGAATGTTAACAGCTAAAGAAATCGTTCCGGAAGGATTCAGAAATGGAATCAGATAAAATAACGGTTTAAAAATGTATGCGAAAAAGGTAAGAATGTTTCTGGCTACAATACGAATGCCAAACATTTTGGTTGAGTATTCTCCTAGCTGCGGATAAAATGCAGATGCAACAGGACTTTAATATTGTGTTCATACTTTAACATACGTATGTGTTAAAAAATGAAAATGTTATAGACTGTGTAATATATAAACAACGTATAACGGTCTTGTGTTGTGTCAACACGGTTGGGGGGCTTGAAGCCTTTTGATTTGTCTTTAAAAGAATGCACTGAAAGGACAGAACCATTAAAACAGTAACATCAATGACTGAAGACTACAATTGTGAGGCACTTACTTCAACATCAAAGTTTACTGAAGAAGAAGATACTAAAGACGATGAAAATGATCAATTTGTACCGTTGTACAACACGCTCTTATGTAATGTTAAAAAAATCTTCAATGGAATAATATAATCTGACGTGCAATATGACCGCAAAATATAACAAGTAGAAAACCTAGCTAGAAAATTTTAATGTAGTACATAAATTTGTTTGAGATGCAAAAATGTGATATCTAATCAGTCATTATTTAAATTTTTCTGAAAAACATTGTAGTTGTAGTGTTATAGAAATGAAATGGTATACTGTAATGCTAGGCCTACATACAGTTCAGTAAATACTAATGACAGTAATAAAGTAAGTTCAAAGCTGTACTTTCTTACATCATGATGCGGTCGGTTATTGTTATAGTCCCGTTATTGTTATTAAATACGCTTCTGAGAAGTGAGATTACAATAGTCGGCGGCTATTATTTAATATAATATTATGTGTCAAATTGCACTTAAATAAATCAGCACTTCGTAGGCCCACACTCTTCATTTTAGTTGACAAAATCCAAGGATCGTTGCACATGATGGTTTTATCAATTCTAATGATAGTTAAAGGCCCTAACTGAAAGAAATTCACAGCCAGTACTTATAACTATCACAATAAGAGATAGTCTGATCAAAGTGGCGAGAACTACCACAGCTGTTGAAAAATATTACCCTTAATAGCTATTATATTTTAAATCTAATACAGTTGTAGTAATTAGGTATATTGTATTGCAGTATTTTGTGTTTTAATTTGCCAAAGTAAAGTTATTGAAAAAAAATATTACACATTGCCTATACGAATTATAAATTCAGTACTGTATTACACATAAAACGATTACGGGAAAACCAGTTCTACCTTCTTATTAAAAAACTGGAGGTGCAGGCTTAATACAGGAATTAACTTAGTGCAATTATTGTTACTCTTATTACAGTGTAAATTTCGCGACCACACCGAGATTATAAATTGAAAAAATATAATTGTTTAGTATGAGATAAGACTTTACCAGATGTCTTGGAGGAAAGGATTTGCACGTGACGAAGTATACAAATGTTAGCTAACGTTCCTAGTGAAGGCAAATATCTCTTGCTTTTGAAAACCAGAAATGTTATCAGTAAGGGTTTGAATTGTGGGCATAAACTCATTCTAAATATAAGTATACAAATAATGTCAATTCTCTATTGAATCATTAGATTTCATCAGTAAATTACAGCCAAATATAATCACGAGATACGGTAAAAGTTATATTCTGTTTCAAGAATTTGACAACGTGCGAATATATGTATTTAAGCCACGAGGCGTTTAAGAGCACCCTGCAAAAGCCGTACGCCGTACGATGGTTCTTATTTAGGGATAACCAATGGGAATAAGATATTCACCATCAACCACCACGACGAAACGAGGACAATATGCGTCGACCGACTAATATCAGAAGATATCCACATCAACAGAAGACATCCACGTCTTTCGTTTTATCAGAAGATTCACCAAATCAACAGCAACAATCAACATCGCAGCCAATAACACAAGACCCACCGCTTACCCACCATGAGCGACCTCTACCAGTGACAGCTACAACTCCAATACCCTACCAGATACCAGCATCACCTTTACAACCGCGACCAGCCTTATGATGATCGGACCGACGACTGGGGTTCGTCTAACTTTGGCAAGCCGGATTTAATTGAGATTATCTTTTCCCTTTTGGACAAAATGTGTTTTACGAAGAATAAGTTAATGTATTTATGCGATAGTATGGTAAGTGTCTTTGTTATGCAGATGTTTCATGTGATGTACATGTGCTCTCAGACTTTCATGGTAAACTCTTAATAAAGCTAGAGTTTTATTTTGTAATAATATTAATGACATTTTTGCAATGAAGTAATTTGTTCTTTCTATACATGATAAACGTTGGACAACACAACAAAAGATATAAATTTTTAGTTAAATAATAGTAACAATACTTTAAAGAGTTTTTAATGAATTCAGTTGATTTTTGTATGAGTTATAAACTTAAAAATATAAATTCCTCATCTCTTAATCCTATCTCTTAATTTTGTTTGTTATGTAGGAAAAATAAAACATTTTCAATGAGCAGAAATATCGTAAGGGAATAATGATATTTTTAGGTTGGATTTTTTCAAGGATAATGTATTTTGAAGCTGTACGAAATTTTATGTTCAGGTAGGTGATTTGTTCAGTACTAAAATTTAAATTATTGCCTTGTGAGTAGTTATAATATTTGTAAAATTACGTGAGAAATTTTCCAGTCTGCCTAGTTAAATGCACAGATTAATTTGTTACTAAGTTTGGAAACAACAAAAAATTAAAATTAATAATTTTATTTTTGAAGTAGTCATTGTACTAGAGCATATCCATTCGTTACTATGGCAGTTATGGTGACTTTTAAGGGACCAAACCCTTTTACTGTGGCGACCAAACCAATATTATAAAATGAAATAAACTTTAAATGAATAGAATCAAATAATTCATTGCAAGGCATTTTGAAGAAAGGGTTAGGCACACAAAGAAAGCAAAAGATGTTAGCTAGTACTCACTAAGGGAGGGGGCGGGTGAAAAAACTCTGTTACTTATTAGCAAAAAACATTTTTTTGTAAGTTTTCGAACTACTTGCGTGAACGTATGTAAGTGTCCGTGTTTAGTTTATCTATTTATAATATAAGTATAAAAAAAGGTAATCATCAAGTGAACGACTGTATAATAAATCTTGTGGTTTAACTATCTGGACCCCAATCTATGAAGGTGTGTGAGTTAATAGTAAATTAGTCTGAAATAGCCTCATAATTGATTGTTCCAATGTAAGAAGGTAACAGCCGGTGTCAGGAATGGGGAAAGGCAACACCTAGAGAGATTGTATCGCTCTCAGTTGAACAGCAGTATTTAAAATTCGAAGGACACATCTTCAGGATTTAATAGGGAAAATTGGTCAGCTGGAGGGGAAAGGTTACCCTTCGGTGGCGGATGATGTACACGAGAGGTAGAAGATAGAATAAATCATCGATATACTTTGGGAGCTCGAGACACAACAGGTAGTGAAGCTTGCCAGTTCGAAGACACTGGACGACGCCCTCACGGAGGCTGTAGTGTTGAGGCATTGATAATCTCAGATAGAAACGAAACCCATATTCGTGCTATAAGTATGGAGAAGACAACCCCCTTCACAGATGCCTTAAAAACCCAAAAGAAATAAAATCAATGTTTTAACTTGCGGAAAGTAGGACATCCTGTTACAAAAAAAACCGACACCCTGCGTCTGTTTATCTCTTTCGCTACGTTGGGATAACGTGATTAGTAGATCTTCTCTTTCTTGATGTGTCTGGCCTGAGTACTTTACCCGTTTTCTTTGTCTAAGTTGTTGGTATTCCTACCTTGTGGCCTAGCTTTATCTACTTCATCCTTGCTTTTATTCATTTGTTCAAGTAACTGCATTATTAATCGATTTGTTTCTAGGACTACACCTACAGTTCCCATGTTTTGTTAATTTGTACCTACTGGGACATTACCATCTCTACTTTCGGTCCCCGTCCCGTGCATTTGACTATCCTGCGACTATCCTGCAAGTATTAACACATAAATCTTGTGTCTCAATTATTTGCCCTATTTGTTCTTGATCGCTCATCTTGCTTTTATGTTCCCCAACTATTTGCCCACGTTTTAAAAATACGTTACCAGCTTGTACCTTCACAACATTCATCAATTTATCACTAATCTTACGTTAACACTGCTTACTATTTAGCACTGAAGTAATTTTATGTCAACCACATGTACCACAAAATTTACTTAATCTATGAAATTTACCTAATCAGAAATTTTATTCAGCAACAAATTCTTAGTATTTATTGTATAGAATATTTGACATTTTCTAAACAAAAGCCCTACATTAAGCACTAATTTATAACAAAAAGTTTCTATTTATTTGTTATATTACATTGATCGTGCGGTAAACTAGTCATTTAATATTTAATTATTAGGGTTGGTGAATGTATGCGTAACATTTACATTGACAGTTATGGGGATAATCTTGGTTTGGGCGCCAGCTATCACTTAAGGGTAGGAATGATATTTATTAAGTGTACAATTATGCTTAGTGAGTACTATTAAAATAACCACACTTACACAATCTCATACAGTTCTTTATTTAACTATGGAAATTAGAAGTTTATTCTAGAACTAAATGTTTCCTTGTAATGGTTGTGTCCGGGTGCTACCACTTAGAATTTCCGGTTTTTGTCAATGTTTCGATCGAGGATCGAGGATTGTAATCCTCTTTCTTGAGTTTATCATACTGAAACACTTGTACTTGCACTATACTTTTCTAAAGATCGGTAATCATCACTCTATTATTTCGATCAAAGAACAACAACTCTAATCCCGAGTACGTTAGTTCCTTACAAAATTCAATATTCAACACCCCCCCCCCCATTCTTAATCCCTACACCTTAACGTTTTTTGACGTTTTTCCCCTCTAAGGACGTACGCCAATCACACGCCCATATTTTGTAGGCCCTACTTTCTACATTTTGCGTTATTTACATAATGTCCTAACGTATCTTAGCTAGTAAATTTTCAATAACGGCTCTCCAGTTTTTTTAGTTTGTTTCAAAGTAATACAGTGAGTCCAATGCTGCACTTTCCTACATCATGATGCAGTCGGCTATTGTTATTGTTATAAAATATGCTTCTGACGATTGTGATTACAATAAACGGCGGCTACTATTTAATATAACATTGTGTTTTAAATTACACTTAAATGAATCAGCACTTCGTAGGCCCACACCCTTTATTTTAGTTGACAAAATCCAATGATCGTTGCACATGATAGTTTTATCAATTCTAATGATAGTTAAAGGCCCTGACTGAAAGAAATTCACAGCCAGTACCTATAACTATGACAAGAAGAGATAGTCTGATCAAAGTGGCGAGAACTAGCACAGCTGTTGAGAGATATTACCATTACTAGCTATTGTATTTTAAACCTAATGCAGTTGTCGTAATTTATGTACATTGCATTATAATATTTTGTATTTTAATTTGCAAGACGTGGTAAAGACTTAGAAAAGAAAATATTAAACCTTTCTAATGACATGACAAAAATTACCTTACATTTTAGCATTCACTAATGTATTATACATAATAGCTGTGGGGAATACCTCTTCTACCACTGTTAGTAATAAACCGGAGGTGCAGGCTTAATATACGAATAAAGTTAGTGCAACTGCAATTATTGTTACTCTTGCCAAGATTATAAAGTGAAAAAATATATTTTTTTAGTATGAGATAATTTTTTACCAGATGTCTTGAAAGAAAGGCTAGTTACGTGACGAAGACAAAAGATGTTAGCTTGCATTCTTGATATGGGCTGAATAAGAGGGCGAAAGTTCTTATGCAGCAGGTTAAAATAAATCATTACATGTCTAACGTTTCTTAAAAGTCCTGCACTAACGTGGAATGCCGTTAAAACCGACGGACATATGATGGTTATAGGTCGAAGTCTGTCAAAACCTAGTGGAATCGAAACAAGAAAAGCTCAGGAGACAGTTGTACCAGATGAAATATCCACTTAATGATCCCTTCAACGTGATGGAATACTTTTACAACCCGAGCCAGAAACCTGGGTTTGTGATTTCAGGTTCTTCTGTCTTACACCTGACAACAATTACTGGAGACTCACATGGTGATGCGTTTCAGGAATGACTTACAACGGCCTAGTATTGATAATCTTTCCAATAATGTTGAAGCTGCAATATCTTTCCTTCAACAAATGGATAACGTAATGGAATTAGAGAGAAATAGCCGCAGTAATACTTCCCTAATCCACCTGGAGGAGTCACATCATGTCTGAACCTTACCCATAAGCATCAGTCCCATGGGCATTTCAAAAATCACTCAAGATCTAAGTATCCTAATGGCCCAGGTCCAACCTCAACAATCCCAAGCCCTAATAAAAAAAAAAAAAATAGTAAGCTGGTCTAAGATGGAAAAAGGTTACTCGTTGACTATACTGAAGGTCCAAAAAAGCATCAGAAAAAGAACCGAGAATAATACCGGAAATAACCCGTCTACCATCACGGCAGATATATTTACTTAGCTGGTTTATCCATATTATATTAAATGACCTGTTAGAAGAGATGGTCTAAAAGATGGATAAAGCAGAACCAGACCCAGCTAGAGTTTATTACGTTAATGGACACTATCATAACAGAGCTGGATACAAGATAGGGATTGTCAGTAATGCAGTGCAGTAAATATACGGTTCTTTTATGCAATAAGGAAACCTGTTCTATGAGTTACCAGTAGCAAATGTGGGCATCGTAAAATAAATCCCATTTCCCTAAGAAAAAGATTTGTATAGCGTCAAGTTATATTTTTGTGTTAGGTAGAGTATATTAAACCAGCTTCAAAATAGTTTTAAAATAATCTATTTAATCTTAAATTGAAGTATAAAACGAATATTGTAAATAAGTAAAAGGTAATAGCAGCGCACCCAGAATATCGTTGGGCCAAGGACATCAAAAATAGGGGGGGGGGGCATCGATTCAGTTGTAATATTCCCCCAAATCTGTCATGTTACTTCAATGCATACTTTGTTTTACTTAGGCGCAAACTCAACAACTGTATGATTTTAATATAATATTATACAGGAAGTTTTATATAATATTCCTGAAGGTTTTATTAATGATGCATTTAAATATTATAACTATTTTAATTTGCTAATTAACTAATGCCCCTAATACTTCAGGCACAAATACAACTAAAATATTTATTAATAACACTCATTTAATGGTAAATCTTTGTAGTTAAATTTATATACGGCGCGTGGGAACTATACGTTTTCCAATGAAGGACGACCGCCGTAATCTTTTCCCTTTACAAGGATTGTCAAGGTGGCAGGCCCCCTTTTGCGCCTCCATTTGGTGCGCAACAGAAAAGTTCTACTTAATAGGTTAAAATGTTTTATTGAAAATTTTGTATAAAAAATGTTTATACCCTGCAAACAATATATTTTTCATAGACTTTGACAAATTATAGATTTATAGGAAACGCCTTTGTAAACATCTTCCCACAACACACATTTTATTGATCATAACTTGTTTTTGGCAACCATATTACCTCTTCAGTGAAACAAACTACACTAAGTATGTTCTAGTCAGTTATTGTTAAAGTCGAATGTAGAACATTGGAAAAGTAAAAAACAGGTAATTTTTAATTTACCTATTTACTTAAAGCAAACAAGCTTTAAGTACAACCTAAACTTGTAATAAACTAACAAACTCTACAATTTAATAGATCAGTAAAAACATGAAAAATTTTTCCTTTCCCCCTTTTTTCTAACAAGAGTAGGATTTAAATAGTTTGTTTGCTTTAAGTACATATTATTTTATGACTCACAATACTCCAATATCCAATATTGTCCAAAGCTAAACTCTAACCTTAAATTATAAATATAATCGTAGTCTACATTTTTATTTTAATCAACTCCAAATAGATTGTATAGTCATATAATTTATAGAAGTCTTCTCTCTTCCTGACATTTGAAATCTAAGAATTATCAATATAGATGCATCTAATGGGCCTAATCAATCGCTTTAGGTAATACCTAGTGGTAGCTAATAGAACAGCTATTGGGAGGTAATCATGTTGTCTTACTAGGCTATATAGGCCTAATCAATCGCTTAGCTAATACCTAGTGGTAGCTAATAGAACAGGTATTGGGAGGTAATCATGTTGTCTTACTAGGCTATATAGTCCTAATCAATCGCTTTAGCTAATACCTAGTGGTAGCTAATAGAACAGTTATTGGGAGGTAATCACACTGTCTTACTAGGCTATATAGGCCTAATCAATCGCTTTAGCTAATACCTAGTGGTAGCTAATAGAACAGTTATTGGGAGGTAATCACACTGTCTTACTAGGCTATATAGGCCTAATCAATCGCTTAGCTAATACCTAGTGGTAGCTAATAGAACAGGTATTGGGAGGTAATCATGTTGTCTTACTAGGCTATATAGGCCTAATCAATCGCTTTAGCTAATACCTAGTGGTAGCTAATAGAACAGTTATTGGGAGGTAATCACACTGTCTTACTAGGTTATATAGGCCTAATCAATCGCTTTAGCTATTATCTAGTGGTAGCTAATAGAACAGCTATTGGGAGGTAATCACGCTGTCTTACTAGGCTATCTAGGCCTAATCAATCGCTTTAGCTAATACCTAGTGGTAGCTAATAGAACAGTTATTGGGAGGTAATCACGCTGTCTTACTAGGCTATATAGGCCTAATCAATCGCTTTAGCTAATACCTAGTGGTAGCTAATAGAACAGTTATTGGGAGGTAATCACGCTGTCTTACTAGGCTATATAGGCCTAATCAATCGCTTTAGCTAATACCTAGTGGTAGCTAATAGAACAGGTATTGGGAGGTAATCACACTGTCTTACTAGGCTATATAGGCCTAATCAATCGCTTTAGCTAATACCTAGTGGTAGCTAATAGAACAGGTATTGGGAGGTAATCATGCTGTCTTACTAGGCTATATATTACAGTAGGATATATTATTTTATTTACAGTTCATAGTTAAGTGCATTATAATGCTATTGAATTTAAACCTTCATTAATTTCGAATAAGTACTCATGTATTAATTTATAAAATAAATTTTACTAAATTATTTTATGTATACAAATTAGTTTTACTTTTGGTGTAAAACAATGTTTGAATTTATTAGATGGCCTATATAATTAAGGTAAATTGTTTTGAGAAAGATACGAATTTGGTTTTTATTTAATCCGCTTCAATCATAGAAATATCGATTGAAATTTATTTAGTAATTCATGATGGCGAATGTTTCACATATATTAAGCAGTGGCTATAGTTGTTTTTCATTATACATAAATACATGAAATATAAGTATTGCAAACAACCCTAATACAACAGAAAAAAATTAAAAATAACTGATAATACAAGCTAGCTAAGGTTAAATCCTTATATAGGCCTACATTTCGATAACCATGCCATAATCTTCAGAGGGCTTACACAAATTATTTTAATCAATACATCAATATACTTCGCTAGTTAAGGTGTAAATTGTATGTTTCTAATCCTATATTAGCTAATTTACACACAGATAGTCCTATTTAATTTCTCATTTTAACCATTTGAGTTTCGCAAATTCGATGACTGTCTTGGTACGCCAATTATTATTATTATTACGGAAACCATTTATAAATTTAGGGGAAATTTTAAAACGTTGAAGTTTTTTCAAAAATATAATATATACTTGCAATGATCTTAATTTTAAACCTAACTCACTAAAAAGGATTTGCTCAGTTGACCGGAAAGCCACAATAATTTTCAATATAAAGAAGACAGTTGTACAATGTATCAATAAAAATATATTATTATTAATAATAATATATTATGGTATTATTTATAATATTATAATAAAATTACTTATAATATTACAATAACTTAATGTAATATTGTATTAAAATAATATTTTTATTTTAATATATTGTACCACGGTGCTCTTGATGTTGTATATAAGTGCATGGTTAAAATTCATGAATTCAGTTCTTCGTAAAATTCAAAAGATAATATGAATCGTATTGGGAGATGTAATTATACAAAAACACTCCAACAAATAAAGCCTCGAATTAAAAATACACAAATATATTCTCTATGTACACAAATATATTCTCCATGTACACAAATATGTTCTCTATGTACACAAATATATTCTTAATAATAACAAAAATATTCTATTTTGCTTCACATTCCTTTTTCCGATATGACAGCGACGGGCGGCGGGTAAGCTAGTTACATCCCTATATATAATTTTAAAGTTACCTATTGCCTTAATAGGTTTACACTTAGTCCTTGAATGCCATAAATAATTAAACAAAGAAACAAGGCACTTCCCAGCTTTATAGCCATACACCAATGAAGTTATTACATCTAAGGATAAAGAGGTTTAAGAGCAGAGGAACTTGACTTTTGCAATTAGTTTTGAGATTTACAAGACGAGACCGGGTAAGACGAGACGAAATTACAACAAATATAAAATGTTTAACTGTGGAGTTATGTAACTGAAGACAGTATCCAAATTCTAAATCGTTATATAAATAAATTATTTGAAAATTTAAAAAAGTAATAAATGCTGTAATATATTCGATATTTTTACATTTGAATAAAATCAAAATTACCTTTCTGAGGAATACAGCTGTGTACGGATTCCTTTGGTCATTGCCAGGTGACACTGTACAAGGTAAAAGCGTGTAGCATACTGATATGAAACTGATGAGAATTCCTATTGTGTTTTATAAACATTTGATTGTGCCCTGATTGGTCTCGTATTTTCTTGGTTTTATCTTGGTTTATGAGCTCGTCATTGAGTATTGCAAAACAAATGCGACAAATGGAGTCAGATCGTGAGTTAACAAAGGATTGTAACTGTAAACAACACTGATATCGAATAATCGTTTTCGTCATCATAGTAATTATGATACGAATTTCGACACGTCATTACAGTTTTAAAATTTCTATAACTAATACAGTTTATATTTTCACTTTTATTTTATACTACGTAGAATATCACTAATTTAATAGGGATTTAAACAATACATTTCAAATGGAAAAGATTATTAAACATTTTAAGTATGCAATTGCATAGCCTAGCGTCCCTTATCGAAATTCGCATTGTTAATTTCGACTCGGATTTTTCAAGAGAAAAATATTTGGTTTGAACTTTTATTGTAACTGTCTATAGAAATGGATAGAAGTGTAAGAATAATGTACATTAGCTACAGTGTCCAATTAGGATGAAATCAAATTTAAGCCGGTTAAGTATTTAAGTTCTACGGGACAAGGAAGTAATTTACGCAAAGGTAATATTTACGCAAAGAGATTTAAATGAATATTACTGCCATTAATAACACCTAAAGTTTACAAAATAACTGCACTACATATCTTCTTAGTTTGAATAGATTTAACATTAAAGATTATTCGATTTACAATTATTTTAAACGTCTTTTTAGCTTGGGTTATTTATTTAGGAAATCGGAGTTAAGTACTTGCAAAATATTACAAAAACTTGACAACAAATTTTATGTTTTTTATTTTAATAGAATACAGTTCTACATTGAAATTTAACATTGCTTGTAGATTGCGTCCAGTTACTTAACATGGAACTTGATTGCTGTTTTTGTTTTTGAAGGCTTGTTGACAACTTTTTTTGGATAGTTACTAGCAAACTGAGTATGTTTTTAGTGAAATGTTTCTCTAAATTTGATTTCTCATTGCGTGAAAGATTTTCGTGGCAAATGAAAAACGTCGGAAGGTCATTTGAGTTGCATATGAAAGCGAACGACTCTGTCCAATCCCGATAAATTCTTTATGCTCTTCTTCAGTTATTTTATTTTTTTTTTTTTTTTTAGATGCGATGCTTGCGGTGAAGTTGTAATAAAGAATTTTAAAATTATTATTTAGGTATCCAAAACAGCAGACGACAAGTTTTCCATTTATTTTTTTGTCAACGTATATCTAAGTAAATACATGTGAGAAGCTAGGAATAACGAAATATAATTTATCAAAAGTTTTACAACGATATTTACCAATTTAAAATGCATTCCTAATTAAAATATAATTCTCTAAAAACTTAATTATTAATATAAATAATTTAAACACGAAACACTCTTTGTCTCACTCTCTCGCGTAGTGATTGACTATGTGTACATAGTCGCCTCCGAGTGTGGTGACCACAACAGAGTTGTCATAACGTGTTTTTCACTGCGCAGTCTGCCAATTTTAGTTTTTATAAATATTATAAGCAACAAACTCGACGTCACTGTCAAAGCGCTAGTAAAAACGCAAAATTGCCTTGCGTCGAAAGCGAATTAAAACCTGCATAGAGTCATCCAACGACGGCGTTGATGAGAGCTTTCGACGGACTGACGACAGTGACGAAGCGTGTCACGGGGGAGGAGTACGGTGAAAAGCAAGTAAAAGTGACAGATTAGTGTCAAATCCTCGTCAATCGATTCAGAACGATTTTTAATGTTTTTTTAATAAAATAATTAATATTTGCATATGGAACTAAAGAGCACCAGCTACACACCAAAGAGCCGCAGGTGGCTCGCGAGCAGCAGGTTGCTGACCCCTGGTATGGGTAGCTTAAGCACTGAGAAAGGCTAAGAAACCTCATGACCATTAAAAAAAAATACACTTTGTGAATCGTCTAACAACAGATCCTATCATAGAGATATATTCAGAGAGAAACTTGAAAACCTTAGAGGAATCTTATCTCTGTTTCTAAATTCCATAACATGAAATCAGTACCGCCTCTTAGACATTATGTAACAGGTGGTCAACGATTTTACGCTTATTAAAAAATATTAACATCAAAGAAGACATTGACGGTTATGATGGTGCCTTAGATGTTAGTTGAAGAAATGTAACTTACATTAACAGTAACAAAAACACTAACATATTAACTACAATAAAATGTTAATAATGTAAAATCAACTAAGTGTTTAATAAAGTATTTGATCATTAGTCATAATAATAAATTATGTTTCATTAAGAATATGTTCTTTAATAGAGTTCTTTACTGTGCGTAATAGGAACATATTTTGAGTGGTTGGCGTCTATGACTTCCCCACAGATGTGATTAACTGCTATGATATACAAATACTGTCATACAAATACTAAGTAGGGATTGATTACTGGCCACTATCACCTTTCCCTCTAAAGTAGATGTAGTATATAATGCCTCCGTCAACGAAATGACCGTAGTGGTTTATTCTCATATACCGTTGAGTTATTAGTTATTATTTTATTATTATTTCTTGATAGTGGTCATGTTTTTATTGTTTATTTGTTATAATACTTCCACTGAGCGCATTGAATCTTACTTCTATATATTTATTGATACATTTTCAATAAGTTTTCTATAATTATGAAAGTTGTGCCCCTTATAAAGTCATACGCTGTTGTGATTAATGAAAGATATTATTTTCTACAATGAGGAAAACTATTTTATACTTGAAGTGTTTTAAAATTCATAATTCTATAGTATAAGGAATTAACAATAAAAATATTAAGCACAAACGCAGTCAGACAGCTTTGATTCATATACACAAATTTTCAAGAATCGTAGCAATTACTGTAATAGAGACCAGCAGTATCTTATCCAGTATCTCACTTTACGTAACGTGCTCTGTCATGCAATAGAGAGACTAATCCACTCATCCCCTTGCCCCAAAATAAGTCATTCCAATTAATTAAATAATTCATTCATGCATTTCTAAAAAATGTATTTTCCCTACATTTCATATGAAATTATTTAGTTATATTATTTAATATATAATTTTAGCCCTAGGACTACTAAATAAATTATATTATAACAGCTTTGATAATCCTCTTAGGTTTTAGAATTGTTATTTAAATGAGTAGGAAGAATGATTTATTCCCAGTTTTAAATTATATAATGTGTTTTTTGGCAACCACACTAATGTATGTAAGCAGATAGTATAGGTTTTATGTAGGTGTGTTAAAGAAATGGTTAGGCACTTGAACAAAATAAAAGAAAAAACCTATGGTGAGGGCAAACATCTGTTTCTTGGGTTAGACAGAAATTTCTTTAGTACGATTGGAACTATGGGGTATAACATATCGCAGTATAAAATGGAAGTCTTGAGTATACATAACCCTCCTGTTATTAGTTTAATATAAGTACACATATAAATATAGTTAATTTACCAATAAACAAAATTTTATTTTATAATACTAGAAAATAGCTATCTTGAGCTCAAAAATTTGATATGATTTTTAAATTTATTTTTAACGGATGATTTTGTTTTATTTTCTTACAAATTACACGAGCATTTTAAAATGAATATTTTATAAATCCCTTACACTAAGCGAAATGAACATTTAACTCTACTTCGATTAAAAGTTATGTGAAAGGTGAAAAAAAATTAAATTGCTGTAAAGATTTAGAGAATATTTATGTAAAGAATATTTTATAAAACATAAACGACTCTAAGTGAGAGAAATTATTTCAGACGTATAACTTTAGCATTTATTTACTTACAGTAAATACTGAAACATTACTTCTCTTTTAACAACTAAACACAGTCCATTTCCTACTCTTAGCATTACTAAATTTCATACTTATTTATTACAACGATTACTATAGTTTACAATAAAATTCTCTTCAAATTTACATACTGAAAAATATGATATTTTTAAGCAAAATATTTATTGAATCTTTTAAAACTACTTTATTCCAGTTCTGGTGGCATTTGTACTGTGCCTACTATAATTTGTCCAAACACCCTGAAGGATTAGAGCGACCCTCGCTCCCCCACGCGCAGGCACACTCACACGCGCGGCCCGGCCTACCTGCCGCTAATGGTTCTTCTATGAATCACCAACTAGTCCTTGTACTACAAAATCAATTTTTTTTAACTATTAACTTTACTTAATTTGTACTCTAATAACTGAATTCTAAATATTATTCCTAAAAATTAGAAATCATAATTATAATTTTGTAACCTACTGACAATAAAACCCCTTAAAGTTGTCACAGTTGTACCGTGTTTGGACTCATTTTGCGATGATTAGTATTTAGAATTCAGTTATTAGAGTACAAATTAAGTAAAGTTAACAGTTTAAAAAATTGATTTTGTAGTACAAGGACTAGATGGTGATTCATAGAAGAACCATTAGCGGCAGGTAGGCCGGGCCGCGCGTGTGAGTGTGCCTGCGCGTGGGGGAGCGAGGGTCGCTCAATTCACATTTGAGCGTGAATTCATTTTATTTTCCTAAAAATTACACAGAGCCTTTTAAAATGAATATTTTTATAAATCCCTTACCCTAAGTGCAATCAAAATTGTCCTCCACTTTAGTTAAAGTTACGTTAAAGGTGAAACGAACTAAAATTTCATTCAAATATGCAGTACAGATTTAATACTTTAAAAAACATATATAATCGACTATATATGAGGCAAATGATTTTAGAATAGTTAATTTGACTATTTATTTACTTCCAGTAAATACTAAAACACTACTTCTCTTTTCCAACTAACCACAGTCCATTCTTACTTTTAGCATAAGTAACTTTCGTTCAACAATTACTCTCGTTTGGAATAAAATCCCCTTCAAATTTACATACTGAAAATGATTATATTTTTTAAGCGATATATTTGTTGAAAGTTTTTAAAATACATAGTGGTAACAATTCTCCAACAGTATGAAACTGACACCAACACAACAAACCTGAGCAACAGTCTTGTCCTTGACTCACATCATTGAAACGCGTCTATAGAAAAATATTAGTAAGAGTGATTTTTTTGAAAAGTTAATACCAAAAGTGTAATTTATAAGAAAAACCTCTAGATGTACAACACAAAAACTGCAAGTTGTTAATTTATTCTATTCTATTTTAATTTTTACTTGGGGTTGTCACTAAAATTGTATTATGTTTTTTAGGTAGTTCTTTCAAAGGTTCTAATAAAGTTATTAAAAAACATCTATATGACAAAAATGAATATCCTCATATTATAGTCTTAACCAGGAATAATACTATATATTTTCGGATATATAATATTACTTTAATGCTTCATTATTGTAACATTTCCAATAAAATTGCAAAAGCTACCCGATTATAACGTTCATGCTTATGATGTAGTAAAGATCCCTTGGTCATCGAAATTTCCATAAGGGTTTTTTCTTATATAACTTTGTTATTTTAGTTATTATATTATTATTATTTCTTAATAGTAGTCGTGCGTTTATTTGTAACATTTCCACTGAACTCATTGAATCTTACTTCTGTGAATTTATTGACGAAATATTCAATATATTTTCTATAATAATGAAAGTCGTGCGATTTATAAAACCATACTCAATTGTAATTTAATAAGTGTACTATTTTTTACAATAAGGAAAAAGAGTTTGAACTTGAAGTGTCGTTTTTTAAATTCATAATTTAATAGGAACAGAAAAAACAGTTAAAAATGCTTTTCCCAAATTCAGTCTGTCAGCTTTGATTCATATATACAAATTTTCAAGAGTTGTAGCAATTACTGTAACACTTAGTGCGGTATAGCCACACTTTACATAATGTACTCTGTCATCCAGTGTGCTAACAATAGAGAGACTACTACGTACATACATTTCCCAAAATAACTATTTCCAATTATTTGAATGAATCAGGCAAACATTTCTACAAAATGTATTTTTCCTACGTTCTATATAAAAATTGTCATCAATTTACATTTATTGCCATAGAACAATCTACTACACATGACACACTTCCAAACAAAATAAGTACCACACACAGCCGCTATATGGCATGGGAAGGGCGCTGTCAATTGCAGTACTGTAGCATGCATGTATATATATATATATATATATATATATATATATATTGTTCGAGTCAGCGCTCGAAGTTTGAAATTGCCTTGATCTACCTAACAGCTGTGCCGTGACGTATTGGCCACGTGATCTCTGACCTGCTAATCGATATCCGAAAACTATTGATTTTTCTTGGATGAACGCTATGCACCCCCACTCCCTTCTTATTTTCTAAGCTAAGTTCCGCTTCAACACAAAGTAGAATCGTTCCGACCCTCGAACAGTGCAGTCCTACGTTGAACCTCGTAGCCTATTCCGCATGGCTTTTGTTTCAGACAATTTAAAGTTCCGCTTTCGTTCGTTAATTGTGCTTAAAGTGCGGACCGCGTTAATGAACTTTTAATGAGCATTTTAATGAACATTTTAACTGTATATTTTCGCCGTGTTAGTAAAAGTGTCGCCCGATTTCGCCGGTTGCGCAATCGTAGTGCGTGTACTCGCGGCAATAAACTAAGTGCTTTGTAAGCTTAACTTTTACGTTTACTCATATTTCAATTGAGTTTTTTAGTTGCGTGATCGCCTTCAAGAATTCTACGCTGCCTGAGACGACCACAGTACTGTGGAGACTTCACCGCGATTCCAACATTGCATCACTTCTTACCTATGGTAAGTGCGTAGTTAAGGAATATGAACAATTTATAATTTATTTGTATTAAATTCAGTGTCATTGCGTTTTTAGTGTTAAATGACTCTATTTTGCTTAGAACAGTGCTTAAACTTGCTATATTAAATATTAACGTAAATTACGCAATCCAGAGTAACCTTGTTAACAATAGGGCTTACCGCACCTCGTGGTTTTATTTCTAACTTTTTTAATCTGCGGATTAAACATTGGTCCCCACTGGGCCGGATTATTTGAATTATTTCAGTGACCTAGGGTTTTTCTTTAAATTTCACGATAATGTATTAATGACCAGGAAAACTTTAACGATAATTACCGGTGCCACATTGCGCAATAAGCCACGTGGCTCATAGTTGCACGATTACGAGCAAGGAAGTGTTTATGCTTGCTACGACTTACAAATTTTATACAGTCCACTTTATTATCGCGTTTGAACTTATAGTGAGGTTTTAATTTCAATTGTTTGTGGTTTGAAATTTATTAAAATGGAAATTAATACGGAGTATTATTTGTCTAAATTGAGAGATATTGTAGGCGAGCTGGAACAAGTGAAGAATGTACTTAACGATAAAGAAATACCAGAAGGCCTCGCACGGGAAATCCGCCGCATTCAATCCAATTTTATCGAAACGTATGAGATATTAGAGAAAACGTTCGCCAGTCAAGTTGCCGATCTTGCTGAAAGTGCATTTAAGATTAAAAAACAATTTCAGGACACGTATTTGCCAATGTTGGCTAAATACCCGAACATTATTAAGACCGAGGTGAAGTTAACCTCGCAGGTCAACCCCGGCACAAGTTCGCCTCACTTACTTAACCTTACAATGCCTAGCTTTTCAGGCAATAGTAATGAATGGATTGACTTTATTTCAATGTTTGACTCAATGGTGCATTGCAATAGCAATATTAATGCCATACAGAAATTTCAGTACTTAAAATCAGCGCTTAAAGGAGACGCTTTAGCCATTGTTACGGGACTAACAATATCTGAACATAATTATGATATCGCATATCAAGCCTTACGCAATCGTTATGCTAACCCTCGCCGTTTAGCCGATCATTATTTTCAAATCATTAAAGACTTTAAGCCTATTAAGAACGCGTCTCAGAGTGAACTTAATCGATTTTTAACCGCACATTCAAATGCTGTGTGCGCACTAAAGGCTGTCCAGTTAGACGACTTAGCGGACTTCTTACTTTTTCAAATGTCTGTTGGTAACTTAGATGCACAGACTCGACTTAACTTTGAAACCAGATTGGGAACAAATCAAATGCCCACGTACAGATTTCTAAATGATTTCGTCACTGAGCAGGCTAGAGCAATGGAGTTGCTCAATCAACCCTCTGCCGCGACTGCAGTTAACTCAGAATTAGGTCAGCAACCACGAGCGATGGTCTCTGCGTTGAATGACTCAATTTCCAGTAGTGCCCCTAATTTAAATATTGACCATGTCGAAACTGACCTCGAAGCTGAACATAGTCCGACACCGCACCTCGAATACCCCGCTAGAATCATGACGCTCATATCGACTACCGCAGCCGCTACCAGTGACCACACCGACCACGCAGATGAAGCCACACAGCTGAATGAAGGTCATCGCCGCAGTACAACGCACCACACCATCAGAACTCGACCGCAGACTCTGCGATCACCAGTGATAAGCCAACGCGTCCAATTCAATCGAAAAGCACCCGCACCGCAACCATTACCGCGTGTTAGACAAAATTTATCCAGACCTCGCTTGTCTACCAGACCTACCAACCCGCCTCGTAACAGTCCGTCCGCCGCACAGTGCTTTTATTGTTCAGCCATTCACAATATCTTTTGTTGTCCAGAATTTCTCAAACAAAGAGCCCAGGAACGTCGCGAGTCTATACGACATATGCAGCGCTGTTTCAATTGTTTCGGCACCCACTACCAAAACAAATGCAAGTCGCTCAACACTTGTAAACATTGCAACGGTAATCATCACTCCTTGTTACATGACTCTAACTCAGCTTCGCCCCAGCGCCCGTACACGCATCGGCACCCAAACTCAGCCAATAACGGTAACAAGTCAACTACCAATATAAAACCTCTAGCCACCTATAACACTAAAGTCGCTTCTGCCTTGTTAGGCACCGCTCAGGTCATTGCTAATGATCATTATGGCAATCCGCATATCCTTCGGGCAATCATTGACCCAGGCAGTCAAGTGTCTGTCATAACAAAACCCGCAGCCACCATGTTGGGCTTACCTACTAGGAAATCAAATGTTTCTCTTGTCGGGGTCGCTTCTCAAACCACACATATATCAGAATATGTGTCCCTACAGATCTCTTCTAGATATGCCTCAAATTTCAAACTCGATGTCGAAGCTGCAGTACTACCTCACATCGCTGACCCGCTTCCAGCTACCGCTTTAGCACCGTGCATACGTGCTCAATATCAGCATTTACAACTTGCTGACCCTCACTTTGACACTCCAGCCCAAATTGACTTAATTCTAGGATCTGACGTATTTAATCGCAGTCTTATTAACGAACCGCAGACCATAATCAAAGGTCAACCCGCTGCCCTCAACACCTTCTTCGGATGGATTATCTCAGGATCGCTTCCAGACCATCGATGTCGTCAACCTCACGCCTTCAATGTGAGATTAGCTGCTCGTTACACCGCTGCACGTCGACCCATGGAGAGGAAAGAGGTCATTCGCACCATTAACGCATCTCAACGCTACAAGGACATACGCAAGGTTACCCCCGCCAGTGGCTCATTTAGAAGAGTCAACCATATCACCGAGTCTCTTCGCCCTCTAGTCGACGCCTCCGACATGCTCATGGTGGGCGGGAGAGTTCATCAGCCTCCACGAAACCACCCCTTTTAACAACCACCACCGCTCCAACAGTTCCAACCGCTGCTATCATTCTGGGGTCACCTCTTACTTATTTACGCAACCTAACACCATTCATCGACGCCCAGGGTCTACTCAGGGTGGGCGGTAGACTTGATCATTCGGCTCTTAGTTGCGATTCTAAACACCCGCTTCTGTTACCAAAGCGCCATCATTACGTTGACCTCATCTGTGACCATTATCACAAGCTGGCCTTGCATGCCGGACCGCGTACCACTCAAGCCTTGATAAATAGTGAATTTTGGGTCATAGCTCTGCGATCATTACTTCGCCAACGCATCCATGCGTGTATTCGATGTTTCCGCATGCAAACTAAACCACGCCAGCCCATGATGGCACCTTTGCCCTCATCAAGAGTTACGCCATCTCCACCTTTCTATAGAGTCGGAGTAGATTTCGCTGGACCTTTTGACACAAAGGCCAACCATTTGCGCACCTCCAAGCTACTGAAAGCTTACCTCTGCTTATTTGTATGTATGACTACTAAAGCAGTTCATTTGGAATTGGTGACCGACTTATCTACTGATGCCTTCCTCGCCGCATTACACCGCTTCGCCGCTAGACGAGGTTTACCTTCAGAAATTTATTCCGATAACGGCACGAATTTTACTGGCGCTGCCAACCGACTTAACGATGTCTACAAGTTTCTGGACCGCTCTAGCTCACTTATTGAACGCAGACTAGCTGACCAACGCATCAGTTGGCATTTCAACCCTCCGGCTGCCCCTCATTTTGGAGGACTTTGGGAAGCCGCTGTTAAATCCGCCAAGTTGTTATTGCGACGCACTGTAGGCAACACCACCCTCACCGCTGAAGAGCTATCTACTCTGTTCATCCGGATAGAGGCCATTTTGAACAGTCGTCCTATTTTCGAAGTTTCGCCAGACCCCAGTGAAGGAGCGTCCTTTCTCACTCCTGGACACTTTCTGATTGGCCGTCCACTACTGTCGCTTCCCGAAGAATGTTATACTGAGCCTCCGCTTAAATCTCGATGGTCTATGCTCCAACAGATGTCCAACCGCTTTTGGAAAATTTGGTCCACTCAGTATCTACACACTCAGATTCAACGACACAAGTGGAATAAGGACGCGACGCCACTCAAGGAAAATCAACTCGTCTTCATAACTGGAGAACACTCAAGCCCCCTTCATTGGCCTATGGGAAGGATCATCAGTCTGCATCCTGGAAAAGACCACGTCTCTAGAGTAGCCACCATTCAGACCGCTCACGGACAGCTGAGACGACCAGTCAACAAGCTCGTCGGCTTTCCGCTTCATCCTTAGTTTTCACCGCTTGTCTACAGCTTCTTTCTTCGGCGCTCTCGCCCTGTTGTTTCCTTTGGTTGTCTTCGTTTTCCCTGCCACTTTCTTCTTCGGCACCCTCGGGTCCCGGTGCTTTATGGTTCTTCGCCCCCCACCCACCTGGCGGATTAAAAACATTCGTTTTGGTGGGCGGTATGTTCGAGTCAGCGCTCGAAGTTTGAAATTGCCTTGATCTACCTAACAGCTGTGCCGTGACGTATTGGCCACGTGATCTCTGACCTGCTAATCGATATCCGAAAACTATTGATTTTTCTTGGATGAACGCTATGCACCCCCACTCCCTTCTTATTTTCTAAGCTAAGTTCCGCTTCAACACAAAGTAGAATCGTTCCGACCCTCGAACAGTGCAGTCCTACGTTGAACCTCGTAGCCTATTCCGCATGGCTTTTGTTTCAGACAATTTAAAGTACCGCTTTCGTTCGTTAATTGTGCTTAAAGTGCGGACCGCGTTAATGAACTTTTAATGAGCATTTTAATGAACATTTTAACTGTATATTTTCGCCGTGTTAGTAAAAGTGTCGCCCGATTTCGCCGGTTGCGCAATCGTAGTGCGTGTACTCGCGGCAATAAACTAAGTGCTTTGTAAGCTTAACTTTTACGTTTACTCATATTTCAATTGAGTTTTTTAGTTGCGTGATCGCCTTCAAGAATTCTACGCTGCCTGAGACGACCACAGTACTGTGGAGACTTCACCGCGATTCCAACATTGCATCACTTCTTACCTATGGTAAGTGCGTAGTTAAGGAATATGAACAATTTATAATTTATTTGTATTAAATTCAGTGTCATTGCGTTTTTAGTGTTAAATGACTCTATTTTGCTTAGAACAGTGCTTAAACTTGCTATATTAAATATTAACGTAAATTACGCAATCCAGAGTAACCTTGTTAACAATAGGGCTTACCGCACCTCGTGGTTTTATTTCTAACTTTTTTAATCTGCGGATTAAACATATATATATATATATATATATATATATATATAATAACATAAACACAGGACGCATATAGTATATATTTAGTTAGTATTCATAATAATAATAATCAGTAGAAATATTAGGAAAGGAGTAACCGAGGGTAGCTTACTAAAGTACCGATAAAGAGGGCTTAATCATAGTTGTATTTCTGTTGTAGTAATAAACCAGCCGTGGGAAACGTATTGACAAAATAAGGGTCTAAAGTACTGTAAAATTTAAGCATTTTGGGAAATTTAAGAATAACATGGAAAAGTAGCACTGTTACCATGTGGAAAAAAATTTGTAAATGTGTGTGAGAACCAACGAAATAATTAAACCTGTTACCAAACACGTTAGGAGCTCGACATTTTAAAAAGTGAAATGTGATTGACTGAAACACGTCATAGGGGATATTATCGTTGTTCTTATGGTGTAAAAGTGAAGTGAAGTAGTTACCGGGACAACGGTTTAAGGAATTCCAGGAACTAAAACAATAAGTAAGATCTTTCTTACATTAGATTCAGCCAACAGAGATTTATAATTTAGGAAATTCAGAGCCAATTTTAATTTATTGTCTTTATAAAAATAATTCTAGATTTTTTTCACCACTTTCTACTCTATAGAAGATCCCATAATAACGACCCGAGAGAAACAGCAATCTAACAGTGTATTTATTCAACTTTATTGTATTTAAATCCTAAAGCCTAAAGAGTCCAATTTTTTAGTAATTGTAGTATTAGTTATGCAATCAATCATTGCCACTATATAACAATAATGTAATTGAATGTATATTGTGTAATAATTTAATGTCAGATGAATAAATGTAGGTGACGTTGAATTTATATGATTGTTTAATTATTTAGCAACCTGAAGGTGTGACTATATAAAGATAAGGTAAATATATTATATTATGAAGGTACACATTTAAATAACCGCTAGGTTATAGTATATATGTGTATATATATATATATATATATATATATATATATATATATATATATATAAAGAACTAAGTCAAAATACAAATACATGAATTATAATTGAATTTACAATTCAAAGCTTTTCGTTGGCTAACAGTACCAACATCATCCAACAGTACCAACAATTCAAATTTTAATTGTTTAATATTCCTGATGATGTTGGTACTGTTAGCCAACGAAAAGCTTTGAATTGTAAATTCAATTATAATTCTTGTATTAGTATGTTGACTTAGTTCTTTATTAATACACAAGAATACATATTGCGATATATATATATATATATATATATATATATATATATATATATATATATATATATATATATATATATATATATATAAAGAACTAAGTCAAAATACAAATACATGAATTATAATTGAATTTACAATTCAAAGTTTTCGTTGGCTAACAGTACCAACATCATCCAACAGTACCAACAATTCAAATTTTAATTGTTTAATATTCCTGATGATGTTGGTACTGTTAGCCAACGAAAAGCTTTGAATTGTAAATTCAATTATAATTCTTGTATTAGTATGTTGACTTAGTTCTTTATTAATACACAAGAATACATATTGCGATATATATATAAAGAACTAAGTCAAAATACAAATACATGAATTATAATTGAATTTACAATTCAAAGTTTTCGTTGGCTAACAGTACCAACATCATCCAACAGTACCAACAATTCAAATTTTAATTGTTTAATATTCCTGATGATGTTGGTACTGTTAGCCAACGAAAAGCTTTGAATTGTAAATTCAATTATAATTCTTGTATTAGTATGTTGACTTAGTTCTTTATTAATACACAAGAATACATATTGCGATATATATATATATATATATATATATATATATATATATATATATATATATATAAGAACTAAGTCAAAATACAAATACATGAATTATAATTGAATTTACAATTCAAAGTTTTCGTTGGCTAACAGTACCAACATCATCCAACAGTACCAACAATTCAAATTTTAATTGTTTAATATTCCTGATGATGTTGGTACTGTTAGCCAACGAAAAGCTTTGAATTGTAAATTCAATTATAATTCTTGTATTAGTATGTTGACTTAGTTCTTTATTAATACACAAGAATACATATTGCGATATATATATATATATATATATATATATATATATATATATATATATATATATATATATATATATATATATATATATATATATGTATATATATATATATATATATATATATATATATATATTTATATATATATATATATATATATATATATATATATATGTATATATATATATATATATATATATATATATATATATATATATATATATATATATATGTGTATATATATATATATATATATATATATATATATATATATATGTATATATATATATATATATATATATGTATATATATATATATATATATATATATATATATATATAGATAGATAGATAGATAGATAGATAGATAGATAGATAGATAGATAGGCCTATATAGTCATTATTAAGATCAGCGACTACCGCTCTGATCGGCAAAATTTTTTTTCTGATCAATCTGACCTTGCTGAGCACGAATCTGAAGTTTTTTTTTACTGCAACACATATTTACATTAAACAAAAATAACCTAACTTAACCTGACCTGACCTGACTTTGGTGTTTACTAACACTCCGATCGGCAATTTTTTTTTCCTGATAGATTTGACATTGCATTAGAACACGAATATTAGCTTTTTCCACGGAAAATACGAAAAGGTAATTTTTTGCACATTTTTAATGTTAGTCTGTAGTAGCATATATAGTGGGAACCGGCCGGGCAGTAGCTACAGCGCACTGCACTACGCCAAAGTCAGTTTATTTTATTATTAAACTTAAAATCTAAATATTTAACTTTTGGTTATAATTTTATACAAAATTACTATATACCTACATTAAAATATACCTATGAAGTATCCAGTCAGGATAGATTTGGTTATAATTTTATACAACATTACGTTCTACCTATATTAAAATATACCTATGACGTATCCAGTCAGGATAGAATTGGTTGTAATTTTCTGCATCGGCAATAAGTCTAAATATTTACCAAAATTACAACCAAATCTATCCTGACTGGATACTTCGCAGGTATACTTTAATATATGCAGATAGTAATGTTGAATAAAATTATAACCAAATCTATGCTGACTGGATACTTCGTAGGTATATTTTAATATAGGTAAATAGTAATGTATAAAATTACAACCAAATCTAGACATAGTGCAGTGCGCTGTAGCTACTGTGCGCCCGGTTCACGCTATAGGCCTACATGCCATTACACCCTAACATTTAAAATGTGAAAAAAATATTTTCACTTTCCGTATTTTCCGCGGGAAAAAGTTGATATTCGTGTTCTACACATTAAAGCAAGTAATTTAAAAACAAAAACAAAATTTTTAATCCAACCCCATTAAGACTAGTATATTTTTTAATGTGTTTACAGTAAAAAAACTTCAGATTTGTGTTCAGCAAGGTCAAATTGATCAGGAAAAAAATTTCGCTGATCGGAGAGGTAGTCGCTGATGTTAATAATTACCATATATATATATATATATATATATATATATATATACGGTAAACTCCCGATTATCCGTGGGCGGATTAACCGGTTTGCGGATTACATTACCGGGTCTGCCATTGTTTTACAAATATTCAATTTTTATTCCAATCAGATGCATGTGTTTAAATTTCCAAACGGTGAATTACGACGTAAATACATATAATGCCTAATAGAAGTTTAGATGAAGAGAATAGATATGAAAATATGTACGTACTAATTTTTACATTGAAAGGGAAGCATCCTGACGCGGGTCAGCGAAATAAATGGGGCGAGCAGACTACTGTATATAAGAGACAATGACAAAATGCCTGGACGCCCGAAAACCTAATGTGAATCATAAGATTGTAAGCAAATGTCAGCTAATATCGGCTATAGTCTAGGACGTGACATATGCATTATCCATGTCTGTCATATACATTATCGATCTTTATGGCTTTGAGACACTGTGCGACAAAATGGTTCTCAAGAAATTTATATCGCACATTTAAGCTAAATCAATGCTCACAAAAAAAAAACAGACGAAAGTGAGATTTTTTTGTTAAAAAGGGAAAATATTTTGTATAAAGGAAATATACATGCCTACTCTTGACATATACTTATGTACGTATTGTAAATAGTTAGACATATAAATGTACATGTTACAATCCGTCAAATACATCGACATTTTAAATTATTTTCTGTAATTATTTTGTCCTCTGAAGATTATTTGTGAATTGCATTGACCAGGGTCATTATTTGTGTAACTTATGATATAATAATCGATTATCGATTTTTTTTGCGTATTCTTTGTTCATAGCGGATTATCCAGGGAATTCGTTATCCGGCGTTGCCGGGCCACCCTATTTCACGGATAATCGGGAGTTTACTGTATGTATGTGTGTGTGTGTGTGTGTGTGTGTGTGTGTGTGTGTGTGTGTGTGTGTGTGTGTGTGTGTGTGTGTGTGTGTGTGTGTGTGTGTGTGTGTGTGTGTGTGTGTGTGTGTGTGTGTGTGTGTGTGTGTGTGTGTGTGTGTGTGTGTGTGTGTGTGTGTGTGTGTGTAAGTTACGTGTTTTATTAAGAACGAAAGGTAATACAAAAAACCATTTTTTATAAATAAACCTTCATTAATTAATAATTTAATCTTCAGAATAATTGAATGTTGAAATTATTACAATAATAGTTTAACAAATACAACTGATATTTACTCTGTTGGAGTGGAGACAACTGTTCTCGTCTAAAGATCGCTACACTCCATCCTTAAATAACACTTCGGGGGTGACGACGTTTCGGCCTCTGTTGGAGTCTTCTTTTTTATTTTGACGAAAGCGAAGTAGGCTATATTAAGCTGCTGAATAGGGTGCTGTAAAGGGCATTAGTCCATACACCTATTTGGTGGGTTATTCCCATACTTCGATTTATTTTAGACATGGTTTCGCTGTTGACTTTATCCATTTCTAGTCGTTTAGCTTTAACTTAAATCTCTAGGCTTTTACACATAAATTTTAATTTTGAAGTGTCCATGAGTTTAGGGTGGCTTCCAGATGTCGTTGACATGTGGCTTAGTCTCATATCGTTAAAAAAAACTGAATCATTATTAGTATGTATTAAGAATATACCTAGGAGGAGGACAGTGAAAGTTGGCCTTTGACAGGCAATTTCTAAAGTCTCTTTATTGGGGAAGGTTGCCAGGTATAGGTTGATTTTTGGGATCCAGTTCATTAGGTAGTCCGTGGCTTCCATTGCAGTATAGTCGCAATTGCTGGCGTGATTATTTCTGACGATGGACGTTTCACAATTTATTTTGTGGTGCGTTACAAGGTTAAATGAGTAAAAGTATTTGTAATCTATTTTACCATTGCAATTACTGTCAAAACCTAAAATTACTGAATTAGATACTAACACATATTTTACTTTTGGTAATATTGTTACATAAACTGTTTCATATTTTGTTCCTATAGAATGCAATTTATACAACCTAAAATAAGTATTTTCATCAATAGATAAATTTATAAATATTTATATAAAAATTTATACAATATTTTCAGAATCTAATTTACAATCAACTTAATCGGGCTCTCTAATTTCCACACCTTTTTATTTAGGTTCTAAAGGTAATCTTTCATTATAATAGTTATAGATTTTGCTTAATTCCTCATATAGCTCTTGAGTTGAGATATCACTAGGATGTACAACACCTAATTTATAAAGTATAAGAGAGTTTACCAAATCTGTGATTACTTGTAACATTACGTTATATAAAGTGTTCAATTGGTTTTAAATACTTCAAAACTTTTCTAGTTCAAAAAAGTCATTTATGTTACGATTCACAATACTTAATTTATTCTTTATTTTTATAAAGTTTTCATCAATTATAATAAAAGTTCTACTCAATTTTTTCCATAATACTGATACTAAACGAGTATTGTGACTCAAGTTGATAAATTATTTTAATTTGCCAATCCTCAATATCTTTAATGATCTCTTCATATTTCTTACCGAAATATGCATCTCAATTACCTGTTATAGATTTAATTATAAGGATTCTAATTCATAGGAGCTCTTATTATTCTTTTATCATTGTTACCTTTTAGAAATATAATTTCTAACTTCTCATTAATTACATTTCTACAATGACTAACTTATCTAAAATAGTTAACAATATCTCTAATTTTATTCCCATTATCTGTTACTATTCATTTCCAGTTAGGCTACGGTTACAATTGCCTCAATTTATTTCAAAATATTTTAATACATTATAATAGTAGGAATCAAAATTAATTAAATGGCTAACAAAATTTCTAACACTAAAATAGTAAAGAAATATATGATAGATGAATTCTAATTTGGCTGGCCCAAAGTCTATCGGGATTGTTCCGAGGTTGTTGGTGATGTCTTAAATATTTGCTGACTCGGTGCATGTGGCAAGGAGAACAGGAGGGACCTGGAAAAAGATTTTGAGCATTAATTGTTTCTTATTCTCCTAGGTCTTCTAATTTTTGACAAATGTATTTCTTCTCTTGTATTAATATGTCTATGCTTTGTTTTACCTGTTTTCCATTCACTACTTACTGAAGATATTTCTTCTTTGCTATATTTATTTTTTACTAATTTTAAAAATACTTAACTAACTGAATACGTAATTGCTTACTTGCTGACGCGTTTCAAAACATTCATTTCTTTTACGAAGCTAACCCTCTTCCGGCAGCATCGGTTAAGTATAAAGGCTCTAACGGGAATGGATTTATAACTGTGGAATGGTGTGGATTATTTTGGTTGTGTGTCATATAATAGAAAAGGCTGTTGGCTTCAAAATGTGTGATCATTTAATAAATTTTCTTTATCTGTTGCATAGTGTTTGCATATTTCATACTTGTCTAAAGTTGTTAGTTTTTCACTTTGTTTTAATGTATGTAGAACATTTAAATTAGTGTGTGTGTTGGGTGCTTTTTAGGTGTTTTGCGTAGCTGGATTTAGGGTCTGTTTGTTTTTTTTTGGGTAATGTATTTTTCGAAGTGTGTATAGAATGACCGGCCGATGTAATAGCTGGAACAATCGTTACAAATTAATTTGTAAATACCTGACAGTTTGTATTTATCAGTTTCTTTTTGAAAAGGTTGTATGTGCTGCCTTAAAGTGTTTGTTGTTTTGTAGGATATTTGGGAATAGAGTTTTTTGAATGTGGAGGCTATTTTGTGTGTGTTTTTTGTTGTGGTAGGTGAGGGATATGTATTTGTTGTTTTTGTGTGGTTTGTCTGCGTGGCCGTTTGCGAGGTGTTTTTGTTCAAATTTCCTGAGTATGTTGTCTATGAGTGTATGTTGGTAGCCGTTTTGTTGAGCTATGTATTTTATGGTATTAGGTTCTTCGTCGTAGTCTTTCTGTGGCATAGGTATATTGATTAGGCGGTGTAACATATCATTAAATGTAACGTGTTTTTGTGGGGTGATTAGATGTATTTTGTATGACAATATCGGTAGTTGTTGCTTTCTGTATATTTTGAAATTATGTCTGGTGTTGTGTTTGGTGATGGTAAGGTCTAGAAAGTTTATTGTATTGTTTTCTTCTAATTCGAGGGTAAATGTGGGGTTTGGGTGTATGGTATTAATGTAATTGTGTAGTTGTTTGATTTGCCGTTTGTTGCCGTTGTATAATATTAGAATGTCATCTACATATCTATGGTAATAAATTATTTGATGTGTGTAGTTATTGTTCTGTAGAATATATTGTTGTTCGATATGATGTAGGAATATTTCTGCTAGGATGCCTGAGATGGGGGAACCCAGATGGCGTCTTTCAATGTGTAGAATTTCTGTTGGTATGTGAAGTAGTTTTGTGATGTGATGAGTTTAGAGAGTGTGATTATTTCATGTGTGAGTTTATGTGGAGTGTTGTTTGCTGTGAGCATATTTTGTAGTATGTGGAGTGTTTGTTCTATTGGCACATTAGTGTATAGGTTTTTTATATCGAATGAGGCAATGGTGGAGGGGTGTATAGCAAATGAACAACGTTCCAACTAAACAACATTGAAAAACGAGCTTACGCGAGGTTTAATTAACCAACACACACGATTGTCAAACGAACAACATTTACATCAAGTCCAACTAATCAACAGTCCCAACGTGCAACACACGGATTTGTATCTCCTTGCCACTCTGCAGGCGCTCACAGTCCGGTTTCAAATCGGACTTGTTCTAGATTTAAGAACGTACTGACCATTAAATAACAAACGAAGAAAGTTCTCGTTGTTTTTTTCACTCAATTCTATTTTTACTTATACTTGTAAAATATAAATATTGTCAATACCTATATATTAATTAAAAAAGAATATATAATTACTTAAATAGACCTAATATTAGAGGAGAAGTTATAGAACTGTCTTTTCTAATTATAAAAAAGATAATTTCGTAATTAAATTTTAATATTGTCCTTTATAGTCGTTCATTTAGGTTAACATGAAAAATCGGAGATTTTATAACCTAAAATGTATTTTCTTTCCATCCCTACATTTATTAACTGGTTTGAAAGGTTTTTTACGAATTATTTTAGATTTAGAAACGTGCGGACACTTAATTAACAAATAAAAAAAAATCATTGTTTTTTTCACTCATTTCCATTATTACCCATTTGTGTAAAATATAAATATTGTCAATAACTAACTATCAATTTAAAAACAATATATAATTACTTAAAAATACCTAACATTAGAAAAAGTCATAGGAATTTATTTTCCAATAATATAAAAGTAAATTTCCTAATTCATATTGTTCTTTGTTAGGAATTTATTCAAATAAACGTATTTATATAATTCGTAATATTTGTCATTCTGATTTATTAACTCATAGGAAGATATTTCTTAAGCTATACCTGTTTCAAAATCATCGACCAGGATACTGAAAGTAAATTTCAACACTGTTCACTGAACCGTTCATCTGTGGTTTTCATTAATCGTGTAAGCCGATGCACTGATA